>CM050404.1:39300721-39651876 GCA_027580255.1 Therioaphis trifolii
ATGAATCATATGGTCAAACTATAATAAAAACATATTGATCATTTTTGTTATTTTCAGATCACAAATTTTAAAATTTTAATTTTATTCAATAGTTGAGAAAAACTCAAAATAATCATTTAATATCCAGATTTTTAGTATCTGATGGTAAACTGCCGCAAAAAAGTAACGTCTTTCATCAATAATGATGATTCAAAATTGTTTGCAAATAATGTGTAATCAATAAAATATCCAGTTAAAATTAAATTAGTAATTTAAATTTATTTCTCCGTGACATATGGTATGATAAATTATTATTGATCAGTATTATTATCTTTTACAGAAAAGTTTAAAATCACTTTGAGAAAACTAGATCTTTATAAGGATCATTAACAGTACCTAATACTTATATAACAAGCAAATAATCATAAAAAGGTTTTTACGATTTTTTCATAAACCTAAAAAATTCAAGTATTAATATTAAATTTTGATACAAAATTAAATAAACGATTTAATTTAGTAATGTTACAACAAAATTATATTATGATTAAATAAATTTAAAAAAAGTGTAATTTACAATAAATTTTGTTTCATATACCAAATGTCAGTGATGATGTATATATATATAAACAGAAAGGATCTATGAATCTGTGAATATAATAGAATAATAACATTGACCGTTTTAAAATTGTTTAGAAAATTCTTACATGGTTTTTCCGGATTATTGTACATTTCTTTTGTCCTCGGAGTAGTTATTGTAATACCAACTGAGAATTCTGGGAATGTCTTATGAACCAAATCAATATATGCTTTGAAATGTTGAGTATAATCAGGACAATCTGACAAAGTAAGCTACGAATATAATAATAATGTAATTATTATTATGCTGTATATATACATTAGAAATTATGCAAAGTTATCTAGAAATATGAATTTAAAAAGTAATTGATATAAAATGCGATAATAAAATCTTAGTTTTTGTACCATGGTAGAAATTGTTCTTTGACTACTTAAAATGTTTATTCGAAAATAACTAGTTTAAAAATATCTTAGTTTTAATATAATATTATTGACTCATAAATTATTGTGCATTAAAAAATTGTACTAATACTTACCTCTGGATCCAAAAGTGTACCAAAAATTATACCTTTGACCCCCGGATGTTTATCAAAAAGTGATTTTAATTGATCGATTTCGGTAGTTTTTCCGGCAGCAACATTTTTTACAACCTCACACCATTCTTTCTGGCCTTCGCGAATCAAGTAAAATAACACAGTTATATTAGTTTTTATAAGTTGGTCTAGATATCCTGTGGAATTCAATACGTGATTTGTAATTGTGTTCAGTGGTAAATAATTGAAATGTTTTATGAATACTTCCATTTTTTGTTTCATATACATTGTGATTTTTTAGTAAATCACTCATTCTATATTACCTTTTACAGTACTATATTCCTCTCCCATGTCAATAATGGTGCCATTTTCTGCTTTAAGGTACATGTATAAATATGATGAGCATTCCTTTGGTAAGATTCCAACTGGCAAATCCAGGGTTCCACAATCAGCATTATTCTTAACATAAAAATCGCATGCTGATGGGCCAAGAACTGAAACCGGAATATTTAAACGTCATACTGTCTTCAGTGTTGTTGTTAAAAAAAAAATCAATGTGTATGCAATGTTTTATAATTATAAAAAGCTGGTGAGATGATGGTGGTACAAGTTCGTCCTTCGTCCCTTCGGTCCTCGGACAAGATATTGGTGATAAATTCATTAAGTTTTAAAGAAATGATGACTCATTTCTTTAGTATAAAACAATTCTGAGCAAAGTTTCAGTGTAATATAATATGTTATTATTTAAATACTGTTTACGTATTTTACGGTTATTTGTATAATTTTTGGTGAGTTTTAGATTCTGAGTGAAGCGAAGGATCTTATGGTTTTACAATGATGTTTATTTTTTTTTTCTGTAAACACTTTTTCGTATAGAAATCCTTGTCTAAAAAATTCGTCCAGCAACTTTTTAGATTCAAAATTGAACTGAGATGCTACTTTAGAGAGGTCATTTTTCCGAAATTTCCATAGTTTTTCCAGTAATCAAGAATAACGATCGAAAAACGGTAAAATCGGTAAAAATCCGCCGTACACGAGATTTTCACTGTTCAGATTTTAGGTATTTAGTCATAAATCGAGAAGTATTGAAGCTAGAAACTTGAACATTTTATCCAATATCAAATACATACTTTTTTATATTGGACAACATTTTCAGAACAATTATAGCACTTTTGACTTAAATATAGAACTTTTAATTTACCAAATTGTTTGAAAGTTTTTATGTAATATAATTTTAAATATTTGACAAAAAGTTCTGAAAATTTAATATGACCTTACTCATATACCTACCTAATTATCCTAACGAAAATTCAAAAATCGTTAGTCAGGATTTTTTTTTATACACACATTAATAAATTATTATACGATTTTTTACGATATTGTCTGATTTCTTTTAAGATTATTTCTAATGAAATATTGAGTATTCGTTAGAAAGTTCTGAAATTTTAATACAAGTTTACTCTTATACTAAACTATCAATACCGAAAAAATATCAATAATCGTGACTCAAGATTTTTTTTCCAAGCATTTAAGTAAATTATTATCACGATTTTACAGAATAAACTGTTTTTATATTAATTTTCAACTTTAAATATTTATATATGAAAATTGGTTCATCCTATTATAATGAAATTTTGGATTCAGATATAACAACATCTTTAAATCTATTGTTAAAAAAAAATTATACAAATAACTGTAAAATACGTAAACAGTATTTAAATAATAATATATTATATTACACTGAAGCTTTGCTCAGAATCGTTTTATACTAAAGAAATGAGTCATCATTTCTTTAAAACTTAATACATTCATTACCAATATCTTGTCCGAGGACCGAAGGGACGAACTTGTACCACCATCATCTCACTTACCAGCTTTTTTTGTAATTAAACCCTCATAAAATATTCAATTAGATATAACTCATTTAAACTTCAATTGTTATAACAATTATAACTCATTAGAAATAAACTTAAAAGAAACCAGACAATATCGAAAAAAATCGTATAATAATTTATTAAAGAGTGTATAAAAAAAAATCCTGACTAACGATTTTTGAACTTTTGTTAGGATAATTAGGTAGGTATATGAGTAAGGTCATATTAAATTTTCAGAACTTTTTGTCAAATATTTAAAATTATATTACATAAAAACTTTCAAAAAATTTGGTAAATTAAAAGTTCTATATTTAAGTCAAAAGTGCTATAATTGTTCTGAAAATGTTGTCCAATATAAAAAAGTATGTATTTGATATTGGATAAAATGTTCAAGTTTCTAGCTTCAATACTTCTCGATGTATGACTAAATACCTAAAATCTGAACAGTGAAAATCTCGTGTACGGCGGATTTTTACCGATTTTACCGTTTTACCGATTGCCATCGCCGTTGTTGGTAAGTCATTTTCGTCGCTGTATCATCACCAACTTGAGCGACACGCGTAAGTCCGCCAGCAACAGGAGTTGTGTGAGAGGCCGCCCAGATTGACCAGAGTTACCCGCCATCGTCGTTACCATAGTTTTTAAGTGTGAATTGAGTGTTTAGTTTTTAGTTATTATTTGTCCGATTTATGTGAACTCTGTTGACCATTGCACCAAACCGAACCGGTCAACAGAGTGTCCCCCCAAATAACTAAACTCTAATTCCTCGTTCCCGTACATAATCTCTACTTCCGTGTTCCCCGTAATATTAAGTTGTCACCTCCCGTCCTGGTCACAGTCGTCGTCGTCGTGCACATTGAGTTGCCTACCCACACCACTGTCAGGCAACCATAGATCATTAGTTTTTATTATTATAATTTTCTCGTTCCATACGAGTGGTCCTTCGACACCCGAACAGATAATGTTTACTCTGTTCTTATTTTATTTTTCATAATTATTATAAATTTATTTCATTATTATATAAACATGATTAATTATTAATTTCAAGTGGTTTAGGTAGGTACTTAATGGATTGTTCAAATTTATATGTTAAACGATTTTGGAAAACATATCAAAATTAACAATCAATAAGAACAAACTTGTTTTTTTTTTTTATGTTATTATATAACTTTGATTTTTCAATTTCCTAATTTTAAAATCATGTGCTTAAAGATTAAAGAACAACGATTTTGTTTATTGATTATGTTGTATGAACTATGAAGTTACTAATATTTAAAATAAATTAATTTGTATGATTATGTTTTTGAGTAAAGTTATATTTGTAACATTATTTGAAATGGACTTCTTTATTAAGATATTATTCATGTACTTTAATATTGTAATCTACAACTCATTATAGAAACTTAATAGGGTTTTTAACTATACAGTTGTTTTTAGTCTTAATTTAAAATCCAATTATATATGAAAAAAATTGTATGTGTTTTCAAGTATTGGATTTCATTTTTTTTTCCTAACAAGGCTTTTACATGAAAAAAATTCTTTAATAATTTACTCTGTAATGCCATGAACTAATTATATGATTTATTTATTTTGTTTTATTTAATTTACATGATAGAATATTGTGATAGAATAAGTATTAATAAATTATGAGTCTTTTTTTTTGTCTGTTATTGCATTCATATTTAAAAATAATATAATGATTAGTTTCATAGTAACCTAAAATCTGTAATACTAGAACTTAAACAATGAAATATTAGTTTAGGTATAACAGTTAATATTTATAAAATAATCAAACTTTTACTAAAAAATAGGAATTATATTTTGATAGCAAATTGACCATTCTATAATTTCAACAAATCCAAAGCAATATAAACAACAGTTATATACCAATATAAAATACACATTATGTAGATTACAAACATAGTTTTTCAATTAAATCATAAAATAAAATTCTGATTAATGTTCAATGCGTCAATGAAATAAAAATATTTAAACTAAATATTAATTTTCTCGTATATTTCCTATGTGATTACAAACTTATTGGCAACCGAAAACATGGCGGTCGTGTGATAAGCTGAGCTTCACTATTGCTAATATCAAACATTTGGGAGTAACTTATCTAGTTAGTATGGAGATCTAGTTAAAGGTCTATGGTGTAATTTAATTATTTGCTTCTTACTTTATTTATGCTAAAATTAAAATCTTAAAATGTCAAAATGTTACATGATAATTAATACAAAACGAAATACGAATGAACATTAATGGTTAAATACAATACAAATAAATAATAGTTCATACAAAATATAGTCATATTAAATAATTGAAATAAACATTAATGGTTTAATACAGTAAAAACAAAAAATAATTCATACAAATTACAAAACATTAAATAATAAACAAATTTTTAAGTTAAATAATCTGAATGATTATTAGATGAACAGTCTAAAATTCACTACTTAAAATATTATTTATTGAATCCCTAATTAAATTGCTTTCAATTAAAGGCTGTGGTGGATTTGTGTTGGTTTTTTTTTTTTGTCATTTGAAAATAATCTTGTTTGCTTTTCAATATGTTTTACATTGGTATTTTAGGTAGCTACGTTATCAATTGATGTTTTTGTTTCTTTTTATATAATTATAAGTATTTTATCACAGTGTTTTAAAGTATTTTGTTGGCTATCTATACTTAATATAGATTGGTTGTACATGCCTAACTTAGTTTCCATTTTATTATTTATTTCCTTATATAAATATGTATTTTTTGTAGCTGTATTATTTAAAACTGGCTCTACTCAGTTTATCTTTTTCATCAGTATATGATGTATTTACAATAGAATATGGCTGCATTGTTGAAACATCTACCTACCTTAGAAATTGCATGGCTATGCTTACAAATATTCAAGTCCATATATGAATATTTAAATATGTGAACAAAAATTTTACAATATTCACATAGTAAAACACAGTTACTGCAAGGTAAATTATTTTTTCAATAACATATTTTGTTTTAGTATCAGTTTGTGAACTAACCACCAATGTGTTGCTGTCAACTTTCAAAATCATATCAGACTTAAAATGATCACTTTTATTATGACTGGCAATAATTTGTAATATTTCAGATGACCTTTTTTATTATGAAACTTAAATTATTCGTTCAAAACATTTGTCTCGCACTTAATTTAACATGACTACATAATGACTGAATTGAGTCTTCTGCATAGCTTTCCTTCTAACTAAAAATATTTAATACTTTTATGAAGAACTTCCAAATACATATTTGTGTTGATACCAATATGTGTAAAATTGAAAAATGATCATTTTCAACTGTCGAAGAATACTTGCTCGCAAAATATTGACCAAAATCTTCTGTATCTTAATCATTTTCAAACTTTCAATGATCTTAAATAATTTCATCAGTTTCATACATAAAAGGTTTCAAAGTTTTACAAACCATACAATTTTTTTCTTGTGAATTAATTTTGGAAATGGTTTTCACTCCAATTTCTTAATATGTACCAAGTGCATAATAGTTGTTTCGAAACTGGACCCATAATAGACTGCCATGCATTATAAAAAGCAGGTTCATCGTCAGACAAAAAATAATTTATATGCAGATGTATCTAATTTATTAGTAAAACACACAACTGAAAGTTATAACTATTCAAACAATGTGTTCCGTCAATACGTATTTTATCATATCCAATTTTTTTAAACATTTCAGTATGGCATTCAGTCATTAAAATTAAACCAAAGTCATTCTTAGTCAAATGTGATGGTGAATTTTCTTCTTGATGCTGATTGAAATAGAAAACTGGATTTGTCTCACTTTTAGATTCTGAACGAAGTGAAGAATGTATTGATTTTACTATGATGTGTGTTTTTTTTTTTTTTTTTTTTTTTTTTTTGTTTTTGTGTCTGTGTACACCATAACTACTCGAAATAATGCTTCAATTTTGAACTTCAGGGTATGTTTTCGGTGGCAAAACGAATATCGGAGGTACCTTAGAGAGGTCACAAGTGAAAATTCCCAAAAGTTTTCAAATGCCACTGGAAAAACAAACAAAAAATGAGGAAAAACCGGTACTTTTTGTGCAAAACCCGTTTTCGACGAAATCGATTTTTTTATTTAGCCGTTACTCAAAAACCAAAAATTGTAGATACTTGAAATTTTCACCAAATGTTTATATTGAAATCATCTATACGTGGTAAAATTTTTGAACACTTTTGACTTTTATTGAGCTTCGATTGCCTTATATAGCAACTTTTCTGAAAGGAAAGTGAATCTAGTTGGTACTTGGGGGGGTCAAAAGTTAAACATTTTCAATATTTTTTTAACGCGCCGGGAAAAACCCTTAAAAAATGAGGGAAAAACGGTATATTTTACGCAAAACCAGTTTTCGACAAAATCAAATTTTTTATTTTGCTATAACTCAAAAACTAATCGATGTAAATACTTGAAATTTTCACCAAATGTTTAGATTAGCGTTCTCTATACACCGTTAAATTTTCAAAGTATTTTGATTTTTATTGAGCTAATTATAGACAGTTGAAATTTTCAATTTTTTTAAGTATTTTTTTTTAAAATAACGATAAAATTTTTTTTTTTTGCCAGAAAATCTTGAAAATTTAATACAAGGTTTCTTATAAGTTGTTCCATCACTGATAAAAAAAAATCCAAAATCGTAAGTCACAATTTTTTTTTATAAGTGCTCAAAGTTCCAATTTATACGAAATATGTAAAAATTGCGAAAATTTGCAAATAATTTTGTTGTTGAAAAATCGTAAAATTTTTTTCTTTTATAACTAAGTTTTGAAAATTTGGTACAAGGTTTTTCATTAGTTTTTCTTCAATTATCTGCAAAAAAAACTCTACCGGATTCAGACAAAAAAATTTTATGAGTGTTTGAAATTTAAATTTTTACAAAAACACGTTAAACAACGGTTTAGCCTCAAACGATTTTTGCTAATTGTCTTTTTTTTCAAAAAGTATAAGTTGTAGAAACTTGAAAATTTTATCAGTTGTTTATATTGGCATTTTCTTTATACAATTTTATTTTCAAAAGATTTCACTCATTTTTAATCAATTTATAGGCATTTGAAATATTCGATTTTTTTTATTTTTTTTTTTATAAATGTTGATAAAAAAAATGTAGCTCGGACGAAATACTTGAAAATTTAATAGAAGGGTCCACATAAGTTGTTCTAACTCCCATTCAAAAATTATAAAAATACATAGGCACAAAATTTTTTTATAAGCGTTTATAAGTGCTAATATTGACAAAATTCGTCAAAATCATGTATATTTGCTATGTATTTTGCAGTTGAAAATTCATAAAATTTTAAGTATTCAAAACTAAGAATTGTAAATTCGGTACAAAGTTTGACATACGTTTTCCTTCAATTATCTGTAAAAAAATTTGCACTGGAATAAAATCAAAAGTTTTTATGAGTGTTTGAAATTACAATTTTTTCACATAATCGCGTAAAATAACAATTTAGGCATCATTGATTTTTGATATTTGTTCTTATTCAAAAAGTATAGGTCGTAGAAACTTAAAACTTTTACAAAATGTTTAAATAGGCATTTTCTTTACATAGTTGTATTTTCAAAATATTTCGTTTATTTTTTAGCTATTTATAGGCATTTGAATAATTCGATTTTTCTTAGATTTTTTTTTATAAAAGTCGATAACAATTTTTTGGCCCTACCAAATCGCTTGAAAATTTAATAGAAGGTTTTGAATAAGTTGATCTAAGAGTGATTCAAAAATTATTCAAATACATAGGCACAATTTTTTTTTATAAGCAGTTGAAGTTCAAAAATCGACAAAATTTGTCAAAATCACGAATATTTGCAAATTATTTTGTAGTTGAAAATGTATAAAAATTTTTGTATTCAAAGATAAGAAATGAAAATATTATGTAATATCACAGCTGATAAAGATAATTAAATAGATTAAGTTTATTATAATATAATCAGTAGCTGACAGCTGTTCTATACAAAATATTGGTAGATTGTAAACACAAGGTGTATAACGTACCTTTACATGGTTGAATAGAACGTTACTAACTTCCAATTTCCAGTTATTTTAATGTGTGTATCAGTTCCATAAACATGCGGATTTTATATATTATTATTAATTATTAATATTTAAATAGACGTAGCCACGGAGCATTCAGCATATATGGACGGCGGGGTCGGGTGGTGCCGTCACGATAGTGCATTTAGGCAAATAATATGGTATTTACCTACGCCCTATCTATGGACATCCTGGTTTGTCCAATGCTCACGAGCAGAAGTCACATGAATAGACAAATGTAAATTTAACCCAATCTAGGATATTAAAATAAAATATATATTACAATTTAAGGCTGACATCTTCATCTTCGTTCAGAATCGTTTTTTTTTTTATAATATAAAATAATTCCAAAATCTATCCAATAATGCCTAATCTAGCAATGCATCTCGTGTATCCCACCCAACTACTGTATCCTGTACTTAACTTACAATGATTTATCATTGCATTCAAATGTAAAGTACCATACAACTAAACTATCGTAAACCAGGTGATCCCATGATAGAAAGTGCTATACACTCCTCACCATTATCTTGTCCGAGGAGCGAAGCGACGAAGGACGAACTTCCACCACCATTATCTTATCGGCTTTTTTTTATTTGCTCTACCCATACGTAAACACTAAAAAAATCATGTTCATGCATCTTTGTCGAATAACTATCAATTCTGAATTTAAGTTCTATATTATGTAAATCTCGTTTTTTTTTTCTAATAAATGAATCCTTTTAAAATCAGTTACAGCTGCAGAATTTCAAACTTCATTTAAACTCGTTGAACCGTTACACACTTACACCCATGCCCAGTTTTCCTAAAAAAATAAAAACCAAATTTGATGATCATCCTACTACTTCATTATTTAATGTTATTATACAAAAGTAAATTAAGCATACGTTTTTGTATTTTATATTATGAATACCTGCTAATTTACATCTGTCTCCAGCATATAATCTTTGTTTCACTATTTCATTTTCATGAAATAAATGAGTGATACAAAATTCAATTTGAAATTGTTTCATTTTCATAATCCTTTATATACGATGAACAAACCTTTCCAATTTTTATCGATCCACTACTTTTAAGATGCTTTTGAGCCTTAAATATAAAATATATATTACATTTTAATAATATAATTTTACTTTAAAGATCTTAAATTCATAAATCATGTATTAACAATAGAAAAAGTCATTACCTTGCTTACTAATCTTGGTGTATGGTAGTATGATCGATGGCAAATATGAAAGTGTATTCATCATTTTGGTGAGTTTGAGCTGACATTCTTTAGACATACTGACAGATATTATTGTTTTTGATATTGGTTTTTCATTTCTTAAATTCTAAACCAATAAATTGTTTAGAGAATTTTTATTTTGACTTCTTATTGACTATTGTTTATTTATACAATTTTCTATAAAACATGATTCCTTCTTTAGTATGGAAACTTGGTGATTTTATTTTTTGCCGACATTATGATCACATTTCCAAATGCTTAAAAAAACATTGTTATCTTCTAAATAGATCAATTCTTGGATATAGATCCAAACATCAGAAAAAGTATTAATTCTATTACATTTTTCTACACGTATTAAAACTTCTTCATAAACCTAATTACACTAATCATTAATAAACATATTTTGTTACAACAAATGTGTGATTATAGAATATAAAGAGATAACCTAACCGTAACAGCACCGTCGTACTATTAAATAATAATGAGAATACAATTAGGACTGGCGCCCAAAGGGGCGGGTTATTAATAATAATAAGAAATCAAAATCAATATACATATATATATATATATATATATATATATATATTATATGTGTGTGTGTGTGTGTGTGTGTGTGTGTGTGTGTGTGTGTGTGTGTGTGTGTGTGTGTGTGTGTGTGTGTGTGTGTGTGCAGTTTAAAAAGGAAATGCCGTATGGGCAAAATACAAGATTTAAATAATAATTATCACACACAAAATAATAATTAAAGAAACAGGAAGTATTACCGGGTCCACAACTGAGCCGTACGTCCACGAAGACCACTGGTTACTACTGCGATGACCAACACAACATCTGAACGGACGACCAGCAAAACGCCTCGAACGGCGGCGGCGTGGAGACAAAAGGCACCCGCGTAGAAAGTGCGCACGTGAAAAACCACGCGTGCCGTATACGTACCAAACGGCCGCACACAACGCTGTTACAGCAAGTAGTCTCACACGACCGGACGGAGGCACGCATGCATACGTAAAAAAGCTGGTAAGTGAGATGATGGTGGTACAAGTTCGTCCTTCGTCCCTTCGGTCCTCGGACAAGATATTGATGATGAATGTATTAAGTTTTAAAGAAATGATGACTCATTTCTTTAGTATAAAACGATTCTGAGCAAAGTTTCAGTGTAATATAATATATTATTATTTAAATACTGTTTACGTATTTTACGGTTATTTGTATAATTTTTGGTGAGTTTTTTTCTAATTAAACCCTCATAAAATATTCAATTGGATATAACTCATTTAAACTTCAATTGTTATAACAAATTATAACTCATTAGAAATAAACTTAAAAAAATCAGACAATATCGAAAAAAATCGTATAATAATTTATTAAAGTGTGTATAAAAAAAAATCCTGACTAACGATTTTTGAACTTTTGTTAGGATAATTAGGTAGGTATATGAGTAAGGCCATATTAAATTTTCAGAACTTTTTGTCAAATATTTAAAATTATATTACATAAAAACTTTCAAACAATTTGGTAAATTAAAAGTTCTATATTTAAGTCAAAAGTGCTATAATTGCTCTGAAAATGTTGTCCAATATAAAAAATTATGTATTTGATATTGGATAAAATTTTCAAGTTTCTAGCTTTAATACTTTTCGATTTATGACTAAATACCTAAAATCTGAACAGTGAAAATCTCGTTTACAGCGGATTTTTACCGATTTTACCGTTTTTACTCAGTTTTTCGATCGTTATTCTTGATTACTGGAAAAACTATGGAGATTTCGGAAAAATGACCTCTCTAAAGTAGCATCTCAGTTCAATTTTGAATCTAAAAAGTTGCCGGACGAATTTTTTGGACAAGGATTTCTATACGAAAAAGTGTTTACAGAAAAAAAAAATAAACATCATTGTAAAACCATAAGATCCTTCGCTTCACTCAGAATCTAAAAAAGGTTTTCTCTAATATCGTATTTATTTTATGTAATTTATAATTATTTAAAATTGGATTGGGCAATTATTTAGGTCAACAATTCAATTTGTATTATTCATGAAATAATGCATGTTGTAAACAATTCAAATATGAAAATATTCCGTTACCATCGTGTTTACGTGATAAATTATTATTCTCGTAAATTAGTGTAGGTACACATCGTATGTTTATACAACTGTAACTATGCATATAAAGATACAATTTTCATTTGGATTTTGTCGATTTTGGTTACTTCTTTCAGGTTTAAATAAAAAATATGTCGGTGCTAAAAGTGGATCTGACACGTGTTCATAAAAACCATACATTATTGCGCAAATATAATATATACACATTAATATAATAATAACCATCAGAAAAAAATAAAAAAAAATTAACAACTGCGAAAATATATTATCGAATTGGCCGATTTACGCAAAGGTGTGGCGGATTAATCTATTACCCCACCTGACTTTGTTTTATATAGGGCACATACGTGTTATTAGAAAAATTACCAGTGGGCGCGTCTAGTTAATTGCTGTATATTAATTTGGGTCGTTAAATATTTTATAAGTAAGTGCTGCCTAAGAGCACACGAATAACTATATATATGTATCAATTTTGTTCCATAAAATTAATAAATACTATCATAGTAGTTCTTAATATTACACCGTCTACTTTGGCACAAGTTTATAATTAGTGCTTTGAACTGATAAAATTACCGATCACTATTACATACGTATATGCAATGCAATTTTTTTCTATCCATCAAACCACTATGTATGTAGAACATATCTATTCTTTTCTACTATCAACTTATCATTCAATCAGACTGTTCAAAATAATCAGGAGGAGGTGGGTCACTTAATACAGATGGAAAATTCCCCGGCGCCATGTACTGTTATTATACGGTTATTAGTTTATAAAAAAAGGACATCAACTTTTATTATTTTTAGTATAGTTAAAATTCTACACTATTTTTATTTTGTTTTTTTAGTTTTTTCGCTATAAAATAAATTATTAAATTTTTAGATATAACATTATTTAAACCTTATTATTTGGTGCAATATACGCTTTTGAATTTGAAAATGATGGACTTAAAGATGTGTTCGGGTCACAAATAAATAATTTTGATTTATATTTTACTTTGAATTAATCAACGCATTTTTCGTTCATATCTGTATCGAATATTCATGCCTACGAAATTATCCATTCAGTTTTAAGTCATCTTTTTCTAAATCGCTATTGAAGAATCGTAATGAAAATAAATGTTTTAATATCTAAATCACAAAAAAAAAAAGGGTGACTCTTGACATAAGAAAAGAACATGTCTACAATTGTTTTATTATATGATCGTTGTGGAAGGGTAGTCAGATTTCATTTAAACGCACCAGAGTCATACGTTTGCGCACGTCTATATACATTGAACCAATAGTAAATTTTTTTATAGTTTACAACTAATTTCAATGTTATGTTAGTCTTTTAATATTCGTCTACATTAAAAAAAAAAAAAAAACTACTTACTGTCTTTTGGTGTTCCTTGTGAATGAACATTTGTTATCTCACAAATGAAAATTAAGGAATATAATATGTAAATAAGACTGATCATTTTAATGATTTTAATTTAAGATGTGATTGAATATTATTTTCTATCAGAACCTAAATTAGTGTTTCATTCCAAATGTAAATGAACGTTAGCGAAAATGCATTTTTATAACAACAGATGATTTTGCACGATATTATTTATTAGTATTTGAACTATAGTTGAATCCATTAACCTCTACATGCTGTGGCAGTTGTATATACAAATAATACCTATTACAAATATATAATAAATAATACCTAGGTATATAAAGTACACTATGTTCACCTGAAATATTCAAAACACCGCATGAAATACAAAACGCTATGAGTCGGAGTGTCAACAAATGGCTGTTTCGTAATTATCATCAGCTGACGTTGGAGTGCGGGGACGTCGAGTACGCGGAAATCGAGCGGATTTTAAAATCGCTCAATTTCGCGTGCATTTACGTAAAGGGTGCGGATAAAAAACGGATCATCGAAAATTATATTCCCAATGTGGAAGTCATAGACATGCAAGATTTAGGGTGTCCGCGTTTACATTTACTGCAGTCGCCGCGTGCTAACAACAACAACAACAACATGCTGAGCACCACCCCGTTTCAATCGACTAATTGTCTGTATCACAAGGACTTGGATTACAAACACTGTACATTTCATAATGTTTTAAAACTAAAAAAATGGTTTATAAATAATTCGTAACGGAATATTCTGCTGCATATTGAAAATAATATTATATATTTTAGTCTGTACAATTATTGTGATTACCAAATAAATGGTCGATGTGTAATAAAGGTATAGCACGATTATATAACACATGTATGTATTCATTTTTAAAAAATTCCACATCATGCGAGTGTAATCTCGAAAAATTCTAAACGATTATTGAAGTCGCGGTACTGACGAGGAATAATCTTATCTCGTCTTATATGATGTGGACTATACACCCCGTCATCGAGACGCTTTAACACTATTAAAAAAGGTCGCTATATCTATATATTGATAAGACCGTGTGTTTATCATAACACACTCGTTATTTTTAACGAAAATGAGCATATCTGATAATTTTCTTATCTAAAACCCTACAACCGAGTATTGGGGAGAGGAGAGCAGGAGTCCAGGACTGGACTCCACTCGTCTTCATCGATCAGTCGTAATCCAGAGCCATCAACAAAAAGTACTAGCTACACATTTTGACTCTACACGACACCATCACCAACAGCAGCAGCAACAGCATCAGCAACATCAGAAACAACAACAGCAATAACACTGAAAATTAGTATTTGCCACTCACTGTCTACTTAAATAATTTTCGTGAGTACCTACTTATAATACAAAAATATTTATATTTCTTTCGTGCACACATAAAACATTTACAAAGTATTATTTTATACATACACACATGGATATATATGAAATAAAAATTGAAACTAATGAATTTTTTCTCGATTTTTTCACAGAATGGCTGCTTCTTCTTCTTCTTCATTTAAGAACCGATTGATTGCGGAAGCGGAGGTGGTGCGTATGAGTGTGGGGGCCCTCGAGGTGAACCATGCATACACCATTCTAAAAATGAGCTATATGGACACCCAGTACGGGCAGGCGGTGTTGGTGATATTAAAAAATAACCCAGCTAACATAGAGGTATTTCTACCAAAATCTGTGACCATTTCCTCAAAGGAAATGGTCGATTACAACGCGAAACCTATTAAAGACTTATCATTCATCTATAAAGGGATGAATGGTAAGTCGTTTAGTTATAGTTTCGCGTCAATTTTTTAATAAATAAAAAGTTTTTATGCGAAAATACCAACTGTTTTTCTTTTATTTTTTAAACTACTCATATAGTTTTTACTATTGAGAAAACAAAATAAAACGAAATAATTAAAAATTAGGATTATCTGCTTTAATGTATAATAATATTTTATAAAGTGAAATAATGTGTTTATATGGATTTTAAGTTTAACGTGTAATGTACGTGTGTTGTGCACAGATGTAAGAATTAGATGCTACAATAGAAAAAAAGGGTCAGTTTTTACTAAAATCGTGTGATGTTATAGATATTTAGTTTGTTTCGGTATGACATAGTAACATTATGTATTGTTGTGTTCATCTGAAATACTTTATGAAAAAATATGAAATTAGTTTTAAAATTTAAAAAAATATAGGACTTTATCAGCGGTATCGAGCTGACAACGATGGTGTGCAAAATATTATTGGAATAACTATTATTGAAAGTAAGTGGTTTTTATGGTTTTTTCAAAACCAAATACATAAGTTTTTTTAAAAAATCATGACGAATTTAATTTTAAAACATAAAGATTTTTTTCAAAACAAAATCATTTTTTCTTTTTAAATCGGTTTAATTTAATACATAAAGATTAAAAATATTATAAGATATTCGCTGCAGTAAATTAAATATAACGATTTAATTTATTTTATTTTATTTTATTATTTTATTTGATAATTATACGCCCCGAAGAGCATTTGGTTAACAAAAATAAGCGAAGTAGATAAATTACATAAGTAGAAAATAAATTGACAATTATATATAGATAACAGGTAAAAAGTAAAGTGGTAGGACTAAAGTTGGTTCAATAGGTGTAACATTCTGTGGAGAGGCTGGTTGTGACCATACGAGGTGAGATGGGTAGGGATAGAGAAAAGAGAATGGTGTCTAGTAGAGTAGGAGGGAATGCGAAATGAAACAGTGGCTAGTAGGTCGGGGGAGTCGATGGTACCGTTGAGTAGAGACGAGATGAACATGAGATCTGCGTGATTACGGCGAGATGTCAGAGTTGGGATATTGAGAGTGGAGCGTATAACGTTATAATCATGAGCTGTGTGCTCAATATTTAATAAAAAAGGCAGCAAAAGACAGGAAACGATTTTGTACTCGTTCCAGACGCAATTGATCACAGGCCAGATAAGGAAACCAAACTACCGATCCATACTCGAGGATGGAACGGACAAGGCTGAAGTAGAGGGTACGGAGACAGGTGGCGGAGGTAAAGAGGGTTGTGTTTCGTTTGATGAATCCGAGGATCTTCAAGCTCTTTCCAACAGTGACATTTAAGTGGTGTTTGAAGGAGAGTGTGGGCGATAGAAAGAAGCCTAAGTCTTTGATAAGATGGACGCGAGAGAGGGGGGAGCTGCCAAGGTGGTATGAGTGTAGTATGGGGCTACGTTTCCTAGAGAAAGTCATAGCGTGACATTTGTCCAAGTTGAGGGGCAGGTTAAGGTGACGCGTCCAAACGAAGAAATCATCCAATTCGGCTTGTAATAAAAGGCAGTCAGCGGGTGAGTCAATTTTACAAAAAATTTTTATGTCATCCGCAAATAGGAGAACCTTGGCAAAAGAGAAACACTTATCTATAGAGTTTACAAATATTATAAAAAGAAGAGGACTCAGATGACCTCCCTGTGGAACACCAGAGGAAATTACTGATAACTCTGAAAACTCTGTTTTTAAATTAAAAAAAATAATGATTATAAACTACGTTCGCTGCAGTAAATACATAACAGTTAAATTTAAAACAAAAAAGATTTTTACTTAAAGATTAAATGTTATAAGACATGTAAATAACTTGTATTTATTATTTAGTCTACTAAAAATAAAATATAAGCATAGATAATCTGTTGAAAAAAACGAAAAAACTGTGATATATATATATAATATAATATCTGTTGATGCAGCTGTTGATGATAATTGATCTGAGTGATTAAGATTTTAATAACCAATACTAAAAACGAATAAAACTTAATATATTTACACACACACACACACACACACACACACACACACACATACACATGTGGTTATATTATATAATAAATGATAGGAAATGCGTACGCTTGTCAAGCACGTATCCAGGATCAATTTTCGGGGGGGCTTTAAAATATTTTTAATACATGAATTAACATTTAATCATTAAGACGTGTGTAGTTAGTTTTTGTTATATTATATTATATTATATTTCGGGGGGGGGGGGGTTTGAACCCCTAACCCTCCCCCCCCTGTATACGGGCCTGACGCTTGTTACAAACAATTATTTCAATATTCAAATATAATTTTAAAACATATTTTTATTTACACACATGTACAAATCAATTTCCTTCGATAATAATAACATTTATATAAGAACATACATGATAACAAAAATATTTAAAACATTTTAATTTACATACAATTATTTAAGAACATACATGATAACAATAATATTTTTTAGAAACATTTAATTACTTTCATATTAGTTGTTATAATGTCCATGAGCTGTTGTAAGAACGTTATTCTCATGGACAACACGCTTATCATCGTAACAATCTAATGTTAATTTAAACGTGTTAATAGTCTTAAGACTGTGTCTATAAGACCGTATAGAGATGTTCTCTCTATACGGCCTATCGTTATCGATGTCCTCGTCAAAGTCAGCGTCATCATCCACGTCTTCGAACAAACACCGCTTATGGTCGTCGAACGACAGATGATTTCTGACGACGTGCTTGCGTATCCCCTTGGCCTTGATGCTGGTCTCACCCTCGAGCACGTACGCGTACGATTTCGCGCGGAGTGCGACGAATTAGTACATCGTACGCCCGAGCGGTGAAAAACCCAGGAATTTTTTTCCGGTCGACGGTGAAACACGGATGGTCGACGGGTAGATTGCTCGTGTCCATCCTTATCATCAGGTCGGAGTTGTCGAGCCGGTCTCGGTAAAAATCATCCGTCTTTATGTGGTACAACAGCGAGTCTTTAATAAAATTAATAAAAAATTTAAAAAAAAAAAAAAACGTAAATCATTTATTTTTATATAATCAATAATTACCCGTATCGGTGTACATCAGCTCTATGTCGTGCTTATAATGTTTTTTCATGACGTTATAGTGATAATCGTACATAAGCGTCTTGCTCAACTCGAGCACTGCAAAACCGACGTAGATCGGTTTGCAGAACTCGACCGATTTACTGTGCAACGACACCGCTGTAAGATTCTCACTATAAGTGGTACACGAATCAAACGTCGGCAGGTTTACGAGTTTTTGCATACGAGTCGGGCAACACACCAACTCTATTTTACGCCACTTACGCATACACTCCATCGTTTTTCCTGAAAATCATAACATTTTAATATTATACGTAAAGGAGAAATTTTTTTTTTTAAATTAAACACGTACCGAACATAACGTTGTTCATCAACTTGAAAAAGTCTTTCTCGAATTCGTTTGCGGCGCGTTGTCTCATCCCCGTATTTAGCTGGATATACGGGGCTAAAAACGGGCGTTGCCTGAACTCCAACACTCTGTGTACCTGCAGTTAATCGCAAAAAAAGTTAAAAAAAAAAAATATATTAATTGTTTAATAATAATAATAATAAATTACCTTATCGACTATCAGTCCGTGAGCGATGGCCTGTTTGAGGTTTACATAGTGCACGACGTACTTGTATTTCGTCTCAAACGTAGCCATACGTTTTTTCACGGTGGATCCGCGTGGCACGCTGGCGTGCGGTAAAAACGGCAAGTCGTTGTGCTCGTCGTGCAATTCTCGCAGATACGACACGTCGACTTCGTACACACGGCCGACGTCGTCCGTATCACGCATCCATTCTAGTTGAGCGAGCGCGACTTTCGGATTTCCCTCGTACCACGAGAATCCACCGCACGGTATGTAACGGCTCATGGCCCAGCCGTACAGATTATTGCCTAAGAAAATATAAAAATACAATCATAGATCCGATATATATATATATATATATATATATATATATATATATATATATATTATAAATAATTACAGTCTTGATAGACGAGCCACGTTTTGGCGAGATCGTCGTCGAATCCAGGTGTTTTGACGTTGTTCGCGCGAGCGTACCGCTTGCACGCTTGCACCAGACCGCCGCGAATGCCCGCCTCGAGCATCAACAGCTGATCGTAATCGCTGACCAACTCTAATTCTATCCGCGTGTATTTCAACATACAGTCGAACGTTAATCCGGGCGCCGGTCCATGGTACGCGGGGTCCAGATTGTACGTTGAAATACACAGATGTCTAAAATTTTCAAACACGTCGGCCAGCAACAGCACGTCGATCTTCAGATATAAATCACTGTACTCGCCCAGAGTACGGCAGCCAAAGTGGTCCCACACACGTCGGGCGTGCTCGTAGTCCTCGGGATCGACGTGCGATTCCTTTAGCGTGCTGTAAAAATCGGTGGGGGTGGGCAGATTCGTCTCTTCCAAACGCTCCCAGCCGTCGGTGTACTCGTACGGATATACACCTTTCCGCGCGACGAGTGACATTTCGAGGGGGAGAATATTTTCACGAGCTCTCCGAACTTTGCAAAATCGTTGGTGACAAGATTTTTGGCTAAGTCGTCCAAAGTCGATGCCATGAACCTGCACGAATCAACAAACCTGACAGAGAAGTACGGGTCTATATATTTCGAAAACGATATGAAATTCTCCTCGCTGTTAGGGATGACCGAAATACGATGCTCGTCGTACCCCAGCTCGGTGACGATAAAATGAGCGTCGTATCGCGAAAGATTGTGCAGAAAACACGGTACAAAGTGTGGCGTTTTCAGCTTTAAATTGTAGTTGTTACAAAGACTGCTTACGAAACTCCCCGACGGGGGTCAAATGATCGTGATGCGCGACCAGCCAGTTTTTGGCACTGAACATGATATCACACAGCCGGCAGCGCGTTAATCGGCGTAGATCACAAACGGGAGGTTCTGCGATTTCGACCAACCTTCGAATTTGAGAGTTTCCCCCTCCCGCGGCATGATGGGCAATGTCGGTTTGTGCGCGCCGCATATCCTCACGTATTCCGCGAGCGCGTCCCTACCGCGTAATTTATACCGTCTCGGTTGGTCGTCAAAACTGGTAAAACAACGTTTACACGTGTGTATGTGGTGTTCACGCGAATTTTTTTGCGCGCTCACGAGTCGGGAAAAATTAGCGATGTACGCGTAATGACTTTTCTCCTTGTCGACGATGAAAAAAAGATCGAAATGGTTTTCTTTTTCCTCATCGCACACACTTATCGGGTACACGAGCTGTGACGTAGATTTTTTATTCTCGCGTGACGCGGACACGTTTACCGACGTGCCGATATTAGCGCGCTCGAATAAAGAAATCTCCGACACGGGCGTGGGCGTGGATAACGCGGAAAAGTCATAACGGTACGCCTGATCAAGGTAATTTTTGCCCACTTGTGTACGGTGATTGTGAGGAACGTGTTTCGCCAGAATCGCCCACTTGAAACACTGCTGGTCGATGTTTTGCGGGTTTATGACAGCCCGCCGAGAAACGATATTTTTCGGCAGCTCTATGTACGATGAACCACCAAGTGGCTTGAAATCGTACACACCCAAGAGCATGCCGTCGATGCACGATAGAGTGAACCCGCTCCCTTTACCCGCGTAAACGTCCTCTTCGGCGAGGAGTGTCGCAAAGTCACCGTCTACCGAGCTAGCGACGTCGAGTGCGCGAAAAGCTCCCTGGCCGACGTTTTAAACGATCTGTTCTCGAGAGAATTTTCAACACCGGGCACGTGATAGCTGGCTTCCAATTTTAAATTATATTTGACCGGACTGACGCGCACGCAATCACTTAATCGTGTAATCAATTCCGACTTTATCGAGTTGAGAAAAACACGATATCTGGTCACGGTGTTATCAATATTTCTCCTACAATACCACACTACGCCGCGGTGTAGTGAAGAGTCGATCTCGATAAAGCCGGGTCGGTTTAGAGCTGATTGCATGCGCTTATTTTTCCTAGCGACCTTCCTCATACCGTTTCCCCCTTTACGTTTACGGTGGCGGGGTACGAGTGGTGACGGAGCGGACGCGGAAGACGTGCTAGCGATCGCGGGGGTGGTAACGTTGATGGCGGGGGGTGAAGGACTGTCGATAGTGATGATGTCTACCGACGGCGTGTGCGGCGGTGGCGGCGGCAGCGGCGGCGGAGTGATTGCAGATGTTGCCGCCACACGGTCTGATTTAAAAAAATTATTTATTATTATATCATGTAGAAAAATTTGAAAACTATTTTGAAAATAATAGTACTATTTACCATGCATTTGGCTCTCATGTGCATGCAGCGCCTCGGTATATTCCAGAGTGTATTTAACAAATCCTATATAATTTAAATAATTAAATTTAACACTTATAATGCGCTGAAAAATAATTTGTACTCACCGTGAACACTCGAAACGTGTCGAATGAGATTGGCCTGTTGTGTGAACGCTCGGGAACACTCGCCGCACGTAAACTTGACTCCCTCGTGCGTCTTTCGATGTCTCGTCAAGTTACTCTTGTTCGCGTAAGTTTTAGCGCACTCATAACACTCGAAAGCCATATCGAAATACAAAACGCACACACGTAAAACACAAAACGCACGTAAAACACAAAACGTACGTTATGAATATAATATTATGTGCGCACACAGTGTATTTTAGTCAACGTCAGCAGGGTATGAGGACTAAAAACACTATGACCACAGAGCACTGGACGTGGGCAAATGCTGTGC
Source organism: Therioaphis trifolii (assembly GCA_027580255.1). Taxonomy (NCBI): domain Eukaryota; kingdom Metazoa; phylum Arthropoda; class Insecta; order Hemiptera; family Aphididae; genus Therioaphis; species Therioaphis trifolii. The sequence continues at coordinate 39,323,056 of CM050404.1, forward strand.
TCGGAAAATCCGGTGTAATCAGTGATAAAACGATTTCGGTATTATTTAGAAAAATTTTTTTCATAAAACACGACGTGTTATCGGTCTCCAGACGGATGCATATAATATTCCAGAAAAAAAACCGCCAGAATTTAAATTGACATAGTGTTTAATTACAGAAAATAAAAATACAGAATTTTAAATTACCAGAATGTAAAAGTCCCAGAAAACATTGAAACATAAAATAAAATGAACAAAAATAAATGCTATAGAATCTAAAATGATAAGAATGTATATCAGTAGAACTTAAAAATCCAGCAAATAATATTACAGAAATTCCGCTGAGAGTATAATTCCAGAATGGAATATAATAAAACACAATTTTAAAGAACGGTATGATCCATAAAAATGTTTGCTCTTTGAGGCGTTGATTTTGATCCTCCAGTTTTGACACCAGTATGAGAGGGTATTTAAGAGAATTTGCAGATTTGTAGTTATTACATTGATATTACGTGATTCCGTGAAGATGGCTGAATCATCAGCGAAGAGAGCAATATGCGTGTGCGTGGTGATTGAGGGATGTCGGAAACGTATAGGTTAAATAAAATAGTACCAAGTTTGGAACCAGCAGAGATAGACTTGAGGTTAGAGGCCTGAGGCACTGTCGTTAATTCTGACTGAGTACCTATTGTTTATTTGAGAGGAATGAACGAATTATATTAAAAAGATATGTTGGAGTATTTATGTTAAGTAATTTAAAAAGGAGGCCTTCATGTCACACTTTGTCAAACGTCTTTGAAATATCAATAAATATTGCGCCAGTGATGTCTTTACTGTTTTAATAACAAATTTTTAAATGTATAATACATATTACATTATCGAACATAATTGCATAATTTTTAAACAAATAATATTGTTATATTAATAAAACATATATAATTTAACAACGTACACAAATAATATATTATATAAAATATTGGATTCGAAATAAAGATTGGAAGAGAACAGGTTTTGTTTTAGATTCGCCAGACGGTGGGATATAATCATCATCATATCAAAATCATCGCAAGAAGTTATACTATTATCATCAGATGTAAATTCTTTATATAATATTTCATAAAATATGTCACCCCAGTATTTAGAAAATTCATTTTTGTGAAAACCAATTACTGAAATACGGTAAAATAAAATTGAAAATGAAAATAATTTGTTTCTGTATAACTTAGCTAAAATACATTTGAAAATATAGTGTTTTGAAAAACGACCTATGCAATAATATGCATAAATATATCAATATTATTTATTGTTAATAATAAATAAAAATGCGTTAAACATATATATATTGTAGGGTGTTACAATAACCAAAAGGCATACGAGTATATTCAAATTGTCCCATAGGAGTTACAAAAGAAAGATATTTAATAGAATCTTCTTGTACCTTAACATGATAAAAAGCATTTTTTAAGTCTAATCTAGTGAAGAATTTTTTATCTTTTAACATATCAAGATGATCATCAATTAACGGTAAAGGGAACCTATCTTTAATAACTATTTTATTAAGTTCTCTAAAGTCAACACAAAGTCTCAAATCACCTGATTTTTTCTTTACTAATACTATGGGTGAACAATATGGAGAATTACTAGGTCTTATAATTTTATTTGATAATAATTCATCAATTATTATTTTGAGTTTCTCTTTCTCACCATATGACATACGTCTAGGTCGGTAGTAAAAAGGTATGTGGTCTTTTTTTAATCTCACTTCCATTTCATATTGAAAATCTGTCTCTATAGGTCTTACTGCATTAATATAATGTTCTTTAAATGTTTCATTAACCCTTCCTTGTATATCAACAGACAACTCATTATTAATATCTAATATAACAGAGTTAGAAATATCAGTATCAATAAACATAACATCATCAAATATAAATTCATTATGAGTATCAAACTTTTCTATAAGAAACTGATTGTTAAATGATAACTTAATTGAATTATTGTTTATGAAATTTCTTCCTAACAAGCAGTTACAGTTCATAGTATTATTATCAACAACATAAAATAAAACATTTAAATTAACTGACAAATCCTTTACACAAACTACTGTATTAATGATACCTAACACTTTTAATGGGCTTTTATTAATACCAGAAAGTTTAGAGTTGACAGGGGTCACAATTAAATTTGGGGGGACAGAGTTTTCTTTCATAATGGAAATTGGGCTACCTGTATCGATGAGAGCATCTAATGTCCATTGAGCAGCTTCGCACGTAATGTCGATGGTCAGCATAAATGGTGGATTACTCGCCTCATCAATGTCAATCATCATAGTTGAACCCTCAACGGCATCTCGTTCTGGTATTTTATTCTGCAGCTTACAATTCCGTTGTTGGTGTTCCATAGAACCGCATTTGAAACAAGAACCTGGCGCCCGTTTTGCTTCAGTACAATTATGAACAATATGAGTAGAACTGTAGCAATTAAAACAGCGTTTGATTTTTGTTTTCTCAAGTCCTGGAGCCGGGGTGTTCTTTTCATTTTTTAAATTATTAGATTTAAACGGCAATGTTGAATTATTTTGAGTTGAAAAATTTTGTTTATTCATGCCATAACGATTTGTACGTACTTTTGTCAGTCGTTCATAAGTCAAAATGTCATCGAACATACTATCAGTGTCTGTATGATGTTTTGACAACAAATACGTTACCATACTTTGTGAATAAAAACCTTCAAGTAACTGAGTTTTTGTATCTTCAAATGATAAACATAAATCGTACCTTATCATAGAAGTAATCAATAGTTGTCTCGGTTTTGGACTCTGTTCTGCCGACTAATGCATGCCACAACTCTGTACGGTTCGGCACACCAACAAATGATCGTGTGAATTTTTCAGGGTTGAAACGTTTAATACGGTATAGTATAAAACACGTATTATACGTTCGTATAAAACGTATAAAACGTATAGTATAAAACATAGAATGATATACGTTTTATACTGTATGAAAATTAAAAATTAATTTATCATATAAAGTATAAATTATAAAGTTTATTTTAAACTAACAATAAAATAAAGAACTATAAATTATAAATAGACAATTGTAGTGTTATTACTTATTAATAATTATCAGTATCTTATCGTTGACGTATTTATTTATAGTAAATTCATTGCAGTCGCTTGTGATATTTATAACATTTTCAATATTTCATTATTTTATTTTTTTTGTAATTCGATTATACACGAAAAATTAAAGTAGGTTCTTGGTATAGTGTATTATTTATTATTATATTTCATTAGTTTGTGTCTTGTTATCGTCACGTTCGCACGTTATACACAAACACAATTTTAAATTTTCAAATATAATTATTAATTTGTATGTAATTTAAAAATTCAAATAAACAAAAATGACTGGTCGTCCAACACATGGTGGATGGGATGTTAATTATATGCGGTTCAAAGAAGGAGCAAAAGGTAAAAAACTTGAATTAGTATATCTAATAATTACTTAATGTATAAAATAATACAAAATGTAATTTATATTTATATCAATCATAGGTAAACAATTAGCAAAATGTTTACTTTGTTCAAAAATATTGTCCAATACGAGTAAATCACGTTTATTGATGCACCGTAATACTTGCAATACTTCAAAATTACTTAAAACAGTTACAACAGGAATTAACAAATCTACTCATTCTTACTTCCACTAATGATATCCGTAATGAAGAACCACCACAATTAAAAATAATGGTTAGAGCGTCTTCACCTATCGTACCAGTAGCGTCAAGTTCAACATCTGATACTCAAACTCAAAGTAAACGTAAACATGTAAATATATTTGAATCGGATTCAGATCCAGATGATCCATTTAATAATATAAATTCATCTATTACTATGCCTAATTTAAGTTTAAATACATCCACTGTATGCTTACCAATTCTATTAGAAACTGACAATTGTGTTCAACTCACAAGTTCTTCAAGTGAAAAACAATTACAATTATCTATTTCTAATGATACTATGATACTTACTCCTGAAAGTTTTACTTCAAAAAATTCTGATACATTCGTCACGGTAAAAAATAAAAATGAACAACAGGGTACTATTCAACGTTATCACGATAAAATAACAAATTCTGAAATTGATTTAGTTAACTTTAAATTGGGAAAATTGTTTTTTGGATGCAATATTCCATTTTCTATAGTCGAATCGGTACATTTTAAAGAGTTTTGCCAATCATTAAGACCCGCATATAAACCACCATCACGAACTACCCTATCAACTCGTATTTTAAATGAAGTACACGATAGTTTTTGTGCAGCTATAAAGTTTCATTCAAATTCAGCTCTTCTTATAGATGGATGGAAAAATGAGGCAGCTAATACAAAAAATGTTGCTTGTTTACTGCATAGTTCTAATGGTGAAGCACTTTTCTTAGAGTCTTTTGATTTGACCGGTATTAAAGAAACTGCAATAGAACTTTCTAATATAGTGGACAAATGTATATCTTTAGCTTTAGAAAAACACAGCACCCATATTTACGCAGTTATTAGTGATAATGCGGCAAATATGATAAAAATGGGCAAACTTACTACAATTTGGCATTTGACCTGCAATAGCCACACTGCCAATTTGCTTGCGAAGGACCTTGTATCAAAAACATTAGTAGAGAAAGCTAAAGTTTTATTAAAAGCATTTCATGGACCAGATGCTGAAAAAGAATTGTTAAATCAAGGAGGTCGACGTATTCAAATGCCCTGTGACACTAGGTGGTGTACATATAGGGATTCATTTAAAAATTTATTAGATAATGTTATGCCGATGAAGAAAGTATTAGCGATAAGTACTATCCGTTTTAACGAAACAGTTCACTCATATTTATTTGATACAATTTTTTTAAAACAAATATCTGATTCAATTGCGTTATTTAATCCTATATGTGAACTTATTAATATCAGTCAAAAATCTACTTCATCAATCGCCGATGCTGCTGAAGCGTGGTTGGATTTGGATCTACCAAATAGAATTTCAAAAGACTCTGAAGGATTTGATGCAATAATAAAAAACTTTAAGAAACGACAAAATTATGCATTAAATAAATATTTATTAACAGCAAATTTTCTTCATCCAAAATATCAAGGAAAAAAAATGACACCTGAACATAAAGATATTATTGAGGATTTTGTTTTAAATTTTGCTGAAATCGGCACTGAAGGCTTAAACAGTTTTATTGAGTACAAAGAAAAAACTGGGCTATTTAAAATTTTATTTGAAAAACAAGGTCTATCAGCAACTGCATTTTGGTCTTTTATTAAAAATAAGCATCCAGAATTACAAGGATTGGCAAATAAATTACTTAACTTACCAGCGTCAACTGCGCAGTTAGAAAGAGTGTTTTCTAACTGGTCATATATTCACAATTCTCTCCGAAACCGCCTGAATCCAGAACGTTCCAGAAAACTATTGAGTACTTACTATTCACTTAAATTAAATGAAAAAACACAAAGTTCATCCAATGAATATTAATTTAATTATTATTTAACAGTAAATTTTAATATTTTAATTAAATAATTGTAAATGGGAAATTGTTTTTTTTATGTATTAAATAATAAAGAATAAAAGTATCAAATTTAATAAAAAAAAACTTATTTTACCTATTTGTATTAACTTGTCAACTGTAAATTTTACTTTAGAATATGAATACAAAAATATGTTATACTCTGTGTCTGTAGCAATATTTTATTATTTTCTATTTAGATAGGCACCTATTCAAAAGAGTGAAAAAATAAAACTACAAACAAAAATGGTTTTTTTATAATTTATAATTTATATATCATATATAATTTTTAACTACCTGATATGTTTGTACTTAGTATAAAAATGATAAATCTAACTTAATATTTGAAATAGGAAGTATTTTTAATTTTTTTAGAGTGAATTTCAAAAACAAAACATATTATACGTTTTAGTCATTTTATACGTTTTATACGTAGGTTATTATACGTGTAACGTATAATACAATTTATACGCGTATATTACCAACCCTGGAATTTTTGCTCAAAATCATCCCAAGAATTGAACTGACGACTTTTGAACCATTGCTGAGCTGGTCCACATAAATTAGCACGAACAGATTCAATTTTTAACGAGTCAGACCAGTTATTGATATTGGCCATACTAACAAACGATTTAAGCCAGTCTTTGGCTTCTGGGCCATATTCGCGACCCGTAAACGATGTAATACTTTTATTCAAATCCGGCATTACATAAAACGAATTACTTTTACTACCTTCAGTACTTGAATTCGAAACAGCGAGTTGTTGAATAAGCAAACGATTTTGTTCCATTAATAATTGAAACATATAGCGTTCATGTCAGGAGCACTCTGAGTGGAGCTCGCACCAGAAACGAGTGGTACAATATTTTCTGGAGTTTCGATATTGTCTTGAACAACACCACCATCAGCAACGGAGAGACCATGCGCTTCGTCGGCAACATGATTTTCATCCGTCATCCGTTTCGATCGCATTAATCCCACTTCTGATGTTGTAGGGTGTCGTCTTACCACGACGACCCATTTTAATAAAATACTAAGTTGTTATTAAATATTAATTAACAATATAATTAAAAGAATAATAAAAAAAAACATAACATAAGCACATAACATAACGTACATGACGTAACATAACTGAATAGAACAAAGCGTAGACAACAGTGGTGGCAGAGGGAGTTGGCAGTGTTGCCAACTACATGCTACAATATATATATATATATATATATATATATATATATATATATATATATATATATATATATTATATATTTATAAATTAAACTCTCTAAACATAATGTAATATAAAATATTCTAACATAATATACTAGTATACGAATATGTTATAATTTGCTGCATAGTGGGTTAAAAATTGGACGCCTGATTTTTATGTCCTAACAGACAAACCGTTCTCGATCAAATTATTTAATTTGCATTGAATGAAAATATACAATATTCTTTATCGTGTGTAAAAATATCGTCCATATTTATAGATTATGAAAAATAATATAAGCAAAACAAAATTATGAATTGCCGAACGTCGAAAAAAAGAAAATAAGAATTGGGAAACAGTTAAAAATAACATGAAATTAATTTATTTCCGTAAAATGTTGAATGAACTGTATATGTTATAGACTATAAATACTATTGATGCACAGATTGATGAGTTGATGTGTGTGATGATCACAGACGTTTTGAATGAAAGTATAAGAACTTATTCTGAGAAATTAACAGAAAAGAAAAATGAATTAGCAAATTACGATGAATTCCGTTCAAGAAATCATTTTATTTACATGGATTTAATTAAACAACTGCATAATAAAACCATGGAGCGTGATGCAGCGATAAACAATGCAAAAAAATATGATAATACATTGAGAATGTTGTTAAATGATAAAAAAGAATTTGAAAAACATATGGAAGTTGAACGCCAAAAAGGTAACACAAATACTTTAGCTCAGTATAGAGAAAAACTTGTTCACTACGAGAAACATATTTCTGAAGTTGAAGCAGCTTGGAAAACAAATTTAGACCATGAGCAAATTTTACGTCATACAGTTGATGATTTATTACAAAGAGTTGGAAATTTGAAAAATAATGAGGTTACTCCTTTGCAAAGAAGAATTAATGAACTTAATAGGAATATCAGTAGTATTTCTCAACAACAAGGTAAGATGCATTTTTATGGGAACTGGATGGCTCAACTTGTTCAAACAATCGATAATGCTTTTAAACAAAACCGGTTTCTTAAAAAACCAATAGGACCTATTGGAGTTTACATTAAAGTCAATTACAAAAAATGGATATTTTCTATTGAAAACCACTTGGGTCGTGAAAATTTAAGAACGTTTTTAGTTGATAACTTTGCAGATAATAAAGTACTTCAATCAATAATGGAAAAAGTAATTCCAGGAAATACGAGAAAACCAACTGTTATCACTAGTAAATTTGTTGACAGAGTTCATGATATTTCTTCTAAAGAAAATACAAATACAGTGGAACCTCGATAACTCGAATCGATTGGGGGCGAAAAAAAAATTCGAGTTATCGAAAATTCGACTTAAAGAAAACCTCGATAACTCGAATCTGCAAAAAAAAATTCGAGTTATCGAAAATATTTTTTTTATTTAAAAACAAAGACTTCAATTTTTTAATTATTTATTTATGTATGTATGTATTTACTAATTTCGATTACGATTTTCGTTATTTATAATAATATACATATGTACTTGGTTATTTGACCTTCGATTTATCGAGATAGGTAATTGTACGAATTATATTTTACTATATAAATTCGAGTTATAAGCTAAAATTCAACTAAAATTACTTCGACTTATCGAGAAATTCGAGTTATAAGCTAAAATTCAACTAAAATTACTTCGACTTATCGAGAAATTCGAGTTATCGAAATTCGAATTATCGAGAAAATTTAACACACATATCATATATTGGAAGCCAGGGGCCAAGGTATTCCTTCGAGTTATCGAAAATTCGACTTATAGAGGTTCGAGTTATCGAGGTTCCACTGTAGTATGTTTCGTATGTTAACTTTTACAAATCCTGTTGTGGCTAATTGTCTGATTGATAACAACCAAATTGAAACAATAATGTTAGCCAATAGCACATTGGAAGCTACACCTCTTATGGAAAATGCATCACAGGTTCCTAGGAATTGTCATTTCTGCTTAACATTAGATGGTACCCAAGTTTATCCTAATCCTTCTTACAGAGTATATTCCCTCCAGAATCCTTGTGAACCAGTGCTCTTGCAAAGTAATGTGTCACTTGCTGTTAATAATTTAAAACGTGAAAAACAAGAAATGGAGTTAAAAATCAATAACTTAAATAAAGAATTTCGAGATTTAGAAGAATCAAAATTAGAAAAGCAAAAACATTTGAAAAAAACTCAGTCAGAATCTATGTTGCTAAAGACCAAGTTTGATGAATGTGCAAAAATAATTATTGATCTTAAGGCTAAATGTGAAGAAGAACAAGATGATAGAATAGCTTCTATTACTGAAGAAATAAATGAACTTAATATAAAAATTGCTAATATTACAAAAATGAAAGAAGATATTCTAAGACCGGTTAATAATTATAATTCTGAAATTGATGAGATCAATAAAAAAATTAAAAAAATTAAAGCTACTATTGATAAAATTGACCGATCTTCTCTTATAGAAAAAGTTGAAAGTCTTCAAGCCCAAAAAAATAATTTTAAAATACAACTGTCGGATTATGATACAAATAAGGAGGAACAAAAACAAAAACTGAAAGACATAATTAAAAAACGTGATATTCAGAAACAGATACTGGTAAAATATGAAAAAGAAGCTGAAAATTTATGAGAGAGAATTGATGAAATACGTGATGAAGAAGTTATTCAAAAGGACATTAAAGACTTTAATCAAAGGGCTAAATTATTGGAAATGGAATTGAAGAAAAGAAGAGAAGACTGTATGGTTTTGAAAGATGAATACTTGAAGAAAAAACAAGAGTTCATTAATCATAGTAAGTTGCATCATATAATTTTTGACCTTTATCAACAAAATGACAAGGCTGTTGAACGCAGTACAATAGCTCTTGATACTTACATAGATTTTACAAGATGTCTTGTCATTGAGTCTTTTGATTTGGTGTTGTCATTACGTAATATGGAAGGTAAACTCTCAATTGAACCAAAAAAAAAAGTATGGTTATTACTGCAGGGTACGGATTTTATAGTATTTGCTAATTATTTTAAAAAACAGATAAAAATAGTAGGGTGGGCTATAAATTTGTTTTGTACACCAGGGACTCTAAATATGACATTTTATTTTGCTATTTTTTGCATATTTGATGCATTTTAGATTTTTAGTGCTATTTTTAAAGTGTTGGTACTATTTTTCTTACATAATGCTTTATTTAGTAGTTTTCATAAATATCGTTTATATCGAGAAGAAATTATTATTCATTTATGCGAGTTCATAAGAAAAATTGCAGCATTTTTGTTTCGTAATCAATTTATAAATAATATTATAGTTGTAGGTATACAATATTAAGCACATTAGACTATTTTTAAGAAGCTCGGAAATACCGAATATTATACATTTTATGCCTTTTAATCTGTTTCATTAATATATATTTCATTATTGTTTAGATTTTACAATTTTCCCTAAGTAATACGTATTAATTCAAAAGATAAAAATATAAACCACCAGTAATAGATGATAATTTCAAAAAAAATTGTTTTTTTGTTGCTATTATTGATATTTTTAGGCCATATTATAGCGCATATTTTAAGGATTTTTTGGTCATATTATAGCGCATATTTTAGTACTTTTTGGTGCTATAAAATCCGAACCCTAGTTATTAGCATGTTTGATGATATAAGTACTTCATGTGCGTCTGGCGGCGAACGGACATTTGCTACGGTTGCTTTGATTTTGGCTTTATGGAGCAACATGCAAATACCATTCTACTCTATTGATGAGTACGATGTGTACATGGATAATGTCAATCGAATTGCCACTACTCAGCTGATACTAATGACCATTGAAAATCGCAAAAAACAGTTTATATTTCTTACTCCCCAATACATATCACACGTAAATAGTGGACCAAACATTAAAATCGTAAAACTAAAAGAACCTAGGTCATAGAATTTATTGATTTTTAACTACTGTTGTGTTTATATATTTTATAATAATATTTTATATATATTTTTGTTTCATTCTATAAGTATTTGTTATTTAACACTAATATTTTCGCCATTATTACTAGCGTGAAAACATGATATATTCATGTTTTATTTAATTTACAATAAATTTAATGTATATTTAATAATATTAAATGTGTACAAAGTATATTTTGTCATAATTTTTCTTATTAATGTAACTAAAAGTTCAAGAAGTGTTATTATCAATAAAAGGCAATATTCTTAATTATTTTGAGTGCATAATTTTTTTAATTTATTAAATTACGATATTAATCTAATTAGGTACGTAGTACATGGTGATATAAATGATAAATATTATATAAATATTTATTCATAGTGGTACAAAACACTACAACAATGTTATTCAATTTATATAAATAACTAAATTTTGATTTGTGAACTCTTTCAAGTTTCTCAAGTTTTCAAGATTTTCAAACTTGCATCTATTAAGTTAAGTTTTAGACTGTATGATGGGGAAGTATTCAAAGTAAAATAGCATAAACAAGTGAAATGCTTTTTTTTAATGTTATAATATTTTGTGATAAAATATACCTAGCTCCAGACTGTCTTAATTTATTGATTTTTTTAAATTAAAATATTATATAGAATTGGTATTGAAAAATAAATTTCTCAATATTACCGTATAAAAGTAATATTACAGATAATTTACTCAAGTAAAATAAAAATAATATTCGAGAAAAATATCAAGGTTTTTTTGATTTTTTCTAAAAAAATTTTTTATTACCAATCACTCAGTGCCCGGTGAACCAATGTATACCTCAGGTTCAGAGTACCATAATTACACCTTAGAGAACATGAAAAATACCTTATTTCCTTAAATCTTATATTAGTATGATACAATATAAATTATTTTAATAATTATACTCATTATAATGTTTAAAGTTTGCCTATTTAATTATTTTGTCGTTCCAAGAAAAAAAATAGGTAAATACTAAATAAAAAAAAACACTAAGTCAAAGTTATGTGCATCATACAATTTTTATTTATATAATTCTTAAAAATATTTATTTATATTGACATGTATTCATAATGATAAAAAATTGCCATAGGGTATCTTCTAATGATTGTAAGAACAATAATTTGTTTAAATGTATAGATGTTAACTGATTTCTTTGTTTATTCAAAGTCAATCCCGCTTTAGAGAATAATCTAACCTATCGCTAGGGACAGATGTTGCAATAGGCACAAGATATTTAATAGCTATTTTCGATAAAATAGGATATACATTCTACATATCCTTCCATATTTGTAATGGATCATTTGATAATCGAGCACGACTGCTTTTTAAATATAATATTTAACATGTGTGGTAGATACAACATTTGGCTTGATAAGTATAATTTATATCATTAAATGACAAAATGGAAGTAAAAATAAAAAAAATAATTTCTGTTAATTTTTTTTTTAATTAATCATGTATAGCTTTTAAGATGTATTATGTTTTCTACTGTTTATTTGACAAAATTGATGAATTGTTTCATGAATTCTTGTATATAGAATTAGAGAGTTAGTGGTTTTGTCTGATAAATTAAATAATATTAAAAAAATTATTCATGTTGGTTTAGTTAATATCATTACATTTTGTAAATATTCTATTTTAAATGTTTGTAAGTGCCTTTTAGATTATTATTTTTATAAAATAGGTATATAAAATATTCTTGTATATTTTTTATTCATCGACATCTAAACATGTGTATTGTTCACCTGGATTCACATATCTAAAGCTTTTTAATCACGCATGTAAATTATATGTTTTGAACTCCCATTAAGTTATTTACTGATGAGCATACAAATATATTCTATAATGTCAATCAGTATATTTATGAATGGGGATTAAATATTATGCTTGGAAGGATTTCTATTCGAATTTAAACTTCAATTCAAAAGTTTGGTTCGCTAATCTGTTCAACATTTTGCATTGACATGTTTAACATCTTGGTGAGTTATTAGTTATTTATTTCTGAAAAACAGAATTCTGTAATAATATGTCTTTGGAATTAATGAGTGAAATGGGAAACGGAACTAATATTTGTATGAAAATGGTTTTTGACCACTTACAAAATGTACACGAAAAATTGATTCCTAAGGAAAATTGATTAGAGGTTCTTAAGCAGCGGTTTATGGACCTCTAAAGGGTTCATAAATACGTACGTTTCCCCAGCCCCCCACATATCACTTTTCCCAAATTTTCTTTTCCCAACATTTAGTGCGTCATTTGTTTGTATTTGTTTGACCAAACTCAGAATTTGTTTGATGTCGGTTCATCTTGGAAAATCGGTTTTCCGTGCGGGGGCTGCGGAAACGTTTCCATATCCATCCCACCCTGTTAATTATTGACTTTTCGTAAATTTTCTTTTCCCAACATTTAGTACGTCATTTGTTTGTGTTTGTTTGACCAAACTCAGATTTTTTTTATGTCAGCATGCCCCGGAAAATCAGTTTTTAACAACAGTATTTATATAATATCGATATATCTATAAATATATAATAATATATTAGGCCCCTGTCACACTACGACGGTTACGCCGTACGGCGTGACCGTACGTCTCTGCCGTTCATCAAGAACACATAGGTTTTAATGTGTCGTGTCTCATTTGTACGGTAGCGCCGTCGATGAACGGACGGCGACTCTAGAAACCGTTGCGTGTCACGGTTTCACGGCGCTGCCGCCACGCCGTCGGTTTTGTAAACACATTGTTTCTTATCAGTGGTGTCACACTGCAACGGCAAAGCCGTCCGGTAGTGGACTTTATCATTTTTTTTGTTAGTTTGTTTTTTGTTATAACTCTGTATACCTGTAACCTGTTGCACCTGAGATTTTAAACAATTGTTATAAAGGTTATTGTTTAAAATCTCTGAGTAGCACAGAAGTAGTAGTTGTGTATAGTGTTTAGAGTGCTTAGACACAAAATATATTTTTTAATTTCCAACACTAAACAGCACACAAGTCACTTCAAGAACACTGCAGTCTTAACTGAACTGACTACTGAGCATCTACTGACCAGAAATTATCTTTACAGATATTTATAAAACACTTTATGGACAAAATTAGCGTTGTTGTGTGACACGGGTTTTGAAGAACCGTACGGCGTAACCGTCGTAGTGTGACAGTTACTAACCGGACGGTTTTGACTTCGACGGTTGAACCGTACGGCGTAACCGTCGTAGTGTGACAGTACCCTTAGGTATATTATATTGTTGAAACCTGATAAAAATTAATACCATTTTTTTTATAATATACCTGCTAATTTGTATTTATTTAATGTTATATATATATATATATATTCTCGTTATTGATATTATAATATGTTTAATATTAAATTTACCACGCTTTTAGAACATTTGAGAGTGAATTTCGTGAATCATCTTATGATATAGTTCCTATTTTGCATATAATAAAAATATTTTGCATTGTTTATAATTACATTGACACCAAAAAAATTACTTAACATTATACGTAGTAAATGCGGGTTTTAGGAAAAGCATCCAATAGCTGTTCAGTGTTTGTGTACCTATACTATATCTATGGGTTAGTAATGATGTGAACAAGACATAGAAGTATACTACTGAGTGTAAAAACTTCCCTAATATCTTGTATACTTGAAATAACATTAAATATTTATATATAACAACTATAAAAATAAGTTTGACTTTTAATCATCCATTACCTTGTATGAGTATGATAAATTTCGCATTTATTTTACTAACGCCAAAATTACTTAGTGACCATAACAATTCTGTAATTGCATGTCTAAGTATATTAATATTTAAATAAAGTTGAATGTGTTAATATACCTATTAACTATTGCATTTTATACTATTACCAGATTTTATTTTTAGAAATAATGAGTTTTACAACACATCAGATTATAACTGGCAACTATAAATAAAAATGCAAATAAATCTAATTAATTGTTTCTTGATATTATTACATTTAATATTTGTACACAAACACTGAACAGCTATTGGATGCTTTCCCTAAAACGCGTATTTACTACGTATAATGTTGAGTAATTTTTTTAGTGTCAATGTAATTATAAATAATGCAAAATATTTTTATTATATGCAAAATAGGAACTATATTCTAAGATGATTCACGAAATTCACTTTCAAATGTTCTAAAAGCGTAGTAAATTTAATATTAAACATATTATAATACCAATAACGAGAATATATATATATATATATATATATATATATATATATAACATTAAATAAACACAAATTAGTAGGTATATTATAAAAAAAATGGTATTAATTTTTATCAGGTTTCAACAATATAATATACCTAATATATTATTATATATTTATAGATATATCGATATTATATAAATACTGTTGTTAAAAACTGATTTTCCGGGGCATGCTGACATAAAAAAAATCTGAGTTTGGTCAAACAAACACAAACAAATGACGTACTAAATGTTGGGAAAAGAAAATTTACGAAAAGTCAATAATTAACGGGATGGGGGCTGTGGAAACGTTTCCGCAGCCCCCTCACGGAAAACCGATTTTCCAAGATGAACCGACATCAAACAAATTCTGAGTTTGGTCAAACAAATACAAACAAATGACGTACTAAATGTTGGGAAGAGAAAATTTAGGAAAAGTGATATGTGGGGGGCTGGAGAAACGTGCGTTTCATAAATAAATGTTTAGTTGTTCATGAGATGATTAATTATTTAGTGACTCAAGTTACGCTACAAATAACTTGACACATTACACATTACATTTACACTAAAATTATGTGATTTCTTTAGACCTTTAATAAGTTCCTACTTTAATAATAAGTTCCCGCTTTGTGTAATTTTTAATGCAAAACCATTGGCAGGTTTTATCATACAATATTTATTTCTGGTTAATATTAAATAGTAATAAAAATGAAAAATGTTTTTATTCGTCCGTGGCTATTGTTCGTACATAGTGTACATATTTATTGGCAAGTATCTTATTCTTTAAATGTAAAAATATTGATGCATAAATTTACCTAATTCCAAAACAAACAAAAAATATAGAGTGCCTCAGTTGATATTTTAATTCATGCACAACACATTTATAGTGCATTTTTACTAATAAATCGAAGAGTCAATACACCAATAAACACGTCAGCAAAAATTAATCGGGTTAACGCACGCTTCAGCCCGAGCTACTTGCTTACATGGGTGAAACTTGAATGTTCTCTCAAAATATATGTAAATAATTAAAAAATCTGACATTTAAGTTTTAATTTAACCTACATTTAAATTATAGAAAAATCTATGAATACGGAAATAATTACTCAAAAGAAAAATAGTTATCGAAATCTCTAGAAAAATATTGTGGTTTGTGTAATACAAAACGCCTAAGTATCGGGAAATGCTAAAAATTCGAAATATTCTCAGCATGTCTACACACACACACACACACACACACACACACACACTCACATGTATATCATACTTCGATACTTCATTTGACCTACCGAAAATCACATTACAATCTACTATAATCAACGTTTTACCGCACTCGTATTTCATGAATCTTGATACGAACATTTGTGGTTAATTTTCGCGTTAAGTCCGCCGTAGAACATCTAAAATCGATGTTTCATTCGAAACCCGTTTACAAGTCGACGTCGCCGAGGTCTAATGAGCTGCGCTTGAACGACGACGCAGAGTAATACGAACTCACGGACCGACCGTCGTCCGGATCGACGGCGACGACTTCCGTTCTTGCACTGATCCGCGATGAATCCACGCCGTGTACGTCGGTCCCGGGAACGAGCTCGAACGACTTTGGCCGCGTGGTCCCCAGCAAACCGTCCGTCAATATTTCACACAAGCCGAGCCGAGCGTTCAGCGAGTTCATCCAGGCGACTTTGTCGGCCAGCAGGTCCACGAATCCCGCGCGTTCGTCGTCACGCATGGACAGCGCGTTTTCCGCGTGCCGGCACACCACCTCGGAAGTCGCGAGCAAATCTTTGAGCGCGGTCACCTCCGCCAGCCACTGGTTCTCGCACGAAGCCAACGTCGACTTCAGACGCTGGTTTTCTTGGACGGTCTCGTTCAACATGTGAGAGACGCGTGACACCACTGCTCTCGGTTCGTCTTTTACGCTCTCTCGGCCTCTTGTCGACTGCGCCAGGTCTTCGTGGCGTTTTATCTCCGCGGACAATTGCTCTTGGCATTTACACAGTGATTCTTCTAGACCACTGCATTTGTTCTTAATGCCCGTCAATTCACTTTCGACCTCGGTGAACGCGGTTTCCGTAGAGCTCAGTAGATTCCGGACCGTGTCGTCCGTCTGTGCCAGCTGAACTCTAAGTTGGCCACGCTTCTCCTCGGAATCCGTGAGTTTCTTTTTGAGCGTGGCCACCTGTGTCACTAGCTCGTTTTCCCGCGAGGCCAGTGCCAACTCTAGCCTTCGACGTTCTTCGGTGCTGACACTTAACAAAGACGACATACGAGATATCTGCCTTTCTTGTGCCAGGTGTGTAGACTGTTGATTCGAAACGTGTTTGCCCATGTCTTCGTGATATTTGATCATCGCGGACAACA
The DNA here is from genome assembly GCA_027580255.1 of Therioaphis trifolii. Lineage (NCBI taxonomy): Eukaryota > Metazoa > Arthropoda > Insecta > Hemiptera > Aphididae > Therioaphis > Therioaphis trifolii. Next base: position 39,340,338 of record CM050404.1, read on the forward strand.
GCCGCTGAGATTTTGACAACGATTCTTGTAAACAGTCACGTTGCTCATAAGATCTTGCTACTTCGTCAGTTAATCTTTCCAATTCGGTATCTTTTTCGGCCAACAAATTTGCCATTTGAATTTGAGACTTGAGTGTTGCCGATAAATATTTTTGACGTACGTTTAGAACTGAATTGGTTTGTTCATTGAAACATTCGTGTGCCTTCTCGAACTTATAAAGTGAGTTTTCTAGATGACTTCGTTTCATCTCAGACTGAATAAGTTCTTCAGTCAATGTGTTCAATTTCCTATCTTTTTCGGCCAATAAATTCGTAAACTGAATTTGATACTTAGCGAAATCGTTTTTACTTTCGTTCAACATTGAAGATATTTCTTCGCACTCCACCTGTTTTTTGGCCAGCGATTCAAATAAATCGTCTCGTTCCATCTCGATTTTATAAAGATTATTCTCTAAATGACCGCGTTTGGTTTCTGACTCTGCTAGCTCGTTCGCTAGTCTAGTCATTTCTTTTTCTCGTTTGGCTGATAAAGCAGTTGATTCCATCTCAAACTCGTCCATGCGAATCATGTATTCATTATCACGTTCCATCAATGCTTTTGATAAATATTTACATTTGATTTCCGATTTGGCCAACGCCTCTTGATACCATTTCAAGCTATTGACATTATCATCAAACGGCTGCCATCCCTCATGTCTTGTGACGGATTCTTCTGTCTGGGTTGACTGTCTCTGTTTTTTCTTTAACTTTTTTCGCATCCAACGCGAAAACTTACCAGCAATGTTATTTGAATTCATTTTTTAATGAGTACAAAATAATAATTGAAACAAAATATGAGAATGTTTTAAGCGAATGTGAAATAGCAAATCAAAAAAGATTATCGGAATATTTATCAAAAAATGTTTACTATGTAAACGAAAAATAATCAACTACTGTAAATTCCATAGTAACGAGAAAAAAACTATGGATTTTGTTGTTTTATTTTTCAGTTTGAATTACATATTAAATGTTTTAATACAAATTTTAATTATTTTAATAATATTAAAATAATTAAGCTTTTTACCTTAATAAGAATAATAATTGGCCATTTGAGCTATGAATCAAACTTTAAATAAGGTAATTATAATTTTTAATTTCTATTAATTTGCGTAAAAAATATTTATATTTAGATTAATGAATAATATAGAAAAAGAAATTAAAATACCTACTCAAAAAATTACACAGATTTTAGTATTTAAATTATTTAGGTATTATACCTGCAAAATTGGAATTCATAACCCCGAAATAATTACAGCCATATTTGTAAACTAGTTTTTAATACCTAGGCCAAGTTATAATAAACTTTCTGGAATGAACACTATATTCCATAGACCTCTTTTTCTAACAAACTTTCTATGGAAATTATTTGTATCGTGTAAGGTGCCGGGCCTCTTCTATATAGGCAACTAATTTTATTTATTTTAATTTCAAGTCTTGTATTTACAATTCAATAGAGTTACGATACCAAATTTTAATTCAATTTATTGATGCTTTTTATTATAGTATTACAATTAATTACAAAGATAGAAATAATTTTATACTTCATTTGAATTTAATGTATTTTCTAGTATAATATTTGTTTTCAGTTCAATAAATCTGTGCGAAAATAAAAGACGAAAATGCGTTTCACATTATACTTTCTTAATAATAAATATATAGTACATAAATTACATGTTCTAATTTTGGAATATAATTATCGTAAACATATTATGTTCAGAATATCAGTCACTCAATAAATAAGAAATCGTATTTTTTTAGAACTTTAACTGGGTTATATTATCTGTTCTTAAAAATCTTTCCAATATTTAGGAGATATTAGCGAAAAATTGATTAATAACGGTAATATATTCTATATACAGTTATCTAATATTATAACTCATGAAGTTATACGGACAGAAAATTGAATGTTTTACTACCTATATAATATTATCAACGCTCTTGCTTTAAATTGATATAATTTTGCAAAAAAACGCTACAGATATTAAGCTAAATAAAGAAATTAAAAAATACCTCATTTAATTAACGTTTCTATGAAACAAAAATTAATTTGTTTTGATAAATGTAAGCAAACTGACCCGATCATTATTTTCTTACTGATTTATTTTTTTAAATACTAAAAATATCTCAATAGTGGTAACTTATAATTTATTTGTACATAGGCATCATGATAGAATTTCGTCGGTACACAGTGGGAGGAAATAGACTATTATCGCGACAAAAATAAAAATAACAATATTAAAATTATGATAATTATGCAATAAATACTAATTTATTATTAGCTATTTATCATAAATTAAGTTATAATCATACTCTAATTACGTTAATATTAATATTATTTTAAGCCTAAACAATACGCTATTAGAATAATAATCATTATGCAGCGGTTTTCTTAGCGGTACGCACGTGCATAATAAATAATTGTTTTCGGTAATAAAATCTGTAATTTTGTTAAATTTGTTGTATTTATTTATTCAATACAATGGAAACTACTAGCCAAGGTATGTTGCAGTTAGATATAGTTAATAAAACCTTTAATTATCAAAATTTCTTAAAATTTTAATTACGAAATAATGTAGAAAATCGTAATATATAATAATTGAAATGAATTTAAAAAAAAGTAGCACAAATTAGCACTTTGATTTTCATTGCAATATTTTAGTAAACATATTATTTAGCAAATCTTAAAATATGGTCTGCCTAAATTCGCCTATTTTATTTGTACAATTTTTTTTCATAGATAACATTACGTACCGTGATTTATTCGACGCGCTAAGAAATTTCCAACCACATTTAAAACCTTGTTCTTCGGATGCTCGTTTATTTTTATACAGTTATATCGGACAAAAAATAAATTTCTCAATTGATGAAAAATATGAAATTATTTTGAACAATAAAATTCTAGGATTTGTAACTACGCTAAATCGTAAATGGGTATCAGTAAACCGTACTGCAACTATATTTATGACTAAAAACGAAGAATGGTTAAATACAAAATTTGTTTTGTCACAAAATGAGAATGAACCGGTTGATTGTCGTGGTCGTCCGTCAAAGTCATTTTCAGATTTATCTGAAAGATCTAAAACTCGAAAAGTAAAATCATTAGAAGAGACAACTTCTCCAGAAAGATTATTACGGGCAACGAGGGTATCACTTTTTAAACAAGGTAAACACGCAGCACTGCAGCAGCAGATTTGTTAAAACAGTCCACCAAATATTCTTCCGATCGTCCAATAAAAATTAGGAAAACTTTTCGCAAATCGCAAGAAAAAACCGATTTAATACCGTATACCGTAGATGAAGCTTTGGCTCACATGGTTAATTGTCGCATGACAAATATTTGATTAGGAATTTGTATTATTTTAAAATTGTAGTAAAACTTTTTTTGATTTCTATAACATGTAGGTACATAATACATAATATTAAGATCAATATAATATTAATATGTAAAACTATAGTTAAGTTTTTATATGTTTTGTACATTATATACTTTCATTATAATTTGTCAATTGAAACCCAAAGTGAAAAAAAATATATTTTTACTAAAATATAATCAAATTAAATTTTGTCGTGGTAGAAGTCTATTTCCTCCCACTGTGCGGTATCGACTGTTGTCCTATAATCATTCACATATAAATAATTAATCGATTAAATGATCTAACCATTCTAACCTAAAAGTTATAATATTCTATACTTATGAGTAAGTTATGTACGTCATACGTCATACACCTGTACCAAAATGTTCACTATCGGGTAAACAAGATTAAACATTATTTAATTTGTATTTAAATTGTAAATAACTCACATGTGCATCAAAAGTGCATTTTTAAGTCAATTATTTTACAGTCACATATGATACATTATATTTTATTTTCTAATATTATTCAACCCAATGTCAAATATATATATATATATATATATATATATATATATAAATAATATTTATACATATTTATTAAATATATGTATTTAAAGTGAACTTTTTTTCTAGCCCCCCCCCCTATTCATTTCTAGATCCGCCACTGATCAGATATGTACCTAAATTGCCTACATAGAGCGCCCTTCTATTATTGTAACATATTTGTAGGAAATGATGTTGATAATAACAGTAAACTATCAATATTATTTATTATTTCTCTAAATTCTATAACAATTCATTTTTTCATGGACGTATGCTTTCATAAAATAATTAGTTAATCAAATAATTGAAATTCGGTCTATAAGTTTGAGATGAATATTATACGGGACTCCCTAGGGACTTCGAAAGTTGATTGTAGCTCACTTGTTGGAAAAGATTGGTGAACCCTGATCTATTTAGGATTAACAATTATTATAAATTATACTACATATTATTGTGTAATAGTTAATAATGATATCACCAACACAATTTGTAAACATCGATATTTATTTAATCATCCAGTGACCAAAATACATGTTTTATTAGGTGTACTCATATAAAGGTTAAAAGGCACCCACAAAAAAACTTACCTAAGTTGTTTGTATATATAAGTTTTATAATATATTATCATTAAAATAATCAATGTTAATTTTTCTAAACGATAAAAATATTTTATCTGAGATAATAAAATCAATGCACTCGCTTATGAATTATAACTTATAAGTACAATCAAATTCAAAGACTATTATACATTAGGCATTACCTGTAAAGGGTAACGGTGTAACAAAAGCATCGGTATACAAAATATGCAAGTCATAAACTTATCTCTATTTTGTGCAGATATTTCTTAAAATGATCAAAATTCTCAACATTTCAAGAGATATAGTAAGAGTGTGAATATTAATCATTATTAATTATCTATTATTTTAAATTAAATTAAAAGATCTAACAATAAAATTCTCCTAAAATTGAATTCATACAATTTTTTGTTTTTATTGACAAAAATATTTAGTGTCTAAAATATAATATGTTATAATTAAAATTTGAAATCATAATTTTATATCATATTTACACACAATTAAATGCTGACTTGATTTTTTTGTCTTTTTGTGCAAAAATATTGTACACTATTATTATAATCTCCGATTGAATGACGCAGATATCGATTGAAAACAAGTTTTGTAAACATCGTACTATTTTTAGACTATTTATAGAATGTTTAAATAATGGAAAATACTCGTTTTTTACTACAATCGTGTTTTATATAAAGTGCATCAGATTTACGAAAGCTCTGTGGTTATTGTATTCAACCGATTCGACCACAGGAACTAACACGAACCTCAACTTTCTCGTTTCCATCATAAATTTCATTGCACATCCTTGTTGTCGTCGTCGTCATGCACTTTAAATTACCTACAGTTTAAAGGTCATGCATATCTTCTCATGTTTACTTAAAATTTTAAGGGGCGTATATCGATTCCGCCGATTTGGTATCGATTCCGCCGGCTATTGATTCCGCCGGCTACTGTTCATAAAAATCATTTATCGATTCCGCCGGCTATTGATTCCGTCGGCTACTGTTCATAAAAATCATTTATCGATTCCGCCGGCTAGGTACTCTTCATAGTACGCACAAAAATAATATAGTTTAGTAAATGGTTATATGAATATTATAATATTTTTGAATAGGTAATAACTTAAAATTAATTTTTTTGACTGATCATTTTGGTTAGTTTGTATAATACTGACCTTAATGTTTTATAATTTATATATGTATATATGTTTATTATGATTATTTTTTGAGTTAGATATTATTATGAATTGAAAAGTATTAAATAATAAATAAATAGTATGATTAACCATTTACTAAACTATATTATTTTTGTGCGTACTATGTATAGTACCTAGCCGGCGGAATCGATAAATGATTTTTATGAACAGTAGCCGGCGGAATCAATAGCCGGCGGAATCGATAAATGATTTTTATAAACAGTAGCTGGCGGAATCGATATATAATTTTTTTTTTAACCAGGTGTTTCGGCGGAATCGATAAATCCCCATTTTAAGTATCGGGTCAATGGAATGGTCTATCAGATTTCGGAAAATTTATTAATATTAATATTCTCGTGTACAATATACATATATATATATATATATATATATATATATATATATATATATATTTATAATAATAATTATACAAAAACACGACGATTAATAAAAGATGATTTAATATTTTAATGTACGCGGTAACATAATAATTACAATTTATAAGATACCAAACAAGACACGCGATGTGTTTGGTTGTTTCAATAATGAAAACAAATATGTATAAAATAAAATTCGACGCAAATACGAAAACGATAAACGATAAAACGCAACGCACATGATAAAAAAATACATCACTCGAATAAGTAAACAAAAAGTATAGGTAATAATTAAGGTTCGGATCTTAATGCAAAAAATATCGTTGAATATACACGTATTTATGCTCATTAAATACAAAAATATGCAAAAACTGTTTTAATGTGCAAAAAAAATTAAACATCTGAAAACAAATTTAAAAAATATTATATAGAAATTATGATTTGAAATACTTAGTACGTACAAATATAACACACAAATTATTACTAATGGTTTAATTATATAAATTCAAAATATAATATAAAACGAATTAATAATTTTGAAACGAGTACTAATATCCGGTTACAAAATGTGATTTAAGATTTTTGAATTGGAAACTTTTAAGATTGTCACGTAATCACGTAGCATAATTTTATATTTGAAAAATGGGCATTTGTGACGGAAATTAATGCCCGGAATAAATTCAACATGTATGTAATGAGAAAAGTTTCTGTTATTATTGTTATAGGATTTATATATTGTTGGGCCCACGACATAAGCTAACATTTCAAAGTAACGCTGCGTTTCGTGACATTACGTAAAGTATCTAAAAAATAAAAATAAAAATAAATGTTCTAGGTCATAGCAAAATATAAACTTAATAGTAAACTTATTGTCGACAATTCAACTTTTGTATTTAAGTGAAACGGTATAGAAATATGCAAAAAAAATTACCGTAAATCTGCACATTTTTTGTAATGTCGATATTTGTGACCAAAATTATTCTACGTGAATTGTAAAAGAATATGAATCAGTATAAAAATCCAGGTCTCCACTAATAACTATAACAATTAGTAACTAATAATATAACAATTATCGAAAGGCCCGAATCGAATGTTCACAAAGACTCAAACACGATACATTGATGTAATAATTATTATTATAGACGAGAACTATTCACGGACGATTACGGAACGAGTGTGGTGGAAACAAACGAGGACAATCGGTGGCGTCGCGCGTCGTAATGATTTGCATTATGATCGAAATATTTATAACAGCTAACGGAATGACATATTCAATATGTAAATAATATACAATAAACAGTCAAATGTTAAAAATGTTAAAACAGAGACACACGTTTAAAAAACTAGATACTTTCAATGTTTTATTTATTGCCTCAAAATTATAATTTTTTTTGTTTTTTGTTTTGTTTTTTTTTTTTTTTGAGTTATCACTAAATACGTAAATAAAATCGTTTTAGTGAAAATAACATTCTCAGCAAATTTTATCGGTTTTTTCTAAGTTTTTCGGCAGTTTTTTCTCGTGTCTGCTATTGGGAGGAAAGAAAAATAAACACTTTGAACTACTATCTTACTATCTAGCTAAAATTTTTGATCTATAGAGTTGCTGAATTAAATTTTTAGAGCATTGTTACTACCTGAAAAAAGTGTTAACAGAAAAATAATAATACTAGTAACAGAAAATACGTACTTCGCCAGGCCATGGGATATTCTATTCTTCTATTCTTCACCACTCGGGCGTGTTAATAAGGATGAGTGTATTAAATTTTAAAGAAATGATAGATCATTTCTTTAGCTAACCGATTCTGGTTAAAGCTTCAGGATTAAAATTTACCGTATGGATTTCTTCAAATAAATTATTTAATTTGCAAAGACGTAAAAACAGTTTATTACGTAATTATCGTAAAATACTTCACTTACACACTTATAAAACAAAATTCCATGTCACGATTTTCAAATCTTTTAAGCATTGTTAGAAAAGTATATGAGTAAAGTCATATTTAATTTTCAAAAGTTTTTGTCAAATATTTAAAACTATGTTAGGGATAAACTTAAAAAGAATAATTATATTCAACGTTCTATTTTTCACCTAAAAGTTGTCAAATTTTTTTGAAACATTTTTTAAAACACGTAGTGATACGTTAATAGCATAATATGATGAAAATTTCAAGTTTCTAGCAACATTACTTTTGGAGTAATAGCGAAATTACTAGAGTCAATATAATGAAAACGTCGTTTACGGCGAAATTTGCCGTTTTTGGTCCATTTGAGGCTGTTTCCCGCGATTGAAAAACGCTATTTTGAAACTGTAAAAACCTCAAAAAATATTGTTCAAGAGAATTATAAAACGAGCAGAGTTTGTGTGCGATACTAGTTATTTTTGATCATCTGAAACATAAGGTTGTGATTACCCAGGAGAAACAACGGTGAGAAATTTAATTCGACTCACTGGTTTACAATGCAACCGAAACCATTGCAGATCTCGTAGTAGGCGAACTTTTTAGACAAGTTGACTACATTAGAAAATTTAAAATGATTTTTTAGCCGTGCGGAAATAAAAATAAAAATATTTATTTTTGTCGTCACGATAAAAAAATATCCGAGTGTACTTAATGATGATTGAGAGACGCGAAGCAGATAACACGCAGCTCGTATGATTTCTCAGAAAACCCGCAAAACTCTATAACATTAACATACTAATCAAATAACGTTGTCTATATGGAACATTTTGCAGATCGAATAAAATAGAAACGCGGGCCATCCGTGGTCGATCACTGCATAAGTCTGTAAACCGTGTGATGTGATTTACAGTGCGAGAGAAAATAATATTCCGTGTCCTCGATTCTGAGTATTAATTACACATTCTGATCATTGATAAACGCTATTGATGATTTGCAAGATTTTCAACAGCCAACAGAATGGCCGCGATGTAAGTACTACTGAAGCTTTCGCCGGATAATATTAAATCAACATACATAATATACATAACTAAAGAGCGGATCTTTAGGTTTTTACATATTTTTATTGATTTTATGCAACTTTACGAGGGAGAAAAATGTGGACGATTTATCTATCACAGAGTTCATAGAAAAAAATTAATTTTGCATATTAAAGCATATTTTGGACATTAGACAATATTTCGCCTATTTTACATATTTAAAATATATTCTATTATTCTTCATAAAAATTCGTATATTTTGTTAATTTCTCGAAATGCGATATTGTCAGGAATAATTTTTTCTAGGAAAAAAAATAATTTGATTAAAGAGTGATAAAAATTTAAAATCATTCAATTATCTACTTGTCTGTAATCGAATTGGTTATGTTCCAAAGGAATGGTGCAAAGTTATCTATTATTTTTTACTAAACTATTATGTTTTTTTTTTTAATTATTATATTTTATTATATTTGTATAGCTCTGTATTTACATTTGTTATTGTTCAATAATTTCCTATTACCAAAGGAATGGTGCAAAGTTATTTATTATTTTTACTAAACTATTATGTATTTTTAATTATATTTTATTTGATTTATATAGCTAAGTATCTTCTGATTTAAATCATTCAATAATTTACCTGTTACACAAGAGAATGGCGCTTAACAGTTATTTATTGTTTTTATTGAACTATTTTAGAAAAAAATCATATTTGCTTATTTACAAATTTAAAGAATATTTAGAGAATATGTTAAGGTTTTTTTGAAGCATATTAGCATCATATTTTAAGGTTTTAAGAACCTAAAAATCCGCTCTTTATACATAATATACATAATATGCAACTGAACGATATGGTAAAATTAGTTTTAGACAGGTGCTAAACATATTTTATAGATAATTTCCAAATCAATCTAATTCATAAATTAGATCGTCGTGGAACTAAAGTTAACTATTTTAAAAGTTATTTTTTTAAGAATTATTTATTTTATTGTATACATTTTACAAACTGAATAGGATAATAGACCTATACAATTTACAAAAATAAAATTATTTTTTCTATAACAGAGTTAGGTTATAATAATGATAATATCATATTAATTAGGACTATCCTCATTTTGAACCCATGCATACAAATAGAACGGTATGTTTTGATACTTTCGAATATTTTGGTCAAATAAATGTCTCCTGTGTCGAACAACAAAACTTTAAACAGGTTTGGTGAAGAAAAAAAACGACTGACAATTGAGCTGAAAACGGTTAAAAACATAAATGATATACTTGTATACTGAAGCTTGGTTCTCAATCGTTTAACTAAAAAAATTATCAATTGTTTCTTGAAAATATTCAATATAACCATTACCATTACGATTCCTGTGGAGCGAATTATATCCAAAGGTCTAAAGTAAGTTGTTCTTCCGAACAGTGTTGTGCTCACATAAAAAAAAATATCTAGATAAAGATAGATGGTACAAAAATGTAATTTACATAGATATAGATGAATAAAATTTATTTTTATCTATATAAAAAGGAGATAAAATGTTTGTATTAAATATAAAATAATAAAAATAAACGTTTTAAACAAAAACTTATGTTTTTTCTTTAAAAAAATCTTTGGAGTCTCTAGTTTACATATTTTTAATTAAATTGTAATAGCACCTTGTATAAATATAAAATGATACAAATGATTTATACCTAACTAATACTACACAAATTTATTTTTTCTGAAATTTGTAATAAATACAAACTTTTCCGAATTTTTTTTTTCTTATACTTAGAATAAAGTAATTTTATATTCGGTAAATATTAAAATTTAATAACCAATAATGCTTCACCTAGTATAAAGGTCAAGCTAATGACCAACCTGTTATAATACAACATTAAATACTTTACTGTTTCAGTTGAATTTCAAGACTAAAAAAATGTTTATATTTATAAAGTGTCTCATAAATATAAGTGGGAATTTCATATCCAAATTTAAATTTTGTTTTATTGCTATTATCATCGTGAACCGATTACATCAAGTATAGACTATGCTCTTTATTAAATATTTATCAAGATAAATTTATATGGATAACTATTGTTTTCATCTAGATGAAAATTAGATGACAATTTTCGTTTTTATCTAGATTAGATAAATATATAAAGTTTTTATCTAGATAAAATTATCTATGGCACGACATTGGTACCGACCCGATACTGGCCACTCAATAACAATACTAAACGAAACATAACACGGTTACCAGGCACCGTTATTTGTACTCTGGATGATCGTGCTCGCCTGTTTTCGTCATTCGTCTTATGGAAGACAACTACTCGTAAAACGGTTTAGTTATGATTTTTTTCAACAAGTGCTTTGGATTTTTTCGAAAAATAATTCAATTGCTCTTATCGATGGTGTGGTCCACAAACGGACGGACGTACGATCAAGAGAGCGGCGGTGACGTCACCACTGTGATGAAACGGTACAGATCGACGCGGACAGCAAAAAGTCTTTGCGAACCCGCTACGAGCAGCAACGGTGGCTCGACGGCCGACCAATCGGTACGACAATTCGAGGAGACACGTGTTGCGGTGAAGCGGAAGGATTCGTTATCCACCGCGGTCACGACTCTACAATGCGCGAAGAATACGATCGGATGTGATGGCATAAGTGACGGTGACGTGATGACCGGTCGAACTGGTTCGAATTTTGACGACGTGACAGGACGAACTGGTTCGAGTGACGATGAAGAGACGGCGGGAAATAGTGGTGGATGTGGATGGCGACTGGGGCGGTGGCCGGATCGTAAGCCGGACGCTGGGCTGTGCGCAGTGAAGTCCACGCCACGGGCTTTGTCCCCCCCACGGGCTTCGTCCTCACCGCGAGCCTCGTCCACGCCACAGGCTTTGTCCCCACCACAGGCCTCGTCCCATTTACGGACCCCGTATTCGCCACGGGCCTCGATAATGCAACAGGTCCCGTTCACGCCATGGGCCCCGTTTACGTCATCGGTCCCGTCCGTGCCACGGGCCACATTAATTCCATCGGCCCCGCCTAAACCACAGGTGCCATTTACACCGTGGGCACCATTCTCACAGCAGTGGGTGCCGGCCGTGCCACGGGCCTCAGCACCACTACGAGCCACATCCGAGTCACGAACTCCGGACGTGCCGCAGGTGCTGTCCACTCCGTTGGCCCTGTCCACGCTACAGGTCGCTCGTCGACGTCACGGTGGTGGTGATGTGACCCTTAGGACGGCCCACGTGGATCATCGATCGGAACAAATGGCTGCTAACTGGACGAAAGCACAGCCTGGTCCACGCACCGATCGAAACCAGGCCGCTTCAGCGTCGCGGGTCACGCTGACGTCGTCCAGGCGGAACTTCGGGCAGCGGAGGTCTCGCAACGTTACGTTCGAAGGAGACGGGCAGTCCCGACCAGTTGGTGCCACCTCACGTTTTTCCACGCGCAAGCCGTGTCCGTGGACAGCCACGGGTCCGACGAACAAGTGAACCGGGTAGCAGTCATGACGTTGGCAGCAGGAGACACGTTTTTTTCTACTTCTTATTTACTTTCAATTTCAATAAATTATCGTTTCCATCATAATTTACCTGTTTCGCTCGCTTATCGTACGTTTTTACGAAATTTCAAATGGTACAGTCCCCCTCCCACCCTACGATTTTGGACTCTTGATATACGCTTTCGCACCTCCCCCCTCCCCAGGTAATAAATCAAAATACTATACGTTATTGAATAAAACAAAACGAAACTTTTAAAATATATAAGTCGAATAGCACGTTCTAATTAATGCCTACTTATACTTGAAAAATAACACAATGTTTTGACAATGTAAAATTGTTTAGAGTAACCGTGATTATAACTTTCGATTACCAACAAAATGGCTGTCTACAATTGATATTGCTACAATTCTAAAACTCGCCGAACATACAAAACAACACAAACTACGTTCACAAAATTAATAAAATTATATTATCGAAATGCCAATTTAGTTCCCGTTTGGCATGGCCACTATAATGTGGGCCCCTAGAACTTTCTCACTTGGAGTCTCGAAATGTTATATCATTCGAAATCGTTGTGAGTCAGGTAAACTAATCATAAAAATGGTCCAATTTCTTGTCTTAAAAGTTTGAAATAATTGTTTGATAATTAAATACAAAATACGTTATTTTTTTTAAACTGTATTTATATAAGTTACGACAAGGCTTTTTATTTACAATTTGCTTGCTTGGTATATGGTAGTTTTGTGGATTTATTTTATCAAGTGTCTGTGCACGAACATTATGAGATACCATAATATTATTATAAAAAGCGGAAATATCAGTCAAAGCCGCTCATCAGATATGTACCTAAATTGCCTACACAGAGCGCCCTTCTATTATTTTAACATATTGTAGAAAATTATGTTGATAATAACAGTAAACTATCAATATAATTTATTATTTCTCAAAATTCTATAAGAATTCATTTTTTTCATGAATTATTCAAGGCTTTCATACAATAATTATCATAGTTGATAATTGAAATTTGTTTTATAAGTTTGAGATGAACATTATACGGGTTCAAATGACAATAAAACAAAATATCCAGTAAAGTAATAGACAATAGTTTTTGAAGTCATTATAATTTTTATGGAATTCAGATTGTGGATGTTAAATTCCCCGGACATACTTTACATCACGGACATTATTTGCTCCTCGGATAAAATAACAGAGATGAATGCATTAAATTTTAAAGAAATTATAAATCATTTTTTTAGTTAAACGATTTGTAGCAAACCTCCAGTGTAATATATACTGTTTACATAATTTACCGTATTCAATTTGGTCTTAATTATGAGACGGTATATTTTTTTTATAAAAATCGTACGAAAATATTTTTTGTCTGATTGTGGAAGAAATTTATCTGATTTAAATGTTCAATATGTGTTTTGTATCTACACTAGTAGTAAGTAAAACACCCGGCACGCGAGATAATGAAGTTATAAAATAAATAACTGTTTCATGTGTATTTTTAATTAATTAATCTAGGTCTAGAATACACCCACTATAACTTTATAGGTAACCTATTAACTCTTCCTGAACCCCGACTCAGGAAACGATTATGACTGTGAAAAGTGTGAAATACAGACGAACAAACGTTGATGTCCAGAAGTAAATTAGAAATGATTTGACATGAGAACTCGTTAAAAGTATCATGTAAATGTTTTTTTTTTTTTTTAATACTTATGATATCTATGTGTTCTAGCGCTTTGGATGGTTCCCATTCCATGACTGGACCGAACCATCAAAATAAAATCAAACCAGACTGGATTGGACCGTTTCATTTTTATTGCAGTAGAAAAAACCAAGACTGTACCAATTTAAAAATATGTAAGATTAAGACTGAGCTGGACCGATTGTGAAAAATTGATCTTAAATATTTAGTTAAAGTAGGTATGTAATTAAATAAAAACAGACTTGACCGCGATTCTGTCTTTAAAACTTATGTCGAAATGGAATTGAAAGCGGTCTGGGCTGGTCTAAACCATTTTATATTATAATACACCAAGACCGAAAAAGACAGGGCTTTGTCAATTGCGCCGATTTTTTAAGACTACCTGAAATATATAGATCTTTTACGCCGGAGCATTTAGGGCTAATAAAAAAGGTATACATCTTTTGCGCCAGAGCATTTAGGGCTAATAAAAAAAGTATACATATTTTACACCGGAGTGTTCAAGTTATCCTAAATGTCAAAAAAAGAAAAAAACAAAAAACAAAAAGTTGGTTTTCATTTATTTATTTAATTAATACAATTTTTAAACAATCTTAAAACTATACGTTATCCTTAGTTAATTAATGTGTTTGTATAATTATAAAAATTGAAATGAAAATTGCCATGGTGGTCAATGATCAAATGACATCTAAAAAAATGCCATCTAAAAAAAAAAAATCAAAAACTAAAGATTTTTTAAAAAAAATATAGATTTATAGATTTTTTGTTACTTACAGTATTATTTTTTGTTGTGGTAGTGGTAGCTTACTCTTTTTACGTAATCAAACATGGTCATACTTCCATTTAAATATTTGGATATATTTTCATCAATTTCTGTTTTTTGATTTGTTTTTTATTTTATTTTCTTTATCAACGCTATTCATTTTTATGTATGATTGAACTTGAATAAGTTTTAAAACGTCATAAAACACAAATATATTTGGGTGTGTTGAATAAAAATGTTTTCCAAATGCTGAGTGAAATGACTCACAGGCATTTGTAGTTCTTTTACTTGATATGCTACATGAATAGGGTTGCCATATTTGGCTAGAGTCTCGTCGGGACATTCTAGTAATTCTAGGATGAAGGGTATAAAAATAATCGATTTCGAAATAAAAATTAAAGCTCTTTATTTTAGATAAATTATCTGTTTATTTATTAAGGTTAGGTACATACAAAAAAATAAAAATATTTTTGATTTATTGCAGAAGTACCTAGATGGCTATACTTTTCAGAAGATTTTGCTTTTTTCAACAGTTCCTTCTCCCGTTTAACATATTGGTAGAACTCTCGGCAAGTCATGTTGTAATTAATTTGACACTGTAAAATCGACTCCATAGTCTCTGGAAGCAGGCGATTTCGTTCGTCAATCCACTGAGCCGACATTAATGAAAAAAACTCTTTCCACTGTGGCATTGTGTGCAGTGATTGCAAACAAATAATCACATAATATTGTTGTATCATCACATAAATGATACCTAACACCTAATTTGATTTAATTATTATAATAAACATAAAATTAATATATTGTCAACAAACGCACACATACACATACGTATACACACGCCACCTTCAGGAAATGATGACCAGATAGATTGTAACAGAATAAAACGACCCCGCAGACGTGATGATTGTTCGTTCTGCTGATATCGTTGTAGAGGACAAAACGCTGCCCGATTTACGAGTGAAGTGATCGGCCATTATTTTGTTTTTGTATTAATAACATTTTTTTGTCTTTAATTAAAAGGTTTTAATTATAATTATAAAAGGTGTTTATATTTAATCATTTTTCTATTTTACGTTCTTGTGAAAAGTATATGAGAAAGTTGGTACATTTAACAAAAACGGTATTTAAAACATATTGTATTTCAAAACCTCAATCTAGTACTAGATCATTTTCTTTGTCAGATTGAGGAGAGAAGTACAATATCGTTCAGGTAAAGGTTACCTCACGCTCGAAACATCCGGTGCTAGATCTTTTTCTTTGTCAGTTGTTTCGAGTGTAAAATAACTTTAGAGCTGTAAGGGAAAGTAAGCCTTTAAAAAAAAACCTGTTTCGACTATACTATTAAGCAGTGTGCTAGATCGTGTTCTTTGTCACTTAAGAAGGTAGTCGTCCGGGCCAATTAATAGGTTTTTCTTTACATGCTTGTTTAACGGTTAGAGTGTACAAAACCAACAAACACCTTGTTTTGTGTTATTATACGTCAAACCTTTGCGTGGCGTATACGACAATATCAACAGTCGGCATTTTCTTTCGTGATTTCCAGTTAAAAAAAAGTAAATAAATCCATCGATTGTGATTGATTTTTATCCATTAATCACGATTGCGATAACGACTTAATTCGATTTTAATCGTATACGTTTAGTGGTACAAGATTTTAATAGAACTAGTAACGATGTGAAAAACAACCTATTTTCGTTTGGGATTCATGAATCGGGACATTTTGGTATGTACATCTATAACCTTCTTTGTCCCTTAAAATTTTTATTTTACCTACCAATTTTCGGCACAATTGACATATCCAAAAAAATCATTAACTACCTATATGAGAAAAAAATACACTTCGAAAATATATTTTGAATTTTTTGATGTAAACAAATTTTTTTCAAACAATTTTGATAAAACAAAAATGTAATGATAATTACACTAAAAATGGTTAAATATACGAACGATGTAGTATTATGTTTTACTCAGGACCGTTCTACCAAAGAAATACCAAAGAAGCGAAGGGTGCCCATGGCGCGAAGTGAAGTATTATTAACTTTGCGTAAATATTTTTTATGAATATTACATATTATTATATTTTTATAAAATATTTTATTAAAGTAAAAAAAATTGCTGAATTATATTATATTAAAAATGGTTAAATACCTTCTAAAATACTGCAATTGCCAGATTTTAACTTGACAGTACAAATTACATTAAATGTATAAAGGTGAGCTGCTATTAATGTAAATAAATGATGATGTAAATGATATAAATTATAAATAGAAAATAAAAACAAAGCAAATAAATTCAACACCAATGACATTAGTTTCACATTATCAAACTGCATGTTTAATACATATACAAATATTTATTGATATAAACATATAATTCATTGTTAATATACATAAAATAGCGGCAAAATAGAATTAATATACTATTTTAAAATTATCTCAACACTTTATCAATCCATAGACAATGTTCATGTTCATCACATTTAAGATTAATATTTCTAAGAAGTAAAATAGATATTTGAAATTTAGCGGATAGTAGTACGAATACAGTCCGCTAGGAGCTCTTACAACATGCAGGTTTTTGTTAAATTTGATAAGAACATTACGGGCCGTTACTCTCTGCAGCTCACTATAGGTCGTCACCTTAGATCAGCGGTTCTCAACCTGTGGTACGCGTACCACTAGTGGTACGTGGAAAGCTCATAAGTGGTATGCGAAGAAATTCTCCCTTTCAAAAAAAAATTGGAATGAATCATTATTCACAAGCTGTACGGTTTCTCATCACTGTCGTGACAACTTATTTGTGCGAAAATACATTTTCCCACTTATAGGATACACAAAGAATAAATATGTAAATGAATGAAACGTAGAAAGTGATTTAAGACTTAGAATTACCAAAATGGAACCCGATATTGACGTCGTCATCCGTTCAAAACAACACCAACCTTCTCATTGAAGTATGAAGTAAACCATAATAATAACGATAATAATAATTGTATCTACATATTTTATTTTATTTTATTTTGTGCGTTCAATACTTATATTTTCACAATTTTGTAGTTCCTAATAAAATAAAAAATCTATACCTATAAAATAAACGTTTGCACTATTAATAAGTCCCTCCAAAAAATGTCAAGTGGTACGTAAAATTGTTCAAACTTTGTAGGTGGTACGCGGATATAAAAAGGTTGAGAACCGCTGCCTTAGATCATATACCATGAATGGAGCCACTGCGTATTAAATCATCACAAAAAAATGTTGCCGATATTAGCGACGAGTCACTGAATTAGGTGTTCAATATGCGCTTGCGCAACGCAACTTCTCGCATATTTATCCATAGATGATTTGTTATCAAATTACCACCATATTAAATTTTGAATTTTGATATTAAAAAAACGAAATAATATAATAACTAGTCACTACCACACTCCAGGAAACGACCGTGACAAAATGAAATCTCAAATATTTTAAAAATAATAAATAGCTATAATGTTTGCATTGGTAGACCTTGCGAAATGCAATATCTTAATTTTCCTATTAATACGTTTAATGTTAATTTCTCGAAATGTGATTTTTTCTAGGAAAAAAAATAATTTGATTAAAGAGTGATAAAAATTCAAAATCATTAAATTATCTACTTGTCTGTAATCGAATTGGTTATGTTCCTAAGGAATGGTGCAAAGTTATCTTTTATTTTTTATTAAACTATTATGTTTTTTTAAAAAATATTTTATTATATTTACATAGCTATGTATCAACTGATTTATATTTTTTATTATTCAATAGTTTACCTGTTACCAAGAGAATGGCGCTTAACAGTTATTTATTGTATCTATTTTAGAAAAAATCATATTTGCATTCTTACAAATTTAAGGAATATTTAGAGAATATTTTAAGGCTTTTTGAATGCATATTGCATCATATTTTAAGGTTTTAAGAACATAAAAATCCGCTCTTTAATTATGTGTATAGTTAGAACGTTAGAACTTAATCTTACAGTATTCATGTAAATTTATTATTGTGTAACTTTCAATTAACGAATGCATTTTTTTTTATATAAATAAAATGTAATCATTGATTTGAAAATTTTATATTTTATAGTATTTTAGTATTTATAATCAATGATAGGTACTAATGAAATCACGAGATCTTACTAAACATTCACATATAAAAGTCGAAACAGTGCATCGAAAACCGATGACTTAAAACACTCATTAAGATCCACATATAATTTAAAAAATATTTATTTCGTGATATTTTATACTACATAATGATTATATGATAATTGACACATAAAAAATCCAAGGGGGGGGGACATATGCCCCTACTTGCCCCTCCCTGCGGACGCCCTTGGCGATAGCGAATTACCTTGTCTTAGCCCCGAGTTCACTGTTGTCGGGTCAGTTACTAAATTTCCTATTTTTGTGGAAAATGAAATTCTTTCATGATATTCAATAGACTCTTTCTATGAATACTATCATACGCTTTCTTAAAGTTACACGAAAAGTGTGTGAATCTCTTTATCAAACTCCCAAGATTTTTGATACAATTGTCTAATTATGAATATCTGATCCGTCGTGGATCTGTCAGTTCTAAACCCTCATTGATAGTGTCCTATTATATAGAGTATAGAATAAAAAAAATAAACATTTTTATTTTTAAGATAACTATTTTGAAATTTTAGAAAAATAATTCAAATCAATTTGTTAAAAATATTATACTTTTGTTATAGTAAGTACTCAAGCCCCTGTAAGTGGGTCGTCTATAGGCGTTCGCTGCGTATAACGTATTACCGCTGACTTTTAGACTCAAGTATTTTACCGTGGCGTCAATTTTCTATTTCTTACGACATCCGATCGTTTGCGCGTGACCGCCTGCTCCTTTCTAGCCACCATACATACTATTCCGATTGATTATTATGAGCAGACATTTTTTCCTTTGATTTTTCGCTATATTGATCGGCATCCAGATTTGTTGCGAAAAGACTCATTTGAAATATTTCAATGAAATCATGAAATATAAATTTTTTTTTAAATACATGACATGATGTTGGTAAATAATAATATGATATGCATTGGTGAAATGTTATCAATCAGATTCTATCATTTCTTGATTATAGACTTACAGTTTGACCATAATATAAACTAATAATTATTTTGTTACCTACGCACTGAATTTATAAAAATCTATGCGACACGGCGTATTGTGAAGGCTCCATGTTTTATACCAGGTACCAAATAATAAAACATATTGAGTTTTATAAATTTTAGGTTGTAACCACGGTCTTACAAGACATCTTCAAAGACCGTGGTTGTAACTATTAATGATTTTTGGAGCTAGAAGAATTTTATTTACTTGACAATAGTTCGTTATTTCGTAATGATTATTTATTTATTTATTCTTGTCTTGTGTTGTAAATTGTAATTTGCAAAAGAAATCTTAAATGTCTAGTTAAAAGTTAGATACCTGTCTAATATTGTATTTTGTTTTACTTATCAAGAGATAATATCATTTCATAAATAATTTTGAGAAAAAAAAAAGTAAAATCTGTAATAGATAAATAATATCGTTTTGTAAAAATAAATGTATAGATATTAGATAACATTCACAAATGCAAGGGTTAAAAATGAATAGTAAGTAAGTTTTATGTATAAGTATAACTGTATAAGTGTATATAATTTGGTTCAGGCTATATTAGGTATCACTTTTATTTATACATAATAAATTTAGTAAAAAATTAAACATAATAGAACTAAAAGTAACATAAAAAAACATAGGCATTGGGCACTTTGTGCTTAAAAATTATTTATGTTTTCAATGTTTTCATAGAATAGAATAGATATACTACCTAATTAAAACGTGGTTTCTCATTCTTTATTACATAATATAGCTGAATAGCTCTAATATGTATTAATTGGAAAACAACCCTTTTTTTAAATTTATTTTGGGAAAATTTTTATTTTTCGTGTAAATGAAATATTTCATGAAACTTTCATGGAATATTTCACGAAATATTTCAAGAAAATAAATTTCATGAAATTTTAGAACCCTGCCTATAACTATCAGTTTTGATTTATCTAATTTTTTTGTAGCATACATTTTAAAAGTTATTAATTTTTGCAAGCTAGA
The DNA here is from genome assembly GCA_027580255.1 of Therioaphis trifolii. NCBI lineage: Eukaryota > Metazoa > Arthropoda > Insecta > Hemiptera > Aphididae > Therioaphis > Therioaphis trifolii. The sequence goes on from CM050404.1 coordinate 39,361,456, forward strand.
AATCAGTTTCATCCAACTGACGCGTCAGTATAATAAATATAAAGTAACATGGTTCACTACAAAACGTATGTTTTTTGACGAACAATCGACCGGAAATAACGTTTCGGTATGTTTAGTTTAATATATGATATTGAAACGTCGAAAACCGCACGGACGTCTCTATGAAGTGAAATATGAAAAACTGTTTTTAACTTTAAAAGTTTTAAGCTTTTAACGGTATTGCGACTCGTCAAAATATGATTTTCATTAGATTATTTGTTTTTGTGTCAAACAATATTTTTTAATATTTGACAAAAAGTTATGAAAATTATATATGACATTACATAAATGATAACTTTCAAAATATTAAAAAAAAAGTAAATTGGGTTTTTTTTAAGGCATTTGAGTAAATAATTACACGGAATTAATTTGACGGAATTAACTTGTTTAAAATCAATTTCCCACTTTGAATTTATATACAGAATTATTGAACGATCAAATCATTATGAACCTTGGGATAAAAATGAATCAACAAATTTTGAATCAGTCAAGGAAAAAAAATTATATTTTTTTGTAAAAACAATGATAATCATTCAACAGATTTGATAAAAAAAAACTACCTACAATAAGATGATGAAAATGATAAAATATGTAAACAATATTTTTTTAAACTGGAGGTTCACTCAGTTATAGTAGTAATCGTAAAATAAAAAAAAAATAAAATATATTTATCTTTTCTTTTAAATCGAACGCATCATCATTATCTTGTCCGAGGAGGGAAGAATGTCCCCCTTTTTTTTTATCTACAGAATTTGTATGCTTTTTGAGTTTTTCTAAATTTTTTAATTCTATTCATACTGTTTATATTCTTTAATATTACGAAACGTAACATTTAATTTAGACATATTTTTGTCGTTTATATTTGTGTTGTGAGACCAATAGATCAAAAGACATGTGTATTAATTTCAAATTTAGAACATCATTTGTACGGGTTACTCAGAACTTTTTTTGCAATTAATCTCTAGACCTTCAAAGATCACACAGATTATACTATGGATCAAAATACACAAATTTGAACACACATATTTATGAAAAAATATGCTCTTTCGTCATATTATGGTATATGTAACTATCGGTTACCGTTTAAAAAACTATAAACCAAAGAAATTCCATCGATGAAAAATATTAAAAATCGCTTTTCAGAAAATTATCGTTCTATCAAAGTTTTGGATTATGTATTGAAAAAAAAAAATAAAATTATGAATTATTCAGTGTCGTTTTCTATACTGAGAGATTCTTTGTATATTAATAAATATTTGCAATATTTCAATATTATTCATCGAAGGGCCATTATTAATTATGCTGAAAAGGAATTGCATAATAATCTTTTTAAATAATAATATATAGCTAATTGAAACATTTAATTAACTATCTTTGATTGTTATCCTAATTTTCGTCAAATATTTGTCTTAAGTTGTGCCACGTAATATTCTTTCTCGTGACATATAAAATTAAATACATTTTTATTGTACTACTACTACTACTATACCACGTGATTGTAATTATTATTTTGTTCTATTTAAATTATACTTAAAACAAGGCAGTTAATTTCTATCCTTGGGTTCGAGAAAAAAAATTTTAAAATTCAATTATTTTTTCCCGCACTCTGAACGTGAAAATATAATTAAAAAAAAAAAAAAAAAAAAAAAAATGGAAGAATCGATGCACAATAATTAAAACAAGCTTGTTGTTTGAGCAACTATAATAACATGGCAGATAACACTACAATAATAATTAAAACAATATTTTGAATTTCAAAGTAATTGTTACTCTTTTTTTATTTATTTTTTTTTTTTTTATATTAAATTAATTAGCCGTGAAATCGGACACCGAGGACAATTATTAAAGTTCCTTGATATTAATAATTATGACAATAATACGGTCGACATGATTGTACGTTGCGTTATGTTCAAATTAGCATAAGTTAAAGTATGATTTAAATATTATGATGAAGGCGTAAAACGATTAAATCATAACCGATAAGAATCCGATTCAATTGTGATAACACTAACGAGTTGATTCGAACTTTGTGGAGCGTGGGTGGTTCGAGGGTGGTAAATATTTGTTCACGGGGGTGGCGTTAGCCAGGTTTTTTTCTAGAAAAACAAGTGAGTTAAACGTTTATGTTTATGTTTTGTTTTTTTTTTTTTTGTAAACATTTACAAAAAATACGTACTTAAGCACACGGCGTAGTTTTTGCGACAATTTATTGTGGAATGGGTGTATTGAATTTCAAAGAAATCATACATAATTTCTTTAGCTTCAGAATTAAAATTTACCTTTTAGATGAAACAATTTCTTTGTTCGTTGTTGAAAACAAAAACAGTTAATAACGTTATAATCGTAGAATAGTTTACTTAAACGCTTATAAAAAAAATACCCTTTGTTATGATATATTGAAATTTTTCCAGTATCGTTTGTGTAGTTTATGGTCACATTAAATTTCAGAAGTTTCCATCAACATTAAAAAAAAAAAAAAAAAATAACATTCTTATACTTTATCAATTTTCGTCTAATTTTTGGAAGATTTCTTTTTTTAATTATCTAGGGTTTTTGTGTTTGAGAAAGACGTGCATTTTTTTTTTTAAGTTCTGTCGAGTATTTAAAACTGTATTTGGGATAAACTTTAAAAAATAAGGTAATTTCAAAGTTCAAATTTTAGACCGAAAAATTTCAATTATTTTTTTTGATATATGTTTTTTGTATGTAGTAGTACATCAATATTATATGGTATATCATGTGTCTAAAAACATTAATTTTGGAGTAATGACGAAATTACTAAATTTGATTTTTTAATGAAAATGCTGTTTACAGCGATATTCTCCGTTTTTGATCCATTTAAGGCTGTTTTTCCGGTCTATTAAGATGAGAACTTAATAAACCCTCAAAGTTCCATCTACAACACAAACACTTTTGGACAAAGTTAATTCAAAGCAAAAAGTGTCTGTAGATTAAAAAAAAGAAAAAAATTAATCTTAATGATGTGAAAAAGATACGACGTTTCATTGTGATTATACATATTAATTTATAACAAATTTATTAGAAATGCATCAAAAAGTCAAATTCCAAAAACGTATTTGTCACTGAAGTCGTATAGTTGACCGTTTCGTCAACGCGGGGCCTGAGGCGCGTACGCGATCGCGAAACGTCCGGACGGACGGTGGCCTCCTCCTCCTCCTCCACCACCACCTCCACCACCACCTCACGTTTAGAACGGTCGTAGGACGTCCGGCCGTCGTCGTCTTCGAGAGCTCTGTTGCCGCAGCCACCGTGCACACGCGCGCCCGAGACTGAACCGAAGCGGCCGATCGACGAGCGGATTCACGACGACTGGAACTCGGTGGAATTCACGCAACTGTGAGAAATCAAAACAAAGTAAGAAAACGTAATAAAACCCGCAGCAGCCGTGTAAAACGATTAATCGTCCGACGATTGGTCGTCGACAAAATCCGAATATGCGATTGTGTGGAGCACGCCCAGTGGCGTCGCCCACCGACCATAGGCGCAACTAGGGGGGTGCTTGTGGGTGCTTAAGCACCCTCCAAAACGTTAAATTAGCTCCCCCAGTTCAAAAACACCGAAAATTCGTCGTATGAAAAACACAATTTCTTAATTTTACGCAGTGTTTTTTTTTTCATTTAACGTTTTTAGCAGATGTTGGTGATGATCAAACATTAGTTATACGTTATATCAAAATATTAGGTACCTAAATGTCGGCAATATCTTTGCAGCCATAGATAATACATTCATAAGTTAGCCTCACGATTAAATGTATTAATATACTATATTCTCGTCAATGCGCCGTCTAAAAAACTGGCTAAGAGCAAGTATGAATAAACATCGTTTTACAGATTTATCGATATTAAAATAATGAAAGAAACATGTTGTCGGTAGGAAAATTAGTTTATCAGAAATACTGGAAAAGTATTCTACTAGTAGTAGAAAAATAATTCAAGTACGAAATAATATATTCATATACAAGCGTGTTGAATTATAGATATATTTAGTTATAAAATATACCTTATACAAGTAGGTAGCTTCTAAAAAATTTAAATTGTGTAATTAATTACTGATTATTTAATAAAAAAATTTTTTTTTTACGGACATTGTCCCGAAGGAGTGTTTATGACGACAGACTACAGCTGTGTCCGAGTGGTCATTGCGATTTTCGCACGACGACGGTCGACCGCCGAGTTTTGAAAAACAGAAGGGCCCCGTCACAGGTGGGACGACGGGCGATTCTTTTCGATTTCAGGAGGTGGATTTGACCCGGCACTTGCCCCCCCCCCTCATGATCGCACCACCGACCGTGATGACTTTTCTATATAAACAACATCGACGAGCGTACGTACTTCGGGCATAGGTCTTCGGCGAGTGTTTTCGGCCACTCCGAAGGGTACCCCGGCCCGCGTGACCGGTTTGCCGCTGGTCCACGTCCGGACGAACGCGGCGTCGGCGTGGCGTGGCGGCCGTCGCGAGCACGAACACGACGTCGTGCCTACGGCCTCCTCCTCCTCCTCATCCTCCTCCACCGCCTCCGCCACCGCCTCCAGCGACAGGTCCACGACCCGCGTTCACACGGTCCATTGCACCGTCGCTAGCGGACGACGAGAGGGGACTCGACCCAGCCACTCATCACGTCTGCTGCCCCGTAGATCACGGAGCCGGATCGGGCCGACCGAGCCCCCTTCTCGCAGCCACGTGACGCGCGTACTCCGGGGCCACTTGCGGCGTGACGTGCCAACGTGGCGTGACGGGCCTTCGCGGCGCGATCGACGTACGCGGCGTGACTGGCCGGGTGCGACGAGCCACGCTGGCACAAAGAGCTGCGCAAGTGCGCAAGGCCACGCGGGCGCACTGTGCTCAGGGGCACAGGGCCACGAGGGCGCACCGGTCCATGCGGGCGCAACGTTCCACGCGGGCGCACCGGGCCACGCAGGCGAACTGTTCGAAAACCACTGTCCCCAACCCCCGTAGCCGTTCGACGCCGGATTCGCGGGCGTCGTCCACCACGCGGGAGCTGATGACGGGAAAGGTTCGTCCACCTCCATGGGACACGGACAGCAGTCTTGTGTCTTGACCGAGTTCCTGTGGACAGAACACGACCGGAACGGCCGTCGAAACGAGCGATTATTATTATAACCATCGGTTCGCCGCCGTCGTTGCGACAGTTATTGTTATTATATTATTGTTCGTTCGAAAAGTCTCGTTTACTCACTCCAATCGTTCGCACGATGCGTACACGTCGGCAGCAAGGCAGTTATTGGCTGTGAAATAAAAAAGTTCGACGTGACGTTTATTGAGCACTCGGTGGCCGACGACGGGTTTACGGGTGGGAAACAAACTTGTCATGTGTGTGTGTGTGTGTGTGTGTGTGTGTGTGTGTGTGTGTGTGTGTGTGTGTGTGTGTGTGTGTGTGTGTGTGTGTGTGTGTGTGTGTGTGTGTGTGTGTGTGTGTGTGTGTGTGTACTTACTGAAAAACGACATCTTCTTAGTGAAATTTTTTTCAGTGCGGCTCGGACGTTTCACAGCGACTAACGAACTACAAATGAGAGTTTTTAACTAAATTAAAATAATAATGCGTTCGAAATTGTTACGAATTCGTCTTTCCTTGGTTACCAAACGAAATGTGGCGAAAATTAAACGAACCAGCATAATGTTCGATCGAAATCGTTTTATGATCAAAATGCACGACGTCACCCGAAGTCGACGTTTCTTAACGATTTGCAACGAGCACAGAAATTCCAATCTCATACTTTTCGACTTTCGGGTGTACATACAGGGCTAACGATTGTCTCCGTTGTGTCATTATTTGTAATGCCAACTCATAAAATAACGTTCTTCTGTGAAGAGCACTAATAACGTAATCAAGTGAATCACCAAATGTATGAGGTTGATAACTCAAACATTGTTGAGGAAAACCCATTGAGATGAGAGCTCTTAATAAATCCTCAAAGTACAATGTACATCGAATTTCCAGTCTATAGAGTTGCTTGATAAAACTTTCGGACAAATTCGAGCTGAACAAAAAGTGTCTTTGGATGAAAAAAAAAGGAAAAACAAATAAATATATAAACGTCATTGTAAAATCATAGGATCCTTCGCTTCATTAAGAATCTAAAATGTAAGTTACGATTAAATGCGATTTTTCTCCTCAACTACATGCCATAGTAGTGACGTAAATATGTGTATTTTCAATGTGTGGAGGGGAGGTTATATTAAAAACTATACACATACCGTTTCACCATTTTACATCGTACCAGGTTTATAGAACTGTTTTACTTGTAAAAAAATAGCCCCAAGGTGAGGTGTTTGAACACTCAACCGCCTCGAGCGTACGCCACTCTATCGTAGTTGAAATCGTCTTTGTTTTTAGTTGACTTTCATAGTTGGTTCTTTGAATTTTTTTTTTTTTACGACACGTCGATTTCGGGCTGCAGTTGTATTTTGGGGAAGAGCGATTCTCGTTCATAATATTATTTCAACCGAAATTCAATCGTCGAACTGATTAACGTAGTATAAATCTAAATCGTTCGCGCCAGAAACGGATTAATGGAAGTAAATAAAATTTTTGTTTAGTGTTTTTTTTTTTTTTTTTTTTTCATGAAAATAATATCTCTGACGCCGTGGACGACCTGAGACGACCCGAGACGAGTCCGTAGGACGGACCACATTCGGGAAATCACTGCCCATGCGCGTATTCGCGATTTACACCGGCCGCAAAGTCCCGGCGGGGCCGTGTTAACAGGGGGCCGTGTTCAGGGTTTAACCGACCCCCCCAAGAAATGTATTTTTCAAAACATAATTCAATTATTAGTTTTAATCAATACACGTCGACGATGAGTTTCTGTGACGAAAAGTAAACGAAATCGTATATAGCTGTCGTACAGTGTTTGTGGAATTTCTTTACGTTTTAATTTTTATAGTTAAAACGCATATTCGTAACCTCACCCCTCCCCTCGCTAATTGTGTGCTGCCTACAGCCCTGTTCTCAAGGTATAGTAATAATGGCATATGCAGTTTAGGATTTCAAAGTATTCATATTTAGCCACCACCGTAATAAAGCATCATGGAATAAATGACATGCATTGTTGATACACGCATGGCAGTAATAACAACTGATACCGAAACGACTGATAACACATAGAGTACTATAAGACAGGAGCGTCTAAACACAGGAATTGTGCAGTGATAGTACGCATGCGCGACGCACAAGGGGCGTGGTCAATAATACTTATCATATTATAACCTTATCATCACAAAGTGTATATCATATCATATTATTCATGAATCATGACAAAATAAAATCTATTTTGTCATGATATTATTTAAACATAAAATATTTGTCATTTTATCACAAGCTTACATTAATTAATATTTCATAATTGTCAGTTATATGTTGAAGTTCGACTACTTCATGTCCATAATGTTCTTTATAAAAAGTAACTACACATTTACCTTCAAATGACTCAAAAAATATTATATCGCACATCCATATCAAAACAGTAACAACTCAAAAAGTTTGTTTTTTTAGTTAAACGTATATTCGGATTCTACAAACGAAATTACATAAATCAACAAAACAGGTTTATCTTTATCTTTATTATTCTCCGAGAGATGGCGGTGTAAGTACATTTTATTGAATGAATGATAACAAGGTACCACCAACAAAACCGTTGTTATCTTAGTTACTCTCCTGACATCAAGCAGAGACCATGTACGGTGATCAAACAAAAGTGTTTTATTTCGAATTATAACAGTCTTGTTGAAAAAATTTGTTTAGTTTTCAAGTTTTATTTTAAATTGATACGTTGTTGATGACAATAATTTCATTAATCTACGATAATTCATTGCTGGATTTCGAGTTGCAACAGTTTTAGTTATTCGGGTAAGTGAAAATATTTATGTTTATTTTGACTTCTTACAGTTTTAAAGAAAAAAATAGTAATATTATAAGTTACATCTGTTTTGCTGAAAAGATTTGTTTTTCTTATTAGTTCCTATTTCTTTGAAAATAATGCACTTGAAATAAAGAGAGATAATGTTTTTTTAGAGTTTAAATAGATATTTGAAAACACTTAAGTAAAAATATTGGTAGTTGAGTTCGTAATTGATTATTTTTGAGTTGGTACTCTATTGGTGGTTATCGAGAGAATATTAACGAGAATATAATAATATATTATTATTATCTATGTTTTAGAAATATGAGCAAACGTGTGCATTTATTAGTTAGTCTGGCAAGAGAAAAATATGAGGGAAAAGTCCCCCTTAATGTTTCATCGCAATGCAAGGAGTTGCAGCCAACTACATCGAGTTCTAGCTTCCCTAAAGTACGCTGTTATAAACATGAGAGTCAAATCGATTACGCATAAATTTCTAATACGTGGTCACTCTCAAAATGAAGGTGATAATGTCCACAGTGTTATCGAAAAGCAAATTAAGAGACACTTAAAATCAAGCTCAATCTATACACCTCAAACTTATTCAACTTTAATTCGCACGGCCAAAAAAACAGGAAACCCATATAAAGTTATAGAAATGACGCACGAACAATTTTACGACGTCAAGGTTTTGCAAGAATCGTGGGGCAATAATTTCAGTTTAGATGAAGACAAGACACAAGTTAAATGGCATGATATCAAAATCCTCAAAGTAGAGAAGGAGCACCCCGAGGCATTTTTCTATAAAACATCATTTGAAGATAAAACTTTTAAAAAAACGTATGTGCGCAAGAGAAGAGCGGCAAATCAATCGTTTATTTCTGTTGATTTGACTAGAGCATATTCTGGAAAAATTCCTTTATCTGACGCCAAAAGAAAGGACATTCAAGAACTAATTAATAAGAATGCTATTCCAAGACAATATTACGATTCGTATTTCAAAAACGTATTGGGAGATGATAAAGAATAAAAAGATATTTTTTTTAACATTAAAAATGTACCTAAGTATTGTTTTTGTATATAATTCTGATTTTTTTACAAGAAGTTATGTTTTTATTTTATAATATTTGATCAAAAAAGAATGGAAGACCGTTTCTAAATTTGCATAGACTGAATAAAAGTTAAAGATTTAAGTTTATTTGTTGAAAATATGTAAGAATTTTAAGTTTGTTTTGTACAAGAAAATACAAAATTAAAATTGTATTTCTATTAACCCATAATATATTTTTTTTAATTTTACCACCAACAAATTTAAAAAATGTTTTTTATGTACTTTAGTTTAAGTTTTGTTTTATATTTAATTCTGATTTGTTACAAGAAGTAATGTTTTTATTTTATGATATTTGATCAAAAAAGAATGTAAAACTGTTTTTAAACTTGCATAGACTGAATAAAAGCTAAAGATTTAAGTTTATTTGTTGAATATTTGTAAGAATTATAAGTTTATGTTTTGTACAAGATTTTATACAACATTAAAAACGCATTTCTATTAAACCATTGTGTTATAATTGAATCCATAGTTTGAAACGAAATAAGAAACTACACTATTTTTAAATAAAAAGTTATGCTTTTTGAACAGATAAAAGTGAATCAACTCAAAAAATATCATCAAAACAGTTTCAAGTTGAAATAATGAAAATAATATAACTAAAATATTTCATACAAAACTGCTGCAACTCAAAGATTTAATCCAAATCGGCTTGATTGAAACATTTAATGTTTTAATTATCCAACTGACATTAATATGCGTTGCCTAATTATGAAAAAATTGTTTACTTAAATTACATTAAAAAACTGACATGACAAACTCTTTTTTGACATTCTTGAAAAAAGCGTTTTTTTGAGTTGTTACTGTTTTGATATAGGTGTGCGATATGGCTTGTACAATTTTGATTAATTTTTTTAGTGCCCTGTGTTTTAATCATTCCTTTTGAATTCTGTCCTTCTTTATGAAAGCCTGTTCTGCAGCATTCATAATAATATTTTTGACCATCTTTACATTTTTTTTGGCCTGTGTTTTGAATATATTCAGTATTATTTTTTAATTCATAGTCTATTTTCCAGGCTTGAAATTCTTAAATATTAAAATAACGTATGATGTACCATATTGTTTTCCATTTAAAATATAATACTTAAAAATGACTTAATTACTTAAATTTAAAAATTAAACTTACCTGATACATTTGAAAATTCTATTATTTCTTTATTAATAGATAGTTCGTGGACCAAATTCAAATGATCTATGAGTAATGTCTTCTTTGAAAAATGTATATCACAATCATTACAATGAGACGATTTTAATTTAATTTCACCAGATTGACATATTAAACTATTTTTATGCCTGTTTAATGAAAATTTGGTTGAAAATGCAGATTGACAAATATCACAGTTATAATTCATTTTTATGTAAGATTAAATAAATTTAAAATAAAAGAAAAAATGTTAAAGATTTTATTTGTACTTGAACTTGGGAAATTTGATATTTGTATCAGTAATATAACACAATAAATTCTCATAAAGTTAGATTAGGTAATATCATAAAGTCATGACTATCATAAAATAAAAATAAATTTTTTTTAATATTTATCAGACAAAATTCCCAGGTAGGTACCTACAAATAAAATCTGTAAAAATTTTTTTTTTAATTTTTTCTCTACATTTTTTTAGGTGCATGTGCATTCAGTCAACCTGTTCCAGCAGATCACTATATTTTTTAGTTGCTAACTTGTTATTTTAGAGGCATGATAACTTGTTCACAACACTAATGCAAGAACAAACCTAATATTTCATGTTATTTATAAATTTATGTTTACATTTTATTTTATTATCATGACATATTTATACCATATATATTTGATTTTAGTATTAATATATATTGAAATAATATGAACACTAGAACACTGACACAGTGATGCTTTTGATGCTTTTATTGATGCGACATCAAGAGAAATTTTGAGTTCATCAACCTAAACAGTGATCCACCAAATAAAAAAATTATAGAATAATTCAAAATCATTATCATTCATTTAGTACATCAATTTATAATTTTTCCTATTCAGTTTTTTATGGTATTTAATGATTTTTAATATCTCGATATGAAACACACCATGTATTAACTATTAAGTATTAGCAGTAAATATTACGGAGAAGGAGAACTAACATATTATATTATAAATTATATTATTTATATTTTATACGAATTACACACTATACTATTTATAAGTCTAGGAATAAAGATATTCCATACAATATACATGGGATATGGGTACACGCGTGTAGTTGTATTGGGTGTCGAGTAACTGATTACTGAGTAGTGAGTAGTGAGTCTAATGAATTACTTAATTGACCGAGAGATTTTTTCGAGTGAATCTCTCGATTGTTATAACCTCTCGAGTCTCGACTACTAACTCTTCGATTGTCGAAATCACTCGATTGTTCCCATCACTAAATAGAAAATAGTAAATAATATTATATGATATACACGTTGTGATGATAAGGTTATAATATGATAAGTATTATTGACCACGCCCCTTGTGCGTCGCGCATGCGTACTATCACTGCACAATTCCTGTGTTTAGACGCTCCTTATAAGACCTTGGGGCTTGTGTTCAATCATAATACGGTTATAAATTATAATAGTCTGATAGCGTTCGTTTTTTGTGTTCAATATTTTAATAATTTAATACTAGCTGTCCGGTGGGATACAGGTGAATCGTAGAGTATTTTAAATTGTGAAGTATTAAAATGCGAGAATCGTTAAAAAAAACCAAGTGACTATGGAGAGACTTAAAAAAAAATTGTGTACAATAATTTAAGAAAATCACTTTGTTTATGAGATACTGGTGGTGGCAGACTGAGATCGTAATCAATTTTATATTGATAATACAGTATCGGATTCGTGGGAGATGCCGCCTATGGCGGCAAATGGCGTTCGCTGTCTAGCAGACACTCATCACCCTATGAAATTTGTGATTGTTAGAAAATGTAATATATAATGTAGATTGTAATAATAAGTTCTTTTAAATATGACTCATCACCTAGGCTACCAAAATTTATTTACCAAAATACACACAAAAATATAGTTACAAAAAAATAATTTATTGAAATCAGTGATTGGCGATATACGATATAATAAAAATCAACGAATTATTTATTTATTTATTAAAACTCATCACCTGGGCTAAGATTTGTATGCAATGAAAAATTGTAATATATTATGCATTTTATTAACCAAAATATGTAAAAACGTGTATTTTAATTTTCATGAAGTTTTAGATGCTGGTTTTTTAGTTAAATTATGACTTGAGATAAAAACAAATATTAATTATGTAATAAAATTACATTGAAAAAGTCTAATTATATGATGATGCACGGACGTGCAGCGTTATCACGGGGAGGATAAACGAAAAAAAAAATCAAAAATTAAATATCCGCCAACCGGTATCGAAACCGGTGTGCATCGCCTTGCTACGATTAGTAATGACTCCTACTTAACGCCTAAAACTACCTAGCCACCTACTCGAGTTGGAGATCACGTTGAAAACTCGAGCTGTTAAACGGTTCGTGATACGACGACGCGTACTATTATCAATACGAGCAAACAAATCGAGAGAGCGGTCGGCGGGAAATATAAGAGATAAGCCGATCGGTAGGCGAGGGAAGAAAAAAGGCGGAGGGAATTTGGACGAACGCGATTGGAGCCACTATTCTTTAACCTAAAAAAATTTTCATGAGGTCGAATCGGGAAAACGGAACGGAGAAAAATCGAGAAAAAAGCCGAATTGATTATAAAACGGTCCAGAGTACAGGGGAAAAATACGAAATGAGAAGAAAAAGAAAAGGGGAATAAAAACGAAAAAACGCTTACCCCCCGTAACTTCCCACTCTATAAGAATTTTTTTAATATATTAGACTAGCTGTCCGGTGGGATACAGGTGAATCGTAGATTATTTTAACTGTAAAGTATTTAAATGCAAGATTCGTTCTAAAAAAGACCCAAGTGACTATGGAGACTTAAAAAAAAAATTGTAAACAATAACTTAAGAAAATCACTTGGTTTATGGGATACTGGTGGTGGCAGACTGAGATTGTAATCAATTTTATATTGATGATACAGTATCGGATTCGTGGGAGATGCCGCCTATGGCGGCAAATGGCGTTCGCTGTCTAGCAGACACTCATCACTCTATGAAATTTGTGTTTGTTAGAAAATTTAATATTTTATGTGGATGGTGATAATAAGTTCTTTTAAATATGACTCATCACCTAAGCTAATCAATTTTATTTACCAAAATACACACAAAAATATAGTAACAAAAAAAATATTTATTGAAATCAGTGATTAGCGATATACGATATAATAAAAATCAACGAATTATTTATTTATTTATTAAAACTCATCACTTGGGCTTAGATTTGTATGCAATGAAAAATTGTAATATATTATGCAAAAACGTGTATTTTAATTTTCATGAAGTTTTAGATGCTGGTTTTTTAGTTAAATTATGACTTGAGATGAAAACAAATATTAAAATTACATTGAATACATGATGATGCACGGAAGACGATAAACGAAAAAAAAAAGCAAAAATTAAGCATGCGTCGCCTGGAATCGAAATCGGTGTGCACCGCCTTGCAACGATTAGTGTTGACTCCTACCTAACGCCTAAACCTACCTAGCCACCTACTCGAGTTGGGAATCACGTTGAAAACTCGAGCTCTTAAACGGTTCGTGATACGACATAGAGTAATATAGAGTAATACGACGACACGACGCATACTATTATCACTGAGAGCAAACAAACGGTGCGAGCGGTCGGCGGGAAAGATAAGCCGGGGAGGAGCCGCCACCGATAACGTGAAAACTAAAATAGTAGATAACGTAAAAACTAAAAGTGATAACCCCAATATAACCTAAAAAGATTTTCATCCGGTCGAATCGGGAAAAGGGAACGGAGAAAAATCGGGAAAAAAGCCGAATTGATTATAAAACGGTCCAGAGTACGGGGGAAAAATACGAAATGAGAAGAAAAAGAAAAGGGGAATAAAAACGAAAAAACGCTTACCCCCCGTAACGTCCCACTCTATAAGAATTTTTTTAATATATTAGACTAGCTGCCGGTGGGATACAGGTGAATAGTAGAGTATTTTAACTGTAAAGTATTTAAAAGCAAGATTTCAATCAATTAATTAATCAATTTTATATTGATAATACCGTATCGGATTTGTGGGAGATGCCGCCTATGGCGGCAAATGGCGTTCGCTGTCTAGCAGACACTATCATCACTCTATGAATTTATCTGTTTGAAATTTGTGTTTGTTAGAAAATGTAATATTTTATGTAGATGGTAATAATAAGTTCTTTTAAATATGACTCATCACCTAGGCTAATAAAAAATTGATTTACCAAAATATGCATTTGATTTTTATAAGATACACATAAAAATAAAGTTACAAAAAAAATATTTATTGAAATCAGTGATTGACTTAATACGATACAATAAAAATCAACGAATTATTTAATTAAAACTCATCACCTGGGCTAAGATTTGTATGCAATGAAAAATTGTAATATATTATGCATTTTATTAACCAAAATATGTAAAAACGTGTATTTTAATTTTCATGAAGTTTTAGATGCTGGTTTTTTAGTTAAATTATGACTTGAGATAAAAACAAATATTAATTATATAATAAAATTACATTGAAAAAGTCTAATTATATGATGATGCATTTGATTATTATAAGATACACACACAAATGTAGTTACAAAAAAAAATATTTATTGAAGTCAGTGATTGGCTGATTGTCTATTAATGCGTTACAATAAAAATAAACAAATTATTTATTTATTTATTAAAACTCATCACCTGGGCTAAGATTTGTAAGCAACAAAAAATTGTAATATATGCAATTTATTTACCAAAATATGCAAAAACGTGCATTTTAATTTTCATGAAGTGTTAAATGCTGGTTTTTTAGTTCAATTATGACTTGAGATAAAAACAAAGATTACTTTTAATATACGCTAGATCAAAATGAAAATTCAGCAACAAACTCATTATTTAGCACTTTTTTTTTACTTTCGGCATTTTTAAAATCACAATCACAATAATTTTACTAAAATCACACTGAAAAACAGTTTAATGATGATGCACGGACGGCTGAACGGTTATTAAATTTGTACTACGTACTGAAAAAATTAGGATTGTGGGGAATACACAAATACCTGACAAATAATATCTTTTATTGGATCTTATATTGATACCTACAAATTTTTATACTATTATATTCTATTTTCTACATTATTTTATTATCACACTACATATGCAAAATAAAAATAGTCCAATTTCATCAGAATAATTTGAATTGTGGACATTACTTATAAAAACTTCATTTGGACTTCACTATGTCTGAAGTACGTCTTAATGGTTTGGCCATGTTAAATATTCATAAAGAGATAGATATAAACCAAGTAGTTGATACCTTCGCTCGGAAAAAAAAGGAGGATGGAATTAGAAGATTGGTCAAAATGACCTAAAAATTGTTATTAATTTTTTGTTAAATTATGTGATATAATTTGTTTAAATTGTTGTTTGTTTTATTTAATTTTTTTTTTTTACTGCAGAGATTTCTGTTTAAAATAAAGGTATACGTTTTAAATGTATTTTTAAGTTGTCATTGATGTTTATCCATTTAAATATTAAGCATATTATTAGAACTAAAAAAAGGTCATGCCATCAGGATGTAGTATACAGAATACATTTATACCTTAACCTAAGCACCCCCCATAAAAAATCCTAGATCCGCCACTGCATATATAATAATTTACCTTCGGTATCCTTATATCAGATGGTATTTGAGAATATTTAGTAATAACATCATTAGACGAAAAGTGTTTAGAACAAATGTACTTTAGGGATTTTAATTGATTGTTTATGGTTGCATGAACTGCTAATTCCCAAGCTACTTTATTAGTTGAGTAAACTTTAAACAGTGTAACATTTTATGGCCTTTAGCACTTTCACATCCATTTACGTATAAATTTACGTTTTGGTGGCATTTTGGAACTTTGTAAAAAAAATAAAAATAAATACAAATATGGGACACTTAAAAAACAAATTAAACACGATGTGTATTAAGTAAATATAATGTAAAATAAGTAAAGTAAACCTAACTTTAAATATTAATAATTAGATTTGTGATTGGAGGGAAAGTCATGAAGTTTAATGAAATTAATGATTCCTATATAGTATATGTAAACCTAGATAGAGTGCGATTCGCATTTGCTGTCATCTCCGGGATTTCCACCCCGCACTGGTCTACTCCAAACCTTAACCAGCCCGGTGATTAGGCTTTCGTTTCCAGTCCATATACTCTGAGGTCCATACTATCTTAGTCCGTGGGTTCCATTGATAAATGCTCCGATACCAGTTTATTATAATCATAGTTCGTGGCCACGTCCGTGATAATAGGTAATAACAGGCAACTTACAGTTTAGACTTTAGAGTTTAGACCACGGCCAAGGTGGATATACATATATATAATATTATCTATAGCCGTGGTTTAGACACAGAACAATAATATTGGTTGAGATTCCAGTGATTTCACTCATAAGGCTGTGGTCACAGTGGCACCGACGTCGGCCGATTCGACCGACGACCGACGTCGGTGAAACTCGCCCGATTATTTTAAGTAAAGTAAATATTATACAAGTGGTCTCAGTGCCTCCGACCGTATCGGCCGATTACGCCGACGTCGGTTATCCATCGGACGAAATTCAATTTCGTTTGTTTATATCGGCCGATTCAGTCGACGTAAATCAGTTCAAACACAAATATTATTTTAAAATATTATATTTTCATCATGGACTGCGAGCAATTAATAAGTTTGGTCCATGAAAGAAGGAGCTTATGGGACCATACCAGTACCTAAATCGTATCATAACAGAGACGTCACAAGACGTCTCTGGGATGAAATCGCTGTATTATTAAAATTGACTGCATTTTGATTTTTTCTTTTATGTTTTCCAATATATAATAAAATGTTGATTTAGTCATTCTCATATAAGTGAAAAAATCTTCCTCTTGTTCCAAAGTTGGTGAAACAATGTATGGAATTCTCCATATTTTTCCCTTTCCTTAAAAATGTCATTCGTGTGATACTTTCGATTTTTTAATAATAAATATTTAATAGCAGGACTTGTTTCCAAACACAAACATGAGGGGACATCCATTTTATAAATTATAACCAGCATTTATTGCATTGAAATGAACAACTGTCGGCCAATTTTATCGGCCAACATCTGATGCACTATGACCAATCCTATCGGCCGACGTCTGACAAAAAGTATCGGCCGGCCGACGTCGGTGCCACTGTGACCGCAGCCTAATTGTACCATGATATTGTTCTGTGGTTTTACACTTTACAGTGATGAAAGGACCTGTGATAACGGAATACTGTCCAGTGTAGCCAATAATTTTATTTTCACATTAAATGTTCATTGTTATTATTGACTAACTGTCCAAATCTACTACCACAAGCAATGTGTTTTTTTATTTAACTGTTGTTTAGTGTTTCAATTTAATATTTATGTAGTAGATATTCGTTCGCTCACGTGTTACGTTACGTAGCCTTGTGGATTATTTGGTTCCAATGGCCTAACGTTAAGATTTTATATTAAAAAAACGTGAAATGGGACCATACCGTGACTATAATTCAAAATATCATCACTCACATCAGTATAAGTACCCTAAATATGTACGTCGTCATCATCGATATGGGTATAAAAATAAAAACTATGAATCGCGCCATGTTCACCAGCAGCATTACTACCGCAAAAGTAACAACATAAACGGTAAATATGACTACCATAAGGTTCAAACTAGTAGAGCTCTTTCATCTTTACATTGGAAACCCACTCAAAGAACCGTTTATCCACCATCATTACAACCAGTAGCTGTACCAATCATTGAAAAACCAGAGGGAAACAATTGGAAACTTCTTGCCGACCCATTTTTCGGTCAAGTCTCTAACCAAATATATCGTGTTGATGGTATTGTACCTAACAATTTCTCATGTCCAGAAGTGATTGTCAAAGATCCCCGGATGTTTCAATCAAAGATGAAAGTTATGAATTTGCCAATTGAACTACCGGTGCCTTTATACACGGTAGGTCAAAATATCTTATAAATCATTTGTGTTCTTTTATGTTAATATTTCGTACTAAAATGAGTAACTTTGTAATTTGTATACTTAATAAAAAAAAAACCACATAAATAGGTAGGTATAGTTGGTATATATATTTTGACTTAATATCTACCATTGGTAATTAACTAATTTTTATACAAACCAAACGTATAATACACCAGTCAACATATTTTTGTTTGTTAATTTAACCACCTATATTATTATATATTTAAATTTTTTATATAATTGATAGTCTTTATTTATATTAAATCACTTACTTACCTATATTGAATAAATTATTATTTTCATAATTTTATATTTATTTTCTTTAAGTTTTTAATAATTAATACTTAAATTATTTATTAAATGTATAAATGTATTACTTATATGTTTCCTACACTTATATTATTAAAAAAAAAAGAGTAGGTAGTTTCCTTAATTTATTCATCTATAATTTTATACACATCTATGCAACATTGTTATAATATTTCTAATATTAAAGTTAAATCGGTGGGTAATTATTATATTCAAATATCTGTTTAAAGTGTTATGTTGTTATTTACAATTTTGCGAAAAAATTAGTGGTAGGTAATGAATTTTAAAATTGAATTTAATGTCTATATGGTATATCTACATTTTATTGTTAGTGAAATGTGACAAAGAATTAAAGAAAAGTTAATAAAACTATGATATGGACATTTTTAACTCATACTCTTTTCTTAACAAACTAACTAAAGTTGGATAAGTACAAAATTCCAAAGTATGATAATCTACATAGTGACTCGTTTAGAAATAACTATAAAGTATATTTTAAAATATAATTATTTATTTTTTACACATTTTTCTTGTATTTGATTTAATTTAATTTATTGGTTGGTAGTTTACTTCAAAATAGTCAAAATTATTTATAATGTATAATTTATGTTTCTGGACTACCTATCATTAGAATATTATGAAAATATAAATTTACAAAAACCCTGTCAAATTTGCTTATAACAATATTCAAAGGACCTAGAGAATCGGATCATTATTTCTGAATTTCATTATATACAGATTTTTGACTAAAATAGAGTAGACTGTTTTATCACAATACATTTATTAGGTAGGTATGTTTTGTACCAACATCATAAGTAATGCATTATTCTAAATTAAGATAGTTATCCTTTTGGGGAATTAGTTTCATGGATTTTTATGCAATAATTGATTATATTTTTGTTAAATTTCAATTTTTGGTTCTGAAATATTGAATATAAAATTTTTTTGTTTGTTACTTCTTATAGGTAGAACATTTTAGTAAAAGTGTGTTGATAACTCTAAATTGTTATGTATTTTTATTGTTTTTTATTTAATTTGGTTTCCTTTTTGTCAATTTAAATATACTTAGGCCCGGTTTTTCTATCATATTTATTCATCGAATAATATGAGTTATTCGTCAGATAAGAAAAAAATAGATTATTACCGGTTTTTCAATGTCAGAATGTCTTATTCGATGAATAAACCACAAATAAGTTTTAGGTATTTTTTTGACCAAATAATAAGTTATGCAAAGAGTAAATGTGTTATCATAAATGCCAAAAGCTGTGATGACCAAAAGTTGTATATTATCTCGTATATTATTAAAGTTCTTCTTAAACTTTACTTTATTATAAATTAATAATGGATGTATTTGGAATAAATGAAAACGATGATCAAGAAATCGTCGAGTTTTTAAATTATCAATGGTCGTACATACACCATACGTATGAGAGTTGACCCTTTGGGATGATCATGGTTTTAGGATCAGATTCCGAATCTCTAAGGCGGTCGTTCTTTAAGTTTTAGAACGTATCAACGACCAAATATCTTCATTGACCGATAGGTATGTTGGTTTATTATAACTGCCCCATAATATATTCAATGTTTAGAAAATATTGAAATAAAAAATGGTATCTAGAAGTTTCTCCCCAAATCAATGTATATGTATAGTGTAACAATAACAATTTTAAATTATAAAGCAAATTTTCGTAATAATTTGGGTAAAGACGACAGGTTTAAAAAAATGCATGGTCAAGTGGGTACCGCTCTACTGTAGGTACATTAGATTCCATATGGAATCTAACTATTATATATTATACTATTATAGGAATGTTCGAACCCGGCCTCGGGCAGTCTCTCTAACTTGGACAGGAAACAACTGTCTTCGGAGAGAGACTGCCATCCCCCCCACTCTGGGGCATGGCAGAAACCTATGGGTGCCCCAATAGAAATTCTGCCAAACCGGCATCCGAACTGTAGATCCTAGGGTCGACACTCCCGGATAACCATGCCATACGAAAAAAAAAAATAGGAATGTTAAATTTGAATCAAAATCAGTGATCTTTCAAAATATCTTTCCATACAGCGTTTGATTCCTCATTTTCTATAATATTCTGTATTTAGTATAGATTTAATAGTATATTTTAATAATAACTTTTTCGTTGAATGAAAAATTAGAAGCCCCTGCCCTTTTAAATTCATTATTTTTTGATGCCATTTCATAGCACAGCTCAACAAAAACTCAAGTCTCAAATTATGATTAACAATGAATTAATTTTAATGAAAATGTAATAAGAAAATTAATAATATTAATAACTATTATATATTTATAATACAAGTATCATTGATAATAATATAATTATGTATACCTTTTTAATTTGTATTAGGTGTCAAAAGTTGATTGTACAATACCTAATTAATAAGTTATTGGTTATTGCATTTATTTATTTATACTTAAGGTTTTAATATTATTGAATATTTATTAATGATAAAAATGTAATTTTATCATTTAAACGAACTTATTTCGTTTTGGACTTTTCAGCAATTTTGATTTTTAATTTTAACTGATACATATCAAACTATTTTAAGCGTTATATATTATTAAATATGTTTCAGGATATTGATCAACAAAATGACATACCAACCAGTTCACATTCTATAGATGAAGACGAAGTGTTTGAAAGTTGTAATAATTTAGCTTTGAATGATTCCAAGTGTATTATTAATAAAAATGATTTAGATAATACAAAATGTTCTAATATGAACGGTAACAATATTCTTGAAACATTAAGAACAATTAATAAAACCAGTATAGTTAATCACTCTACTAATAATCTTGATAATAAATTAATTAAAGTCAATAATTCACTAAAGCTAAGTCAAATGAGTCAAACAGAGAATAAATGTTTTATTGCTATATGTGGTTCAATTAATGCCAATATTAATAGCCAAGAAGAAAAAATAATTTTAAATATGGTACAAAAAAATATAAAACACATCTTGCCTCCAAGTGCAGAACTAATTGATATGAATACTCAACATTTTATGGATTGCAATTTAGACAGAGCCATTCATAATTTACATGGATCTCAACAACTTGAAGATATTTCCAAGAAACGGTCTGTTGAACTAATGGAATCTGATGATTCAGTTTACTTTACTCTGTCATCTTTCAAATCTATATCTGATACATCCACAAACTCTAAACATTATATTAAAAATGTCATAACTGATACTGAATTTAAAAAATCGGGGGAGTTAAATAATTCATTTTCTAAAAACTATAATGAATTACCCAATCAAATGGATAATGAATTAATGAATCAAGATGAAGATTCTGAAATAATTAATTTTAGAGCTATGTGTGAAGCTATGCCAAAAATAGGAACAATTGATAAACAAGTGAAACTTAATAGTAGTCGTACCATGATACAAAACCAAATGGAAAATATTGTTTTAAAAGAAGTGAGTGGAGATGTATTAATTGTGAAAGATAATGTAAAATGTGTACCAATTACAAATCAATTGATTTCTTCTGTGGATTCTGATGGATCTAATCTTACTGGTGATATTTATAAACGTAAAAGACATCACTGTTATAGTCCACCATTGGATTTATTTGGTGATAGCTCTCCTGAATATTTTAGTGAAATATCACAAAAGAAATTTAATCATCAGAATAAAAAAACAAAGTTTACTTTACAAAATTCTTCAAATATACAATCTAAATCTTCTTCAAAGAAAGTTAGAAATCAATCAAATATGAATACAATGAATAGTATTACTTTAACATCATCTGAAGATGAAGATTGTATGCTTATTAAAAGTCAATCACCAAAAGTAAATGGTACAAAAAGGAGTTATGAACGTAAGAGCATAAATACTAATTCATCTGAGCAAAATACAATTTTATTAGAAAAAGAGCATATATTTTATTGTTCACCTCATGGACTTATACATAGAGATATGATGAAATATTTACACCAAAATGATATATTGAAAAATAATCACTAAATTTATTAGTTTTTTAATTTTCCATTTTGTATGAATATTAATTCAATTAAAAAAAAAAATATTACGCTTATGGTAACATTAGATAGTATAATTTTATTTCATGTTATGTAACTGAAAATTAAATACATTTTTTAATTTATGGTCAATGATTAAATATGATTTTGACATTGTTATCTTTTGATTGAAATGCAGTGGCGTTTTCTGGTTTTTTGTATTCGATGTTAAAAAATAGTTTAAACAATTTTTATTTTATTTTATTGATGAATATGGTACCTATTTTAATAATTATTGCCAGATATTTGAGCGATAAAATTTAAGAAAAATTAATCCTCGTAAGGAGTACCTCAAAATTCTAAAAATAAATGTATATTATATTTTAATAACTATAAAACAAATTATCAGAAATCATTCTTTTTTTTTTCGTTGTATGAAAATTTAGAAAATTATTTTTGAAGTATTGATTATATTATCATCAGTATAAGTCATTACTAAAATAAATAGGTATCTATGTAAATTTAAAATGGCAAAATTAAAAATTCATCATATTATTATTAATAAAACAGTGCATAGATTGAAAATAATAATAGTCAATATAGCTTGTCGAGTGCCAAACTTAAAACTGGAAAGGTACCTATTCGTATAATCAAAATTGATTAACATTTAAACATTAAAAATAACGCCTTGAAGTACTATAATTATGTATGATTCTTCATACACTTAAGCATTGGAAAGTATTTTAACGACTTTAAATGTATACTAATATTTTATTTTTCTATATACAATAAAAGTGAAGTATTAATACATAATAGTTATTATTTGAATTTATTACTATAATTATGTGAATGCTTATATATTTTATCTATGTTTGGGCGTCAATGCACAACTTGCACACCATGAAGAAATGCCACTGTTGATGTTTAATTTTTGTAGGTATTACTAAAAAAAAATGTAGTGTCTCATTTTAAATATTCAGTTAATATCTCAATAGACCTGTTTATTACATTTTTTCTTAATTTATGCTTAGTTATTAATTTTTTATGCAGTTTATTTATTAGATATTGTTTAGTGTTTATACTCGCATTTGATTATTTTAGTGTTGGTTTTTTATCTGATTTTCATATATTATAGTAGATAATCAAATTGTTTTAATGAATTTCACTGAGGATATCTGCAGAAATGTATTGAGGTAGGCATAGGGGTAACATTTCTTTTACTTTTGGAAAAAGTTCAATCTAAAAGTATTCACATTCTTGATTAGTTTAGTGTCATAATTTCTATTATTTTGGTTGGCTTAGTAAAAACTAAAAATATCAAATGTTATTATGTAGGTGTTGTAAATTCTGAATGAAGCAGTGAATATATTAATTTTACATTGGTGTTCAATAAAAAGAAAAAGAAAATTGTTTGGCACCACTTTTTTGGATAATACATTTTGTCCAAGTCATTCAACTGATGAGAAAAATTGCACACATTGGACAGTTTTTTTTTATCATATGTTTTTCTAATCATAAGAAAAAAAATACGGAATATTAGATTTTAAATGTTCTAATCTACGTTTAACAAGATTTTCATGAAATCAGTATGAATTAATGTAATAACTGCATAAGTAATGGACAATGGTGCTTATGAAGTGATGACTTTAAGTTCATTTAATATCAACTACACTTTAATTTCATATTCAACCAGTCTAATATAGTAAAAAGTTCTTTTAGTAATTTTTGGGCTAGAACTTTAAAAATATGCATTACATCTAATAAAATATTTATTCTTTTATATTAAGGGTACGAACAGACGACCGATTTTCGCCGGCCGGTTTCTTTTTACATTGAGTTATATTAGAGTAAACAGACGATACCGTTTTTCGCCGGCCGGTTAGTTCTCGTTGGAACTGGCCGGCCGGCGCATTTTCCAGGCTTGGTGGGTACCGGCGAAAAAACCACCGGTTCCCAGCAAATTACATATAAAATGATTGGAGTGAACACACGACCATCCGGCGTCCCGAAATTTGTTACATTTCTTACATTATTTTGACGCCCGATTCGAAGATTTTAAAACTTAAACTTATTTCTTGTCCTATCTCCCTATTGACCTCCTCCCGAAAACTCATTCTAAATATGGGGCCATGCCCCTATACACATTTTAAAAACCATAATATTGTGTTTAACAGCGAAGATTGAGTTTATGTAAACAATAAAATATCGTCATATTTTAAGATTCACTGGTGTTAATTTAACATCAAAAACTTTTTATTTTATTCATTATGTTGAATAGTTTCTGATCACAAAAAACCGTTTTTAGTTTTATTCTAAAGTTATTTAAAACATAAGCACCACCTAATGACTCATAAGTATAGGCTAAATAAAGGGAGGCCTATAACTAAAACTTTTGGATAATTATTTCGATCACCACACTCATCTAATAGAATGATACTTGTTCTCATAAAATAAATATCATTCACTGTACCTTCTGTGAGTATTTATTACTCATTGGTGTTTATTTTTAATGTAATTCAAGGTAGAACATTTCAGAAATGTATCATTGCGGTAAGTTGTAATATTCACATATATATGTAAAACAAAACTTTTGAAAAATACTGTAAACATTGTATTTACTCTACCAGGTGATTAAAATACGAAACTCGCCGGCCTGCGAGTCCTCGTGTGAACACATTTATTTTTCACCGGCCGGCGAATGCCGGTCGTGTGTTTCAGCCCTAAGACCTAAAAATTCAGTATAACGTTACTTATTTAGACATTTTGACGACCAAAACGTATTATGATTGATGATGATATGAAATGTTAAAGTCTTATCAGTATAATTTAGTGATAACACAGAACTTGTTTCTGCTCCCAAATGTCTGGCCATGGAAATGTTGGAAGCAGCTCCATCGAATGTTAATGTTTTAACAACGGCTCCAGTTTCATGTATATTTATTAAACATGTCTTGAGAAGGTTTGCTTTTTCTTCTGCAGTTAATCCATGTATTAAAAAATAACCGACAGGGATTTTCCAATGGGAATTTAAGGCAACAACAAGAAAGACAAGAGCTTCAGTAGCTTTCGGCATAGCATCAGAATCTTGAATGTTATGACTATAGTTGATATATCCTTGGAGACGTTGGCCATTAAAATGAATTGCTTCTCTTATGGACATTTCATCCATAATCAAGCCAAGTACTAGGTCTACATTTTTCTTTTTCATTTCACAAACTTTCATTTTAATGGCATTCATTGATTCTTCAGTGATTCCTGGTGATCCATCAATTACAGAATACCATTTGCGAAGTGTAGATGGATGTGGTAAACATTTATTGAACGTTTTTCGAACATAGTTATAAGCTGTAGGTGAGTAGAAGTGAAGAGTCAGTGAAAATGAACGTAGTTCTGGCGTCACTGTTTGTCCTGTAAATTTATGTAATTGTTTCATGACCATTTGATGTTGACTACATGATAATGATTCCTGTTATTAAAAAAAAAAGCAAAAGCAATACAATCAAGACACATGCTCTACAAGCTTGCATAATAGTAAATACATACTTTCAGAACAGTGAAGCAATTATCTGATATGTTTTTTTTCATCTTTAAGATGGTTTATTATGTCGTCTAAAGTATTTATTCTTTTTTTCAAGTCCACAGTTTGTTTATGTAAGTACTTGATTCGTTTCTTTTGTTTTGCCACAGTCGATTGTGAAGCAACCCAATATTTTAGTCTGCTATTAGGGCTATCAATATCACTAGGGTCTTTATAATCACCCATAAAACATTTCCTTTTCCTATAACAATGAAATAAACTAAAATTAGAATCATATACATAATATTTACGAAATTTCGTAGTTTTAATAGGTATCACTTACTTATCTGAGCTTGGTCGTTTTTGTGGAGTTGCTGTATTCTGTGCACCAAGAGCAGATGTAACTGTACTTAAATGTGATTCAGAAGGTTCTGCAAGTTCAGTAGGAATTACATTTTGCACCATGGTTTGTTCTGAAAATATTATCAAATAATTAAATTGTACCTATTATAAGAAATGATTTTCTGTTTTCCTAATATACCTGACACAGAAGGCTCAGACGATTCAGCAAATAAGTCTGATAATGTCAATGTTACAATTTCTTCCTCTGCATAACCATCAGAAACAGTATCTAAACTAGGTAATAATGATCTACGTGTACCTAACAAAATGTATTCCATTTTTAATATATATATAGTATTACACAAGAATTATAAGAGCATACTTAGAAATTTTATTTGAAACTTACATTGTTTGAAAATACTGGATACTGCATTTTCGTTCAAACGTTTAGTTTGATAAATACTAGTAGATGAAACTTCATAATAAACAGGGTCAAAATGAAGCTCACATACTTTGGAACTATTTGTCTGTTTGAATAAAGGATTGTATTTCTTAAGAAATATAATCCATTCATTGCCGATAACTCCTTTAGGAATACTAAAAAAATTGTATGAAGTTATGTTTAAACATTTAACTAACAATTTATTGAATAAAATCTGCCATGAATCGCATCATATACAAAAAGTTAATATTGTATAAATAACTAGTTAAAAGTAAATTACATTATATGGAATTATTAGCGTTATGATTCAATACAAACCAATTTTAGTATTAAATTATAATAAATAAAAACAATGTATATTGTATATTTTGTGTATATCAATAATAAATAAAAACAATGTATAATTTGTGTATATTAATAATTAATGTAACAGTATGTACGAGTATACTGCCGTCCTAAGGAAGAATGCCGTAAATCGAAAAAAAAAAATAAAATGAGATTATTCTGTATTACTTTTAACATTACAGTTTTACACGTTTTTTTTAAGTAAATATGCCGTAACTATGGTTATTTATCGAGATATGTGTAATCATAATAAACAAATATTGCCGCAATTGTAATTAAATATAATCGATGCTTAGCAAAAACGCCGTAATCACAATTTGCTAGAGAAGATTGCCGTATCTTTTTTTCAAATACGGTGTTTTTGCTTAGCATTTTCTCATAATCTATATTTACGGCATTGTTGTTTAGGAAACTGGTTGTCAATAAGCCGTATTATATAATTTAATATTCATTATATTCTTTCGAATTTGAGCCAAATTCTCCCAACAAATAGAAGACAATTTTGGGAAAATATAACGGTACATAATCAATAATTCATCTAAATTATAATTATTAAATATCTTTTATATAAAAAAAAAATTTAACACATTTATAACTATTAATAGTTACTAACATTATGTTAATTCGTACTGCATATTGTATCTCTTTTAATAATTTTTATACAGTAGTAACTTTAATTTTTATATATTTCCATTTTTATATGTATTTAAAAAATGTATAATGACTAGATATGACTTTGATTTCAAGATAAAGATATTGTTATTACTTTCAAATTGTGTTATAAATTATAACTAAAAATTAGTATTCATAATATACGGCGTTATTTCTTCAAACGTTAGTGATTAGTACATTTTGGTATGCTACGTAAAAAAGCCGTAACCAGAATTACGGCGTTTTTGCCAAGTAAACTATTCTAAATAATTAATAACGTACTTAGTATGAATATCAAAACAAGCATATCTTAGTGAAATAAAAATTTTAAATAAAATTGAATAGTTCCATTGCATTCATCGAGTATATTTCCATAAGAAATTATATATTTTACTTTAAAAATTGTTATATTTATGAAAATAGAACTACCAAAAACCACTAAACATAAAAACCCATTTTTCTCGAAATGTTATGAGGGAAACTTACGGCATTCTTCCTTAGGACGGCAGTATATATAGATAGTATTAAAAATGATACATTAGAATATGGTCAAAAAGTGATCACACTTACTATAATTAATGATGATGAGATTCATAACGGCATAAATTTTACTTAAAAGTACTTACCTATGAAACTTAATATTTTGACCACCTTTTGAGTCACAGCCTTTGACACAACAGGATGTAACCATCGCGCAAAATAGAAACCAAATATTACAAAAAAATTAATAAATAAGCGAAAATAAATTCAAAAACAAAACACAAAATTTAAATATAACGACTAGTCACTATAACGAATATCGAAATCGAAGTGAACTGTGAACATGATAATGTAACATTGTGACACTATGGTCTATGACGTCATTATACAGTAACAAAATAAATAAAATAACCTCAAAAATTGACGATTGGCCAATTTTATTGTAACATAATTTTTTGTTTGTCTGTAAGACACACTGTATTTTCCTCACCAGTCTCTTTTCTCTTTCTATCAATCTCGTCCCCGGACTTCTCTCTTAATGCGCTGTCCATTAGTTTATATGTCTATGATTATAGCTGTCCGGTGGGATACAGGTGAATCGTAGAGTATTTTAATTGTGAAGTATTAAAATGCGAGAATCGTTAAAAAAAAACCAAGTGACTATGGAGAGACTTTAAAAAAAATAATTTAAGAAAATCACTTGGTTTATGAGATACTGGTGGTGGCAGACTGAGATTGTAATCAATTTTATATTGATAATACAGTATCGGATTCGTGGGAGATGCCGCCTATGGCGGCAAATGGCGTTCGCTGTCTAGCAGACACTCATCACTCTATGAATTTATCTGTTTGAAATTTGTGTTAGAAAATGTAATATTTTATGTAGATGGTAATAATAAGTTCTTTTAAATATGACTCATCACCTAGGCTAATAAAAAATTTACCAAAATATGCATTTGATTTTTATAAGATACACACAAAAAATAATAATTGAAATCAGTGATTTTAAACGATACAATAAAAATCAACGAATTATTTATTTATTCATTTATTAAAGCTCATCGCCTGGGCTAAGATTTGTATGCAATAAAAAATTGTAATATATTATGCATTTTATTAACCAAAATATGCAAAAAACGTGTATTTTAATTTTCATGAAGTTTTAGATGCTGGTTTTTTAGTTCAATTATGACTTGAGATAAAAACAAATATTGATTATGTAATAAAATTACATTGAAAAAGTCTAATTAAATGATGATGCACGGGCGTGCAGCGTTATCACAGGAGACGATAAACGAAAGTAAAAAACCAAAAAAAAAAGCAGAAATTAAGTAAGCTGCCCGGTGGGATACAGATGAATCATTGAGTATTTTAATTGTGAAGTACTAAAATGCGAGAATCGTTAAAAAAAAAAAAACCAAGTGACTAAAAAAATTGTAAACAATAATTTAAGAAAATCAATTGGTTTGTGAGATACTGATGGTTGCAGATAGACTGAGGGGCTGTAATGCAATCAATTTTATATTGATAATACCGTATCGGATTCGTGGGAGATGCCGCCTATGGCGGCAAATGGCGTTCGCTGTCTAGCAGACACTCATCATCAGGGCTGTGAATTTAATGCATTTACATGTTTTTTTTTTGCTGCATTGTATAAGAAAATGGATTTGACCATAATACGTTTCGTGTTATTTATAATTCAAACACAAAATCTTATTTTGCATATTTTTGCTTATTTCGTGGGTAAGGGCATATAAATGCATATTTTTATAATTTCTTTAAATAAATGCTTTTTTCTTAATATATACATTTTTTCGATCTATCTGGTCTAAAATTACATTCAATATATTATTATTCTATTTTTCGAAAGAATATTATTATTATTACATATTATTTATCTGAAGCTATTGAAATTGTACAAGATGTTTCGACAAAGTTTAGTCAATTAACAGGAACCGCTGAAACTGCTATTAATAAAAAATTACAAACAGTTCTTAAGAATAACAAAGAATTTCAAATTGTTTGTGAAATTTCAAAAATATTAACTGGTGAAGAAGAGAATGTAGGTTTGGATATACCAGAAGATTTAACCAGTAGCGACATGGCATATTTTAAGTTTGCCCCAATAACATCGGCAGATGTAGAACGCTCATTTTCTTTATATAAAACTATCTTGGCACCAAATAGGAGGTCTTTCAAGTTTGAAAATATAAAGAAGTCGTTGATTGTACAATGCAATAATTACTTAAAAGGTAAAATATTAAAAATTGCTCTATTATATATTATGTAGAAATCTATGCTAAGTATAATATTTTTTTTTTTTAAGGTCTTGTGCACAATGAAGATCAAGATTAGTCCTATAGGCAATAAATGATATTTTAAATTTATAATATTTCAACTAAAATTTCAATAATTAATAATTATTAATTGTATAATGAAAAAAATAAAAGTTTATTTTTAGTTTTTTTCTCGCATATTTTTGAAAAATAGGAACATATCTTATGGATTTTAAGAGCATATTTGCCAGTTTTTAGGACATATTTGCATGCATATTCAATAGTTTTTAAGTGCATTAAATTCACAGCCCTGCTCATCACTCTATGAATTTATCTGTTTGAAATTTGTGTTTGTTAGAAAATGTAATATTTTATGTAGATGGTAATAATAAGTTCTTTTAAATATGACTCATCACCTAGGCAAATAAAAAATTTATTTACCAAAATATGCATTTGATTTTTATAAGATACACACAAAAAAAATATTTATTGAAATCAGTGATTGGCGATATACGATACAATAAAAATCAACGAATTATTTATTTATATATTAAAACTCATCACTTGGGCTAAGATTTGTATGCAATGAAAAATTGTAATATATGCAATTTATTTACCAAAATATGCAAAAACGTGCATTTTAATTTTCATGAAGTGTTAAATGCTGGTTTTTTAGTTCAATTATGACTTGAGATAAAAACAAAGATTACTTTTAATATACGCTAGATCAAAATGAAAATTCAGCAACAAACTCATTATTTAGCACTTTTTTTTTTACTTTCGGCATTTTTAAAATCACAATCACAATAATTTTACTAAAATCACACTGAAAAACAGTTTAATGATGATGCACAGACGGCTGAACGGTTATTAAATTTGTACTACGTACTGAAAAAATTAGGATTGTGGGGAATACACAAATACCTGACAAATAATATCTTTTATTGGATCTTATATTGATACCTACAAATTTTTATACTATTCTATTCTATTTTCTACATTATTTTATTATCACACTACATATGCAAAATAAAAATAGTCCAATTTCATCAGAATAATTTGAATTGTGGACATTACTTATAAAAACTTCATTTGGACTTCACTATACTCGTTTGAAATATACAAATCTCATGTCATAAAAGTACCAAAGGTATTATCATTGTACACAGTTTTGTTAAAAAACAGGTACATATTATCTTAAATTTGAATGAAAAGTAATGATTTTCAGTTGAAAAATGTGTGTTCTTTACTTTGAAAAAGCTCAGGAAGTATTTTTATAAGAAAATTTTATCATAAATTTTACTCAATTTGTATCCCACCACGAATAAAGCATATAATTATGTATCCAATTATATTTTAATATGTAAATCAAATATGATGGCATTTGTATGATACGATGAAAGGTGTGTTTTCTGTTTTTGATGAGCATAGTATCATGCATTCGTATAAAAATTTTAAACCATACCGTGTAGTATAGAGGAACTCTGTCGAAAGGTAATGGCATAGAAATATTTACACAGAAATGTGAAAATAAATCACATAGGTGTAGATTGATTCGTTTGGAATTCGATTCATAATATGAAATATTACTTGCACTAAATATCTCATGTTGAAAAGTGCAAAATATATCATCATTTACCACAGTTAATAAAAAAACAGGTACATATTATAGGGTTTTAACTTACATTTGAAAGAAAAGTTACATTATAAGTGTAAACAATTCAATAAATTGGTGCTACTTCTAACAATATTTGTCCTCTACATTTGAAGACCTTAGTAAATAGTTTGATCGTCCATCTCAACCATACTTGTATTACAATTTATTAATCAGTTTCATTCATTAACATGTAATCTAATCGAATAAACCTGTGATTCGTGAGAAATTCTTGTAATCAACTTAGTACTAATTCTTTTATAAACACAAACAAAAATACAGATTAAATGTAAGAAAAGTCTTACCTAAAGCATGAAAAACAAACATTTTTTTAAATTGTATTTATTAAGATCAAAGTTGTGAATCACATACTATTTACATGTTATACAAATAATATAGTTTTGACCAAAGTAGGCAAGAACATGGATTGAGGAGGAATGAGTTACCAAGAAATACTCATTGTACAGAATATAAATTTACATGTTAATAAATATCAGTTTCTAAATTCTATACACTACACACATTGGATAGAATTATACCAAAATTATTTTTAATCTTAATTTATCTCATTCAAACGAATAACATATTGACATTGTACACAGTAAAAAAAAGTTAAAAAAAGAAAAATTACAATATGTTCATAATATTAATGCATACATTAAAATGGAAATATAAATTCAATGTATAATGATTTTGAGTGGAAAAAACTAAATAATATTTATATAGGCACATGAAATTAAAATTGATATACAAATCATAAATGTGAGTAAAAAATATTGACATTGAATAAAAGATACACTTATCAGATCTAAAATAATATAATACATGAAAAAAGAAAAAATACTTATGTTGTACACAGTAATGTAAAAATAAAGAAAAAAAAAGTACAATGTTGAAATTATATTTGTAATATAACACAAAATTTATAGAAACATGTTTAAGTTCAAATTAATATGGACAACAAAAATAAATTTGAATAGATTGATATCAAAATTCATAACAAATTAATAAAAACAGTGTACAGTAAAAATATTTGGATTGAATAAAAAATACAAAACATTATATAGTGTTGAGCGAAGATGTTTGTTCGATTACATTGATTTATAATTCCAAAAGTCAATATCTTACACCTAATAATAAATCAATAAAATTTAGTGATTACATACAAAATAAAAAATATGCCACCTAACTTTGTACATTACAATAAATAATAATAATATGTTATATAAGTTAAGTGTTTACCTTTGTAATAAAAAAAAAAAATTATTTTACATTTGTTTAACATAAATGATTTAATAAAGATGGGATGAAGTA
Source organism: Therioaphis trifolii (assembly GCA_027580255.1). Classification (NCBI taxonomy): domain Eukaryota; kingdom Metazoa; phylum Arthropoda; class Insecta; order Hemiptera; family Aphididae; genus Therioaphis; species Therioaphis trifolii. Next base: position 39,394,945 of record CM050404.1, read on the forward strand.
TTTATCTCGATAAATTCATCTTATTAACGATATAATACATTATAATAAAAATGTCACTTTATTATACACGGAGTTTAGAAGAACTTGTTAACATGAACAATACTCAACAGGATATTATAATACAATGAATTAACATTTAAATCATACAACTTTATCATTTACTATTTCCAGTTAACAAAAAAAAAAACGCACATAATATCAATACTTCCGAAAGACAACATTTAAACATAAAGTACAGTGAACAAACGAAATTTCTACACAAATGTGTGAAATTAAAAGCGATAATTGATATCATACATCAGTATAGTGTTTACCAAAGAACAATTCTAAATCTATGGCACTTATTTACAATATTAAATAACATATTATATTAGGTACAAAAGCTCGGTTATGTAATAGTTTTTACTTTCAACATTCAATCTTTAAAAACAAGACCGCTATGAGATTAACACTGAGGTTTTTTGGTATAAAAAATATTAAATTACCCTATTAAAATGTAAATCAATCATGATACAACTATATTAAAGAGTGAGAAGTGTGTTTATCGTAAATCTCATCACTTTCTCTGAGAAGAGAACGTAAAACAAAAAAGCACATAAGATTTGTAGGCGGTACTGAACGAATATAAAACAGATCTAGGGTTGCCAAACGTCCTACATTAGCGAGGACCGTCCTACATCTGTTTGTTTTTTCCTACGTACTATTTTGCTATAAACTTTTTACAGGAAAATCCTACATTTCATATAAATACCTATTTATATTTCATAGTCACTCATAAGAATAATATTGTTACTATTATTTAGTTAATTTACAAATGTAAAATTTCTTAAATTTCCTAATTCTATTTAATTTTTATATTAATTTTGTATTACTTTGTTATTTTAAATATTTAAAGGTGTATTTTCTATTAATTTACATGATGTATGATACACTGCACGTTGAATTCTCAAGTCAGAAGTATTAATAATAATAAAGGTGATATAAATAAAGTTTTTAAGATTTTTTTTGTTAGCAATAATTATATTATTATATTCGGTTGGTTATGTGCTTATTAAACTTTGAAATGCATAAGAAAAAAATTTTCCTACATTACACAGTTTTAAGGTTGGCAACCCTAAACAGATCACTAAAGCAGTACATCTTTAAAAACACATATAAAGTTAAGTGTAAGTTGATGATATCAAAAAAAAAGTGACATAATAACATTTAAATATATGAGGGATCACACGCTTTAAAAAAAAAAATCGGTTGAGTCAACGTAAAAATACATACAACCATATTTTACACTCTTGTTAGTATTCAAGTTGAAAGAGCAATGCGATCCGTATGAGGCCTTCTGTCACCTGTGTACGCGTAGTCTGTGGAAACAAAATTTGTTCGAAATGGTTTTTATTGCAAAAAGCAAGTCTGTGTCGGGCACACCTGAAAAATCACGTCTGTTAAAACACGATCCGTTCAAACGGTTTATGTAGAGATACTCACCCAGAAATGCCGGAGTCCGAGACATCCTAAAATCGAGACATCCGAAAAAATTCTGAAGAGACATACCTAATAGTGAAAATATGTAATCTTCGTACGCGGTTTTGATAAAAAAATAAAAAAAGGATAAACTTACCGTCAAAACAAAATTTGTTCGAAATGGTTTTTATTGCAAAAAGTCGTTGTCAGGTACACCTGAAAAATCACGTCTGTTAAAACTCGATCCATCCGAACGGTTTACGCGGAGATACTCACCCCGAAATGCCGGAGTCCGAGAAAATCTAAAAAAGTTTTTTTAATATATTAGATATTTAATATTATACTACTCATATTTTTAACTTTTAATATTGAAATAATAATTTTAAATATGAGTAAGAAAGTTAATAATTATAATTACTGTGTATTTTGTTTACGGTCTGTTAAATTGCATCCAGGTTTATCTTTGCATAAGTAAATTAGTAAAAAATAATTTTAGGCATTAAATAATTAAAATATTTAAAAAAATATTTAGTTTTCCTAAAGACCAAGCTTTACTGCTAAAATGGATGGAGGCCTGTGGATATAGTGAGTCAGACATTTATCCAAGGCGTAAACTTTGTTCAGTCCATTTTGAAAAAAGTTGTTATGCAGGCTAAATCATATACTTTTGCAATTATTGGTCGAAAAATAAGGCATAAGTATACAAAACAAATTTTATTTCATAACCAATAATTCTAATTTTTTATACCTATTTATAATTTTAATTTTGATTTATGTACCTATTATTAATTAATAGTTATTATAATAATAATGATAGGAGTATTCAAATGTATATAAATAAATATTATTAAGAAGTAACTACCATGTTTTTACAATTTTATATTTAAAAAAAGAAATTGTATAATAGGTACCTACTATATTACTCTAATAATATAATAATTAATAAATAATAGTTACACAGAATGGATAGAAATATAGAATTAGTATTAACTATCAACTATTAAGAAGTATAAACTACTAAAAGTACTAATCACGAAGTTACGAACTAAGAAGTAAGAATACTAAATAATAATAATTAATAATATCAATATGGTAAGAAACTAAGAAACTAAGAAAGAAGAAATCTTTAATCTATGCTAAGAAATAAGAATGTAAGTTAATCAATTTATTTCTTTATTCGATATGTGTAGCAATTTATAATTATTACTTTATTTATAAATACACTTGTTATTTCAAATTATTGAATTAAAAAAGAAAAAACTAAACACAAGATTTAAATGATACATATGATGATAGTATTGAGATACTAACACAAAATTCATTGGAAACATCTACATTGACTCAAATAGTATTTAAATATCGTAGTTTATATTGTAAAGTTCCTTATAAAATTTATTATTAGCTTAAAATAATTGTTATTTGTTGTATATTTTGATACTTTTGAAATAACATAATTGTACAATTACCTATATTATAATGCTTAGCTGGCAATAGCTCCTATATCATTGCTTAAAAATTGTATTTATTTGCTTTAAGAATGAAATTGCTAATACGAATATTGAATTCCAATATCATCCTCACAATATTGGTGGGTTCGTTGATCGTACATTAAACCAATGCTGATCAAAAACTTGTAAGTTTTATGTAGTGTGTTTACTGTGTGGTATTTTATGTGTCCTGTAAAATTTGTTTTATGTTTTAAGAACTATGTTACTTTCAAAAATAATTAATATTATGATTATTTTTTTGATTCCTTAAAATATACAAATATTTTTAGATTCTTACTCAATTGTGAGTCTCTTGTGTAAATTACCAATTTCCGTTGTTAGATAAACATAAAGACCACAATTTAAACTTCCAATATAAATGGTTGTTGGAATTTAATTGACTTGCATACTCTGAGATAAAACAATGGGTGTTTTGCAAGTTTTGTTTGCTTTTTGTTAAAAGTGGCTGTCAGTCTTAAGGATAGTTAATTCTTTTTTTACTAGTTGAAAAAAAGTAAAAAAGGTAGATATAAATATTCATAAATTGTAGCCAGATGTATAAATATTTATTAGTAAACAATGATAATTTTTGTTTTTGTTTTTTAGATCTTTTGCAGTAATTCAAAACTCAAATATCATTCTAATTATATTTTAGATTCTTATCACTTTTTGTCTGTTCTTAACTACCAGCAGACATCTATAGTTGAAACCTTAGAGACTAACAGAACTAAACAAATCAAAATAAATAGTCGATTAATACCAATTTGGACCAGGGGCTTGTTAAGGGTGGGGGGGAGAACAAGGGTTTCTTATTTAAACATATTTAAAATTTAAAAATTGTATTAAAATAGCAAATTTTTGTCTGTAGGTTATAAAACTTCAATTATTTTATCTGTATTATTAAGTGGCTGCTAAGATAGACACCAATATAGATCTACGTTACTATAAAATATAGTTACTATTTATAATAGTAACTTATATATTAATATAGTTACTATTTTTAATAGTATTATAACACAGAATATGTTCATGGTTTCTTATCAACAAAAGTGCGATAAAATCTAATATGATGGAAGTTTTTTTTCAATAGTTGATAGTACGTTGTCAAATTCATTTTATTTCATCAATTTATTATTATTCATAATATTGTTATGGTTAAATACAGGTGCATGATTTTATTATTACTTTATGGCACAAAATACAAGTAATGCAACGCGACCCACCGGTTGAAGACCACTGTTATAGACTATATTTTCCTACAGTTTACTGCTTTGTAAGTAATTGCAGTATGAGAAAATTGATCTAAAACAAGCTGTTAGAGACTTGCTGAGGATACTATTTTAGTACTTGGAAATATAAAAAAAATATTAATGAAGAGTTCAATAAAATATTTTGTAAAGCCCAGGTAATAAATTATTTAACTTAATAATCTATAAAAAAAATATGTATGTGGTACCTATGTGTAATATTCATAATTCGTTATTAAAATTAGGTGTAATAGTTATTACTCTAACTTTATGTTCTTATAAATTTAAATTAATTATTGTTTTAATTATGAGTTGGCAGATCACATTGATTTAAAATTATCTGTCAAAAACATTTGTTTGAATCAAAAAAATAGGGCAAATCTGGGAATAAATTTAGATACAAGTAAAAAATCAGTAATAGGATTTTTCAATATTATTATTGAATAACAGTTTTTTTACTATATATTGATTATTTCAAGTCAGAAAGATTTACGGCTCACACAAATAGTATTAAAGGTTTTAATATGAGATGTTTAAAAATTGTTATTTAATATACATTATATTTAATTATATTATAAATGTATGCTTTTGTTACAAAAATATCTTATTGGGTTAGAAACAATTTTTCAAAAAATCAATATCTAACTAAAGAAAAACAAATATGAAGTTTTAAACACTGCATTAGATGCCTTTCAGTTATTTTCTTCTACTCTCTACCCAAATATTCATAAATTATTAAAAATTATATGCATATTATTGGTTACTACTGCTACTCCAGAAAGATCATTTTCAATATTAAAAAGAGTGAAAACACATCTTTGAAATTTCAGAGCTAAATGTCAACTTTAAATTTCATCAAATTCACAACAATATTTTCATTTTATTTGTTATAGAAACGTTTAAATGGTTTCATATTATTAGATATTCCCAGAGATATACCTATTACACCAATAGAAGTAATAGATGAAATTGCAAAAAACCCAGGAAAATTGATTTTTTTGATAGCTATCATTATAATTTTTTTTCTCATGTATTTTCTTCAATTAAATCTTTAATCACCTAAGTATAGATTAATTAATTAATGTAAATGAATGTTACCTTTTTGCTATGCAACTTGATTTTTTGGAAAATATCCCCCCTATTTGAAAATGCTGAAGACACCACCGATGTGGACACCAGAAATTATCATTAAGTAGACATTGTGATTTTAGCCGAACCAATGGTATTCTGAGTGTTTTTTAGAATGTATATGTTACGGTCAAAGTGTATAATTGGACATTGTATACAATGCCCGGGCAATGTAAACAATGCCCAATTTAAATGGTCAATGTGGAAAATTATACACTTTGCCCAAGCATTGTACACAATGACCAAAACACAACGGGCAATAATAATAAGAAATAATCAAACTTTGTTTATTTATTTCACTTTTAATGGTTTTTTAATTTTAATTTTTAATTTTAATTTCACTTTTCATTTGTTTTTACAACTTTTAATTTTAATTTTTAATTTTAATTTCACTTTTCATTTGTTTTTACAACTTTGGCTATCATGGCATTTAGAAGTACATAATTTTCCTGCAGACCTACATTTACATTTATTAGTTTTACATTGTTGCTTACAATTGCATCTATCATATCCTTGACCGCCAAGATTTGAAAATTGTCTAGCCGCTTCTCTTAATGAAATTACAGTTTTTGGTACCATTTCAATCTTAACAAACGACTCTGTGCACACCTCAAATTGGTTTCTTGAGTACAGCTGTTGAAGTTTACCTTCAGTGGTACCAATTTCATAATTATTGTTTTTTACTGTAAAAATCAAATTTTAGTTATGATATGATAAAAATAAAACTCATTATTAAAATTACCTGAAATAATGACTCCTAAAATGCATCGCAGATCACTTCGTGCTTTGTCAACATCAGGTATTCTAATTTTCACAGTTTCGCCAATTTTTCCTTCTCGAAGTCGATTTTCTGAATTATTTTTCATTTTTGAAGCTTGAAGTTTCAAATTATGTAACGATTCATTTCTTTTTCTGCCAATTGTCTCCTGTCTGGATTGAATAACATCAGCTGGTTTTTCGTTAGTATCAATGTTTTCAACGGATATTACTTCATTTCTAATGGGGGTCTGTATAGATATAGAGCTCAACGCAGTTTCTAAATCTTCATCTGATTGAAGTTTATTTATAACACTTTCTGGTAAAGAAGTAGATTTCAATCCTATTTTTGCCCGCGTGCCAAACATGGCCTCATAAGGAGAACACTTTATTCCATGATGCAAACTTCTATTTTTCATAAATTGAATAAATTTGAGTCCCTCACTCCATTTTTTAGTTTTATTATCTGTTAACCAGGTGGCAAGCATATTTTCTACGTCTTGGTTAGCCCTCTCAACAGAACCCTGGCTCTGCGAATGTCGAGGCTTCCCATGAACGATTCTCAGTTCATCCCACATACTACACAACTCTTCAATAACTTTGTTAACAAACTCTCTACCGTTATCACTTTGTAAAATGCAGGGAGCTCCGAAAGTAGTAAAAATATCAAGCAATATATAAGCAACTTCTTCTGCACGTTTATGTGTCAATGGTCTAAGTAAAACATATTTCGTTAAGTGATCTTGATAAACTAAAATAAACCGATAATTTCCATCAGGTTGAGCCTGCATATCTATCAAGTCCACTTGGCAACGAGAATTCATTTCTGAAGAAATTATTGGATTAACAACTAAACCTTTTTTCACAGATTTACTTTTTTTTTGACAAGGTTCACAAAAATTTAAGTATATCATTATACACTCTCTAGTTATGTTTTTATACTTTGCGTTTAGTTCGTGTTCCATTCGGTTTCTACCACCGTGACCAGTTTGCAAATGCACATCATGGATTATATTGTATAATTCTTCGTTATAAACATAATATTTAATAGAATTTGTTTCAGTTACCGGAACTATTAATTTTTCAACATTACTTACATTCATTATATCATAGCGCTTTAATAATTTATAGTCATTTGGTTGTAGTTTTGCTCCACCTTTTAAATTTTTAACTTCTTGTAATAATTCGTTGTATTTTAACTCACTTAAACTAACACAATTAATTTTTTTTTCACTCAAAAGTATATTCAATTTTTCATAAAACTGTATTTCACCCATTTCAAATATTAAATAGAATAATAATAACGGATATATAAAAGTAAAACCGTTCCGTTAAATCACGTAATCGCAACTAACCTGAATCTAATACAATTGGATTTGTTGATGTCTGCGTATTTTTCGATAAAATTGTCATACGCGACGCCGTACAGGTACTATTATAGGTTTTCTTATTATTTGTAGATATCGAACACATATCGAAATTCATAATACAGTAAAGTTATCGTATAATAATCATTATAAATTTACACCCATATCTAACTTCGATGTGATAATATATATGAGTATGATTATAAATAATGAACGAAATTGTTCACTGTACCAAATAATATAAAATTTAACAAAATAAACAAAACGCAAAAATATTCTTAGTATAAATTAACATTGCCCAGACACAAATGGGCACTGTAAACAATGCCCGGGCATTCTAATACAATGCCCGGGCAATGTAGCTAATTTATATTACAGATTCAGTTATGCCCGATTTTGACGAGCATTGTATACATTGCCCGGGCATTGTATACAATGTCCAATTTATACACTTTGACCGTAACATATATAATATATTTATGATGTATCATGATGAGTGTAACTTAGAAAATACTTAAAAGTTTAATTCAAAATTGTAGGATTAATCCCTGTATTAAATACAATAATGTTTAACAAAAATGTTTTAGTTTTATCAATTTTTAATTTATTATTATATTGTAGAGTTTGAAAATCAAGGAAATTTTTGGGAAATATTGTGGAGATTTTTAAAGTATATTCTTGAAACAAAAGGCTACAAATATAATATTACTCCTCAAGTACAGAATGAAATTATCTGTATTGGTGGTACTATAGTTTTAAAATCAATCGTAATAAAGATAAATTCAGCTCATAGTTACTCAGTTTTAGCAGATAAGGCAACTGATATTTCTACCCAAAAACAACATTATGCGTTTTTTATGTTGATGTGTAAAAAAATATCAATAAAAGTTTCCAAAAATGTGTTATAGTTCATAGTTAAACTAGTGCAGACTTAGTATCAGCTATATTAAATGTTATCAATTAATATTTAATTGAAAAACAAAAATAAATAAATAACATGAATTAACTTTGATAATGTTTTTATAGGTTTAACAAGTTGTGGTATTGATTATGAGTATCTGGTTGGACAAGGATATGATGGAGCTTCAAATATAAGTAGGAAGTATAAAGGTGTCTATGCACTAGTAAGAAAAGAATATCCTAAGGCCTTTTATGTACATTATACTCCACACTCTTAATTTTGTTGTTTCATGCACATCAAACATCAAACCTAAAAGGTTGAAAAATGTATGACTTTCAATATTCCTAAACAAAACCTCGTTCATTTAAACTATATATAAAAATCAAATGAAAATCCTAATACTAGAACATTAAAAAGATTGGGTGCGACTCATTGAGTTCAAAGATATGATGCGGTTTGTGATTTTATTGAACTTTTTCCTCTCATAGAGGCCTTAGATTTGATTTCAAGTTAGAACGCCACTAATAGATGCCTCTATACTGTCAAGATCTATTGATTCTAAATGTATAACATCATTTTTATCTGTGAAGGTAGCTAATGTTTTAAATTATTTTACACTAATACTATTGATAATTATACAGTTATACATAGTAAAATGTATTCTATATTAATGTTTTCAGCTTCTATTTTCCTTCGGCTTAACACTATGTAAACATTTGCAAAAACAACAAATTGATTTAAAAGAAGCGGTTGTGTTAGTTAGTGACAGTATAAAAGAATTAGAATCAACACAATCTAACACAGAATAATAATTTTACTAAATTTTTGTACAAGCAGAAGTAATTTTACTAGTTCATATGTATTACATCTATCATTATAGTATCTAAGGTCAAATTACTTTTTATCTATCAAAAAATGAATTTTCAATAATGTAAGTAATAAATTCAACTATTTTTCAAACCAAAAAATTATCGTAAACTAGTTATTACTTGAATTGTAACCGTGTCATATTTGAATTTGTATTGTATTTATTTGTTTTATTTAAGAATAATGTTTAAATTGTACATTTTTATAAAATGTACTGATTACATTATACTCATTTATCCCGCCACAAGCTTAACTTAATGAGATAAATTAAATGTAAATACATTATTTTAAACTGGTTTTTAATTTAGTTTAATATTAGATTAATAATTTTTTTAAATTTATAATAATGTATTTGTTTTTTCTTAAATAAAAAATAAATAAATAAAATTATTTAAAAAATAAACAAGTCATTGTGTTTTTTGAAAATGGCTGCAATACTTGATTTTCAATGAATTGTAAAAAGAGTCTCTAAAAGACAAATTATCCAAGAGAATTCATATTTTTAAAATAATTTAATGATAAATCTTCTCCATAATTTACATAATTTTGTTCTTTGTTTACTTTTTCTTTTTTGGACTGTAAAGGGCCAAGAAATAATATTAATTCAGAATATTAAAAATAATTTATTTCATAGGTTTGGAGAAAAAAGTAAATATTGTCAAGTTACTAGTGATTTAATGTGTACACTAATCATAATGAACTTCTCATCATTTCCTGATTTTTTGATTAAATCAATTGAAGACTCCTATTGCTGTTTTAAGGTATTGTTTATGTTAACCAAATAGTGGAACAGTATTTTGATCTCAGCTCAGTTAGTTAGTATCGAATCCCAGTGGTAGGTAGTATACATTTTTATTTTGCATAATCGTTTTGTTCTAGTTAGTAAGACTTTATTTGGGTGAAACGTGCAAATATTCCAATCTCAAGTTAAATGAGGCATTTATACATCTATATCATGATATGCAAGACAATATTAATAAACTTAATATCCAATAATCAATATGGTATATTATTAATAGATAATTGAAGCATTTTGCTTAAAACGTGTGATCATTCTGGATTCAATGTAAAAATGGTAGGCAAGAAAATCTCAACAGAATTATTTGTGTAAGTATATTAATATTTTCAACCTATTTTAAGGTGTAATTTTTACTGTAAATTAATATTTTTAGTACATGGTTGATTATTGTAAAGCTGAAGTACTTGATTAATAATTAAAAAAAAAAAAAACAATACTGTCCATCAATAGAGAGCTGTGTTATCAAGATTTGGAAATATTTATCATTTAATCTGGTTTTTAAACTTGTGAATGATTTACTTTACAATGAATGAATTTATACTTACAACATTTGTTATTATTTCATAAAAATGTTTAATTATTTAATTTATTTCAGTAAATTCAATCATTCAAAATTTGTATTATTTTCAATTTATCGCATAAAAATATATGAGAACAGAAGATCAAATATTACATCATAAAAACAATATAAGGATTACTAGTGTTAGTACTAAATTAGTCACTGATGCTGTAAGCTGTTTATCTCCTTTAGTGTTACCCTTTAATTATTACATTACACATGGAAAGTACTTAATATTATATGAAACATCCATCACAGACTTTTAATTTACAACATTTTCATATACCTAATGAAGTATTTTTGGAAACAACGAATTTCACTGTTAATTAAGCAAAAATGGACCTCTGTATAACATACTGATGTTTCTGTATGATAAATAAATTATTTGATAACAAATGTATTTGTTTTTAATATTGTAGAGTAGTTTTTTTTTTTATAGATTATATATTAAATGATTCATCTTTGATAAAAATAGTTAGGGCATAATTAAATGTGTCCAATGACATTTTTACAAAATTTCATAAAATGAAAGCTTTAAAAAAAATAAAAAAAATAAGCCAACAAAAACCAATAAACACCAATTCACAAATAATTAATTTCGATTAAAATCAAGTTTATATTAAATATAAAATATACTAACAATATTATGAACATTGATTTGTGCATATGTAATTTTTTGTTGTTACCTAATTGCATAAGTAATAGATTAGTATTAATATTAATTGATACTTACAGTTACAGCAAAGTCAATCCACTTTGCTAGGTTAATCCTGTTATAGTCTACATAATATTTCTAAGTTTCTCTAATATATGTAGTATTGAACTTAGAAATAGGAAGTAAATTTTTGTTTATAAATGTAGATTGTAGTAACACTAAATGAAAAAAAAAAAATTAAATATAATACCTAGTTTTATACATTTTCCATAAGTAAAAATGTTGTAAATATGATTAACTATCCAATTATTAGCACCTACTTAGAAAAAATTAAAAAGATGTGAATGGAAAAAATATATTCATTACTTTGCAAAATCGTTGTTATCACAATTTGTCATATTTTGATATGTTTTATTTTTATTTCAAATAAGTGTTTTATTTGCACTTATTCGTAATTTATAATATTATGGTATTGAAGTTTAGGAAACTGGTAATTTTTAATTAATATTATAAGGTAATTTAATATAACTGATAATGTTTGGGATATCGATGTCGTACTGTACGATTACTTGACATTGTTTCATCACACATTTATATTGTTCAGTTTTTGGCAATATTTGTTTGTAAATTCATATAGTTTTTAATTTGAATATAAATACTCAAAAAACATTTGTTTAAGACCCAAATATAAATGTCATTTCTAGTTCACTAGACTCAACCACTGCTGTAGCAGTCTCATTGGATAGAATTGAAAATAATGAGTAAGTACCTACCTATTTGTTTTAGGTATAGTTTAAAATTTAACAAAATATACAAAACTTATTTTGATTTTAAGATATAGATATTTTATGAATTATAATTTGTTATTATTGTAATAATTAATAATTTTTTTTAAATAATTTAAAATAAAAATTAGTTTTTATTATACAGCGTTCTTTAATCAATCATTAGTGATCAGTGCATATTGATATGCTTGTTAAAAAAAGCTGTAACCAGAATTACAAAATTTGCAAAGTATAGTATTTTAAACAATTAATATCGCGTTTAGTATAAATATCAAAACCAACATATCTAGTTGATATATTAATTTTAATAGTTCCATTTCATTCATCAAGTTAATCAATCTCAGTAAAAATAAATTTTGCTTTGAAAAATATTATATTTATAAAACTATAACCACCATAAATTATTAAACTTTTTTTATTTTTTTTTTTATTAGAGCTTTCAGTAGAACTATTAAGCTCGAAAATTATTAAACTTAAAAGTGCACTTATCTTGACTTCAATGACTCAGAACAAACTTATGGCATTCTTCGCGGGACAGAATAGTGTTTTATGTTAAATTAATCATCTCAAAAAATATACCTATTACCAAAGAACTTGCCTATTGATTGTAATAATATCATTGGCTTGGCCTACAAAAATATATTTATATAAATTATAAATATGTACCACTGTAAAACATCAATGTTACAAAACTTTATACTTATGGTATCCTTTCTGTATAGGAATGTCATATGTTTCATGAGTGAATTCAGTTAATGAATAATGTATTTTTGGAAATTTTTTATATATAATGGACAAGTAGATTTAATCTTAATCATAAAAATTGTTTAAATTTATATTTTTGTTTCAAATTTACAACACTTATTATGTTGTTTATAATATACACATTTTTAGAAATAAAAAACTTAATTATCATTATTAAATATATTTTACTTGTTATTTTAAATAATAATGGTTATTGAGCTAATAAATATTTTATATTTGAACCACTTGAGCCATTTTTTTTTTCATGTTCAATTTACAGCACTGAAATATATAACTAAAAATACACTACAGACATTTTTTTCAAGTTATAATATTCCTTCTATTTTTAAATTTTCATTGATGACAACCATTAATTATAATATTAAAAAAGGAGAAAAAATTTTTTTTCGAAATTTTGGTACCTACTTAAATTTATTATTGAACTAACAGTTCAAAAGATATAAGCATTTAAGGTTTAAAGTAAGAAGTAAAATAGTAGTGGTACATTTTTGTAGAGTACCAGAAATACTATTTTTGTGGCATAGGTACCTCAACTTCTCTTTACTACCTACTCTAAACATTAAATTCTTGTATAACGCAAATAATTGGTTCTACAATAAAACTTGAAAATATCAAAACTTCGAAAAGAGTATTTTGTTTCAAAATATGTTGACATAAATAATGTAAATAATGCATTATAGTTAAAGAAAACTAAAAAATTTTAATAATCACCTAATTAGGTAAAAAAAATATATATTTACATTTGTCACATATTTTTCACACAATTGTTATTCGTGTTTTAAATTAAACATGAAAAAAATTAAAATTTATAAATTATTGAGTTTTAAATCACATAGTGTAAATTTTTCTGTGTCAGTGTATATTACATACCCTACAATGATTAGAATAATGGGACATATTTTATAAGTAATTGTACAATGTGTACATATTTAAAAATATTGAATTAGGTAAATTTTAATTTAATTGCATTGAAGGGATATCCACAGCTAGGTAATGTGTTCTAACATTACAAAATTTGTGTACATTCATAACTCAAATTGTAAATAATGGTTTACTTAAATATGATCAATATATTGAATAGGTATGTTCCAAGTTCCAACACAACATAATATCTAGGTTTTGATAAATAATTAAGTAAATTTACTTCAGACCATTGTTTTAAACATGTAAAACAGAACACATGGTTACATAGAATTGGGTTACATTTATTCTTTAACTCTTCAAAGTTCAAGGCATATTGAACATATTGTTCATAGTATTCAACAGAACATGAAAACTTTCTGTTTTATCTGAAATTGCTTCTTGTTCATTCGAGTTTCTCGAAAGGTCATCCACATGATTCATCTTATCACCTGCTCGGTGTTCCACTTCAAATTTTGATTCTACACATTGAGTGTCTAATTTCTCTGAGTATCTTATTATTCTCTTTCACATGAATGCCTGACATTAAAAAGTTTATAATAGGCAACTGTGCCTTGCCCTAGTCATCAGTCGTTATAACACAATTTGGAATAAAAATTTTTACTAACAAACTATTATTTTCACGTAATATAGCTATTTTATCAATAAAAATCTTGTATAATTTTGAATAATTCATCCAATAAAAAATTATCGCTGTTAATGAATAAAAATGGTTCATTAATTGCTCAGTGACGGCGATATCCTTATCTGATTCTACCTTCCTCAGTGTGAATTATAAACGTCAAAGGTTCACGTGGCTTATGTAATTATTCAAATCGTCGTATTGTCTTTGTAAATCATTATTTTTGTATTATACTACCGCTATTTATAACTGTACGACCAACGCTCAATTATTATTTATATTATTATTAGTTATTATCATTCATTAATTACGTGAATTTATTTTTCTTGTCTTTTGGTTCGTGTCGTTCATTGTGAACACACACTATATTGTCATATTTTAGATTCTGAGTGAAGCGAAGGATCTTATGGTTTTACAATGATGTTTATTTATTTTTTTCTGTAAACACTTTTTCGTATAGAAATCCTTGTCCAAAAGTTTCGTTCAGCAATTCTTTAGATTCGAAATTGAACTGAGATGGTACTTTAGAGACGTCATTTTTCCAAAATCTCCATAGTTTTTCCAGTAATCAAGAATAACGGTCGAAAAACTGAGTAAAAACGGTAAAATCGGTAAAAATCCGAAGTAAACGAGATTTTCACTGTTCAGATTTTAGGTATTTAGTCATAAATCTAAAAGTATTGAAGCTAGAAACTTGAAAATTTTATCCAATATCAAATACATACTTTTTTATGTCGGACAACATTTTCAGAACAATTATAGCACTTTTGACTTAAATATAGAACTTTTAATTTACCAAATTGTTTGAAAGTTATTATGTAATATAATTTTAAATATTTGACAAAAAGTTCTGAAAATTTAATATGACCTTATTCATATACCTACTATCCTACATATACCTAATTATCCTAAAAAAAATTCAAAAATCGTGACTCAGGATTTTTTTTTATACACACTTCAATAAATTATTATACGATTTTTTACGATATTGTCTGATTTCTTTTAAGTTTATTTCTAATGAAGTATTGAGTATACAATACTTATACACTGAAGCTTTGCTCAGAATCGTTTTATACTAAAGAAATGAGTCATCATTTCTTTAAAACTTAATGCATTCATCACCAATATCTTGTCCGAGGACCGAAGGGACGAAGGACGAACTTGTACCACCATCATCTCACTTACCAGCTTTTTTCTTCTTTTTGCTGTCGGGTTTATATTACAAAAAAACCACATTTTATTTCATTACGTGTACCTATCATTGTCGTGCCCGTGTATGTTTATAATTATTCTTATTAATATTGACTTTGTCAACTTTAAAAGAGTATTCCGTGACTACAGTGCGTCGTTCTCCTTATAAATATTATAATTATCGAACAATAAAGCATTTACCGCATAACTGCTTTCACTTGATTATTCTTCATTCTACGGTCACCTGGTCCCTGAGGTGAGAAATTATTATTATATTAAATTCAATAGCGTCTGCCCGAAATCGGGATTGGTGCCAGTCAATCCTGTGTATTAAAGTCCGCCAGCACTCAGCGCAGTGTGTGGGAGGCCGCCTAGATCATCGAGTTACCAGTTCCGTCAAGTTGCAGTTACCATCATCGTTACCAATCGTCGTCAATAGTTTTAAGTGTGAATTGAGTGTTTAGGTTTAGTTATTTTGTTCCGATTTTGTGTGAGCTCTGTGGTCATTGCACCATACCGATCCGGCCACAGAGACTGACCTCCCAATAATTAAACTCTATTTTCCTCATTCCCATTGTAGAAATTCTACTTCCTTGGTCCCATGTTAAGTTAAGTGTCTGAATCCCGTCTTTGCGTCGTCATCGTCGTTGGGCAAAGCGGTGATGTCATGCGTGTTGAGGTGTACGTTTGATTGCCAGCAGACCCTCAACACGGCGTTCACGCATTTGGAGAATTCGTGTGCGGTTGCCTACCACGGAAAATTTTAGGCGCATATTTTATTAGTTTTATTGTGTCGTCTCATTGTGGTGAGTGGTCCCTCGATTTTATATATATATATATATATATATATACGTATTAGGTTTCATAAAGCTCAACTCAATAAATTATTTTTTACGCGTTTTTAAGTTGATACATAGACTCGATGGATTATTTTTACGCAAAATATGAATTACCTTTTTCGTTTTATTTCATAAATTGTTACTATTATTTTTAAATATACAAGCTTCAATGTGTTGTGATACTTTGTTACTATTTTATAAAAAAACAATTAAAAAGTTTTAAAAACATATTAAATATTAATATAAAAAATACAGCCTAGAGTATTAATGTTCAAATATAGGTAAGTTTCTCTATTACATTAAATAATAATCAAAATTTGATCTGTGAATATTTTTTAGATATTTTATTTCTAGATAAACTATTTCGTGCACTAATTTTGTCTAAAAGTTGCATTAAGCTACTCTATAGATTAGAAATTTCATCTAGTTGGTACTTAAAACTGGAGATTTTTCTCTATTGATCAATTTTCCAAGCGTAAGGAAAAACTACCGACAAATTGAGTAAAACAATGAAATTTTTTGTAAACGAGGTTTTCAAAAAAATCTGTTTTTGATATTTAGCCATAAATCTCAAATAAATGGTGTTAAATAAGTACATCAAATTTTCATCGATATGTCTCTAATACAGCTTTTATGATAATTTATTTTTCAAACGATAGAAATCATCACACAATTGGTGTTAGTTTTTTTGATATATAATGAGTTTCATAACTATTATTCGAAGTATTTCAAATATATTAAAGGTATCTAGGTATCCACTGAAAAACATAAAATGGGACAAAAATATGAAAAATTAAATATTTCACTGAATTTCCTCATCGTGGGATCACTATGATCCACGAAATAAAATTTTTATTACCTTACGGTATATTTTCGTAGATTTCACACAATAGAATATTATTTACAATTTGAGCCTTCTATTTTTCACACGTCTAAACACTTCTTACAAATATAAAAAAAAGAAACACGCACACGTATCGTATTCGGATAAAACATTATTTACACAGATGATTATAATACGTCTTATATTGTAAATTTATCTCCATTAATGATGCGTAATAAACATATAATGTACAATTATTTTAAAATAATTTGGAAACGTTATGTCCAGTTTTTTACTGTTATAATAATAACGTCGCTCCAAAACCGTTTCAACAACAGGAATAATATCAATAATAATAATAATCGGTAATAGTGATAACATTTAATCTAACTGCATGGGGTCTGTATACGCGCAGAGCAGTACGCGTAATAAATCGATGTGTACTTATATTATTTTGAATATTACTCAACACCATACTGTTGCCGCCGCGTGATTCAATTTTTCACAGACGGTGGAACACACACTAACAAACACACTCACTCATATCATGTGACGTGTGCGTACGTTTACTGTAGACGAGTGCGGACGCGGCGTGACCGTTTAAAATAAACTGCGGAACGCACGCCGTGTTGATAATTTTTTTTAACGGTGCCGAGTAAATTATTCATCGGTCACGGTGCAATACAATTGTATAATACGCGCGGGCAGGGGTCGTATATGGCCGAGACGCGCACGCATAGTATAATGTATCGTATTATATTATTATTTGACGTTCATTATAAGTCTATACCCGCGACAACGCGATATTACACGTACCGAGCGAATGCGAACAATATATATAATATATTATATCATATCTGCCGTGTTTCCGTCACGACCGTCGGCGCCGCGGTTACTTCGTCGTTTTAACGTTGTTGCAAAAGTGAACCGACGACCATCTTCGCGCGTAGAGAGAGACTTGTGTGACTCATAATATTATGGTCTAGTCGATACTGTTTTGTCATTGTACCTGAGCACGAGACACGCCGTCCCTCGACACTCGCGCGCGAGACCCTGCAGTAATATTCGTCGATCATGTGAGTATCGTGATTATAACGTCGACAATTATTGTCGGTAATAAAGTATTAAATTGTGTCTCTAAAAAGTAAATTTTTCAAGAGATTCAAAATTGTATTTATAAAATTAAATTTTCAATTATTTTACATTAACTAGATACTTTATTTATCAAATCGTATTAATGATTTTGAATGTATTTACAATTTCATTGTTATAATATATTATATATATATGTATATATATATATATATATATATATATATATATATATATATATATATATATAAGTTTTTTTCGTGTTCAATACCACGAAGATAGGTACTAGGTATTTTAGCTAAAACATTTAACCTGACTACCTCATCGAGAATGAAAATATTTACGCCAAAATTTGGTTTATTTTTTTTCTAAAAATTTGATATTTAAAATTCCTTCTGGGACGTACTCGTCAATCGTCATTTATTGACAAATTTACTTAAAAAATAATAATTTGTTGGAAAACGTGCTTTTTATAATACATTCAATAATAATAATAATAATATATTATGCAGTTAATTGAATTTACCATTGATGATGTTCTTCTAGTACAAGGTTTACAATTTAACTACTTACTAATATGTAATATGATTAGCCGATCAAATCAATATTATACAAAAAATATACATTTTTTTAAACTATGATATATGTCATTAAGGCTGGGATTTGATTGCTATTACATATTTTTTTCTAAATACATGATAAATAAAGGTAAGTGATATAGGCACAGAACAAGTTGTTCTGTGATATAGGTACTCGTATCATGTGATATGCGATAAAATAAGGCTTATTTTACTTTATATATTTTCACATATTTTGTCACAAAATATTTTTTTTAAACAAAATTCGTGAATTTCGTTCATAATTCTGAAAACTAATATAATTTGTCAATAAAATTTATTTCATCAAAATTGGTGGTTAAGTAGTATTATTTTTTGATATTAGAGGTCATGCAAATATTGCAAGTGTATATTATATAGTGATTTTTGATGATTAACTGAAGGGCTTTAGATTATTTATTTCCATTCAAAAATTGTTTTATGAAATAAGATATCAAAATGGACAGAAAAATGGACACGAAAATAATTAGATTTATTAAAACATTGTTTGTACTTGCTTAGGTCAAATTTTTTGTCAAACTGACTACGGGAAAAAAATAAAATATTGCCTGTTGAATAAATTTTTTAAATTTTATCCGTGATTTTTCGGACGAAACTTTTTTGGGTGACAATAATATACTTTACGTCTTTTTGAAAATTTTACATTTTATTATTTTGCAATGATTAAAAATAAAAAACAATTATATTTCATGAAGTTTTATTTCTTTGAATTCAATTTAATTTATATTATGTATACTAAAAATAAATTACATTTCATTCAAAATAAGTAATGAATTTTAATTAAATTTTGTACGTACATTACAATTTCATTACTTAGTTTGGTCATTTTAATTCCATATATATTTATATATTTTGGCTTTTTATTATAAATTAATTTTAGTCTTAATTATCACTATGGATTTATAAACATTAAAATAAAATAAAATACTTAAGGGAGACTTAATTATTACTATTCTGCCAGTCTATACTTCAAATGATTATACCTCATAAACAGTTGATCAAACAATAATAAATAAAACAGATAAATTTCCAAAAAAATATTTTCTTTCATAATTCTATATATTTTGTAACAATATTTACCATTGAAGAAAATTAAAAAACTTTGGATATTACGTAGTTAAAAAATAGTAAAAAAATATTAGTTTTCATAAAAAATATGTAGCTATATTAATTCGGGTGAAAATTTTCTCGCACGACGTTTTCTCGCAGACATATTCTCACAGAGATCTATCCCCGCGTGACTTTGCTACATGCAACATTTTCTCTCCTACAATATCCTGCGGTAATATTTTATTTTTTTTTTTTGATAAATACAAAAATGTCTATTGCACTGTAAGAGTTGTATTATTACACAATTTGTGCAATGAATAAAATGTTATATATAACGTGTACGAGTACACTGTGATATTAAACTTATTAACTGAAAATAATAATATCATTAGGCAGTACACAACTGGATATTAAACATTCCAAAATACAAACGTTAGGTTGTCTCCGTGGAATTGCTTATAACTTTCAGTATGATATATTAATATATTATGGATTAAAAAATGTATTTTTTCAATTTAATTTAAATGTTTTTCAAGATTTTAATCGATATGAATAATATTATTTAAACTTCGAAAAAATATAAGAGAGACAAAGAGTTTTCTAATGGCCTTGAATGCTTGAAATATCGGTGTGAGGCAAAAGACGGGTGAAGGAAATTGCGCGAGGATATGTCACCGGGAGGAAATGTCGTAAAAGAGAATCCGTTACACCACATTATATTTATTACGATAGTGAAAAATTAATTTATATCCCATATTTCTAATGTTTGCATAGGATTCTGCACGTACGATTGAAAAAAAAGTTTAATTATAATAAAAAAATTACTATTTTTTTAAATTTCAAAATGTAATATTTTAATTAGAACAATAAAATTATGAGGTAAATATGTATGCTTCAATATACTTTCAAAACACATGACAAAATTTCATTTTCCATCAATTATTTATTTGAACGACTATCGTATTACGTATGTGATCCCTACTAATGGAACTTTTGTGGTCGTGACGCGAATATACGAGGTCCGTAAAACACCTTTTTGGGACCATCGCTATGACAGGCCTGTTTTTGTTCGCAGGCCCGAAAATCCGCAGCGCAGACCCTCCCGCGCCAAGAACATTGTGAGAGCGGCGGTCGTGGCGGTAGTGATCGCTGCCGGGACGACCGTACTGTTCGCGTTGCGGTCGAGTCAGTCGACGACGCCGAAGACAACGATGGCGACAACGACAGCGGCGACAACGGTGACATCGGCGGAAAGGACGGTGACGGCGGTGGTGGGACATACGGTTAAGGATCAGGACGGTAGATCGGCGTCAGCGGTCGGTGGCGATGGCGGAGGGGAGTCGCGCGTCTTGCCGCCGGCCAACAGCAGATCTTTAAACGCGGTTGAAGTGGTCCCCGCGGAAGATCCGCACGGTACGCCATCCGAAGTGCACCAACCGGTGGTGCCATCGCCGCAGCTACCAATACAGCCGATCGCAATGCATATCGGCCGCGAATCGACCATCGGCAACCGGCCGCAGAACCCACACAACCACAAGACTGGCGGCGGCGGCGGCCACGGCACCATGACGATGGACGACCGTCGCAACAGGACCGTGGATGACGTGACGGTGGACGTGGAGAACATGCGTCGGAACGTGGAGCACAGGTAATACGAGATCGTTTAGTAGTCTCGTGCAGGACGTGGTCGAAAAGGGGCCACGGAGGGATTGCGTATTTACACCGCGGTAGGGATCGAGGAGGTAGGAGATCCATTCCGTTGGACTAAAGCTTTTTTTTTTAAAAACTTCTTCACAAAGGATAAGAAAAAAACAATATTTTTCAAACACACACACACACACACACACACACACACACACACACACACACCTATGACACACGAATATCATGGCAATTTATTTTATCGTCATCGTCGTCACGTCAAACCAGTATTCTATGACCAAATTAATGAATATTACTTTATTACATCTTTTTACTATACAATAATTACTTACTTAATAATTTTATTAATTTATTTCAATTTACAATAATTTAAACAATTTTATTAATATCGATTGCAACAAGTTTAAATTACCAGGCATTGGGTTGGAAAGATTTTTTGCAAGAATGTTTGGATGATCGTGAAGTGAGTTGTGGTAGCGCTTGTAGAGTTTAGAGATGGATTCTATTACTGTTAGTAGTTTTAAGTCAGTGTGTAGGGTGAGGTTCGAGACATAGAAAGGCGCGTTTGTAATTAAACGTAGAATTTTGTTTTGGACAACTTGAATTTTTTTAATGTTGCATTTTTTTGCCGAACCCCAAATTTGGGCGCCGTACGTCCAAATAGGCTTTAGCAGGCTTTTGTACAGCATTAGTTTGGTACTGATTGAGAGGTTGGATTTAGGGTTTAAAAAGTAGTTAAGGGAACGAAGGCGAGAGTTTAACTTAATTTTGGTGGTGTGGATATGGTAATTCCACGTTAGTCTTTTATCAAAGCTAACACCTAGGTATTTTGTGGTAAGTGAAGTGGGAATCTGGATGTCGTTGAAAGTGATTTGAGGACACAGGTCTTGTTTTAGTGTGAAAGTTATGTGGCAAGATTTGGATTCATTTATTTTAACTTTCCAGTTTTTACACCAGATTTCTATTTGGGTAAGGTGGAATTGAAGCATGTTTGAGGCTGTGAGTGGATTTTCATGAGATGAGATAATCGCTTTATCGTCAGCGTATTCTGCGACAAAAGTGTTAGTGGAAATAGGTTGATCTGCAATAAATATGTTGAATAGTAGGGGGGCTGCAATTGCACCTTGGGGGACTCCAGCTTGAATTTGGGAGCAGTCGGATAGAGAAGAGCGGTAACGTACAGCGAACTGGCGCTCGTGAAGGTAGGACTTGAAAAACAGGTAAAACGTAGGCGGTAAGATTTTCTTTAATTTATATAGGAGACCATCGTGCCACACTCTGTCGAAGGCCTGTGCGACATCAAGGAAAGCTGCGGTGCAATATTGTTTTTTCTCTAAAGCTGATGCAATAGAGTCTGTGATCCTATTTATTTGATGGATTGTGGAGTGCCGATTTCGGAAACCAAATTGTGTGTTAGGAATAATTCCGGAATTATTAATAAGGGGATTTATTCTCCTGAGCACTAATTTTTCGAGGACTTTTGAAAAAAATGGTAGGAGACTAATTGGCCTGTATGACGAGGGAGATTCAGGAGGTTTGCCGGGTTTCGGAATTAATATTATAATAGAAGATTTCCATTGGAGTGGAAAATAGGTAAGGCGAAGTGTTGCATTGAATATATAAGTGAGGAGTATTATGGTCTTTTTGGGAAGGTTTTTGGCGATGTTAAATGTTATGAGATCAGAACCAGGAGCTTTCCTTTTTGGAAAAGTGGAGATGTAGTGTTGGACTTCAGCGGGAGAAAACGCTTTTGGGGGTAGGGATAATTGTAGAGGGGATGACAGAAATTCGTCAATTTCTTTATGGAAGACGGGATTGATTTCGGAGACGTGTGGCTTGAAGACTTCGGTAAGGTGGGTTTTGAAGGTTTCTGCTTTATCCAGATCATCTATGGCCCATGAGTTATCTTGTTTTTTGAGAGGAGAGTATGAAGGTTTGTCTTTTAGGGCTGTTTTGGTTGCTCTCCATAGTGAGCCGTCTTGTGATGTAAGGGAAGATAAATAGTTGGAGAACGATTCGCTTCTAAGCTTTGAGAGTAATCTTTTAAGGTGCGCGGAGAGGGTGTTCATGCGTCTCTTATCTGAAGGATATTTGGTAGTTTGCCAGATGGCTCTTGCGCGACGTTTCTCATTGATAAGAGAGCGTATGTGGGTAGGAAGATTTAAAGAGAATGGAGGTATAGGTTTGGTAGGCGGAGTTGAGTTTTTTGCGGCTGATTGTATTGAGCTGGTTAAGTTAGATATGGCGATTTCGATATCATTTGGGGTTTTTAGTTTTATGTTTAGATTGGTCTCATTTGTGAGTAGATTTTGGAATTTATTCCAGTCTGTGTTTTTGTTTGTGAGTGAAAGGTGAGCCTCTATAATTGGAGGAGAAGAATCAATAGTGCTTGTATCTCTATTTCTACTACACCGTGAGTGGACGGGAGGTAAGGTAGCGATAAGCCCGCGGAGAGCGCCGCGGTGGGCGCGGTGTTATGTAACTTGTGATAGTATTTGTGGTTTGATTTCTTACCAGTTAATTAAAAATTCCCTGATCGTCAGTTTTTCTTGGAGGTCTGGGCCTCTCGGAAGCTGAGAGTAGTGTGCACAGATCGGTGGTACTTAGATGACTATTTTGGTACACAAAACAAGTTGATAGTCGAAAATTTTATTACGGAAAAAAAGAAATATAATATTTCTCATTACGGAACACATGTGCGCGTGACGACTATCCACGGCGGAATGTTTAAAGTTTAAACAAATATTCTAGTCATTTCACTATAGTAAGATATCAAAAACCTAATATCACATAATATTATTTAAACTGAAAAAAAATGTAAAATTATGCTTTAAAATGACGAATTTGGAAGAAATATTGATAATGTTTTGTTATAGCCCTGTCTGGGTACTGGGCAGTGTTGGGATTAGATAAATACTTTTTTATCTAGATAAAGATAAAGATAGTATGACAAAAAACTATCTAGATAAAGATAAAAGATAACTAAATCAAAATTTATCTAGATAAAGATAAAAGATAAATACTTTTTATCTAGATAAAAAAATAGATAATTTTTTTTAATTCCTACTTTAAAGCAGGGTCATCATTTCAATATTTTCTAGGGTAGGGGCGTAGGGCATAATGTTGAGACGTAAGTGTAAAACTACCCTTCACTTCTTAGGCATCCAACCAGTGACGCCACTAGCACTAAATTTTAGGGAGGGATATTTTTGTCTATGGTCGTATCTCAGTATTATGCCACAGGTAAAATATTTTATTTTTTTTTGGTGGGGAGAACATATTATCGTGAAAAAACTATATGACACGACTCTTCACAATCATTTTGAACCTTAACAACAGTTTTAGTATGTATTTAAATTTGTATAAGTAGATATACAATATTTTTATTAGGTAAAATACATATAATATAATTTATATCATTAATTTTTTCATTAATTTAATGTTGACGACGGTTGACGAGTCATCAACACAACATAACAATGAACTGTAGGTTTACTCTATATTTGAGCACCTACCAAGTTCCAGGCCCCTAGCAAAAAGATAAATAACGAATAATACCTTATAGCCAATAGGTATATAGTATTATTAGGAACATACAATTTTTTACTCAGATGATTTAAAAAGTCAAATTTAAAGTATTTATTGTCAAAAAAATTAATTGACAATAAAAACCAATAATATGTATTTTTTATTTTTTATTTTTTCTATAGAGAATTAGAGACTAATAATTTATCTAGATAAATTTATCTAGATGGATGAAATTTTTATCTTAGATAATCTTTTAGATAAAATGGTGTTAATTAATTATTACATAATATGGGTTTTTTAAACTAGTAATCCAACCGATATACTGATCAAAATCACAGTTCGTTTGTTTTTGTCCTTACTCAAGTATTATTCGTTACGATATCATACATTATTATTAAAACAAATTTAAAAGATTTATTAATTTTTGGAAATTTCGGGAATTACGGAAAGCCAATCATTTTTTTACATTTTTGAACATTATATCATTGTATAAACTCTTTATTTTATAATCAATTGTATTTTTATCATTTATATACTACTTAAAAAAGTCTGAACATTTTTAATTCATATTATACTGAACCATATAAATTATAAACTCATTATTTTACATTTATATAATGTATTTTATTATTATGAATGGCGGGACTATACATTTTCCACTCCAAAAACTCCAACTATTTGGTCAGGAACCACAATAGATGCAGTTTTCACAAGATATCTACATAATGGCCAAGAAAAAACATACATTAGTTATTTCAAGTATAATGAGCCCTTTATATCTTTAGTGACAATAGAATAAGAAAATTAATAATAATAAATGAAATTAATTTCAATTGAAGATGCAGTTTTTAGTTGTATTTTTAAAATTATTCTAATACAAACCTAATATTCTATCAGTTTAGTGGCTCTGAAAGAAATTTCACTTCATCTGCGCGTACCATCAATACGCACTGGTTATAAATAAATAAATAAATAAATAAATAAATATATATATATATATATATATATATATTCAGTGGCGCCGAATTCAATTTTTATAGGTGGGGCAAAGTACAAAAATTAATACCTACCCCACCCATACACCTAACAATTTTACCTAACCCTTTCACAACTTAAAAAAAATGGTCATCAAATTTTTCTTTGTTTCTCCGTCCCACCACCCCCACCCCTTCTATATATATATATATATATATTCTTCTATATACGTTTTTCTGTACCTGCCCAAAATGGAAAAATTATACTACCTCACCGTGCCACCAATTTGACAAGGATTGACAATAACAGTGTATACAGTATACTAAATGGTTCAAATATATGTTATTATAACAGACAAACATTGAAATGTCGTGTTTACTTTAATGACGAAAATATACATTGGAAACCGGAAGTATTGTTTAAATATTTCAACTAAATCATTATTTCTTATATAATAATGCAGATGAATAAAATATACACGCAGTTATTATTTAATTTGTATTATTTATTTAATTGATAGGTATTTATTAATCAGTTTTTGAAATTAAACACTTTCAAGTTTCAACAATTTAACTTTAATAACCCTAACCACCTAGCACCTACTACCCTAACCACCTAGCACCTACCACCCACCCACCCACTTTCAAAGGTGGGGTGACTGCCCCACCTGTATATAGGGTTCGGCGCCACTGTATATATTACTACGTCCATTTATTTTATTAAACGATAGTAAAATGCCATGTCGTCGAAGAGTAAATTTATTTGAAAACGAGTTTCGAGGTATTAATAAATGGTTTTGTACGCTCGACGTGTGTTCTTTTTAGCAGTTAGCACCATCGTCAATTTACATGTCAACAAAATGTATTTAATATAACTATTATATTTAAATTTACCTTACCTATACAATATAAACTTATAAATAAATAAATTATTTTACTATGGTGGGTGATAAGTTTTATTTTTTTTGAAAATGACTTATTTTTATAAATGTATTATGTTCTATGACTAAAGACGTATTATTTACTTTTGAAAAGAGTCAAATGCGTATTACAGTGATTTATATGGCTTTCATACGATAGTTAAGATGTTATACAAATAAATTCAATTAAATTGAAGTCAGAAAAAAAGTTAATGGTTTATGATTTATATATTTCGAAAGTCATAATAAAATATATTGGTAAAGTAGTTTTGATTTACATTTATATCATATTTTTTTATATTTATATAAAATTTCTCGATAGCACACAACACCGTTTATGAATTAGTGAATTTGTTAATATAAAAATAACAATGTTATTCATCAAGACTAATACATAAAATTCAAAATATTTTTACTATTTTATTTTTAAATATAACTGTATGAAAAAAAGTCGATTTCTCTAAAGTTTTACTTTTTTGAGTAAATTTATTTTATAAATAATCCACATTAATAATAAACAAATTAACAATTAATTCAAATTAAACGATTCAAAATCGCTGTGAAATTTCATAACAGGGGGTCTCGATCGTATACCTCCCTCCCCGGAAAACGTTAAAAAAAAACACTCTTATCGCTCTTTTGATATGTACTATACATCCGTTTTCCATCAACAGGCGCATGGACTACCGTGATTACTCGAATGCGCCGGAGACGGACGACTGGAAGCCCATGCGAGACGCTTCGTGGTCGCCCGACCGCCGTCCGTACGACCCGTACGACTCGACGACGTACTACGGCTACGACGACAGACAGTCAGACAGTCCGGCGGTGGTCGGTGAGAGCGAACCGGTCGGCAGCCACGCGGCGGCGAGTGCGTCCGGGCCACTGCTGCAATATTCGACCATCAAAGAGCCTCTCCCCGCTCAATATTATTATCCGACGCAGCCGGGCACCACCGCCACCGACCTCCAACCGACGGGAACCGCGATTCACTGGCACCGACCGTTGACGCCGAGTCACCAGCCACCGGGCGCGAGTTACGGGCCGCCGCCGCCGCCGCCTAGACCGCCAGGTGACGTGTATAACAACAACGATTACGGACCTTCGAGAATCACCACCACCTCGGCGGTGCAGCAGTATCCACGGTACCCGGCATCCGAAACGAAGATCGCGGTGCCGGTGTGGAGCGGGATGGCGGCGGACGCGGTCGACTGGAAGTTGATCGGCACCGTGGTGCTCGTCAAACTCGGGCTAGCCAAGCTCAAGGCATTCGCGCTCCTCAACGCGCTGCTCGTGCTCCTGTTCAAGCTCAAGACGTTCGTGATCACGGCTGTCTTCAAGTTGACGTTGCTTCTTAAACTCTTGAAGTTCTTCAAAGCGCTGGCGGCCCCGGTGCTCTTAGCACCGCTCGTCGCACTCCTCTCGCCGATGGCCCTGAGTGCCCTGTTCGCGGTCCCGAGCCGGCTGTTGCAGACGCTGTTGGCGCCGAACAACTCGTCGAGTTTGCCGAGTTTGCAGGGTCTGCCGGGTCTGCCAAGCGTCAATTCGACGCAGGGACTGCTGCCCGGCGTGTTGTCGGTCATGCGGCCGACCGGTCAAGGAGGGTCGGCCCTCCGACCGTCGACCGTCGCCAAATCCGAAGAACCGAGTGATTTGCATCGTGGATCGCCATCACAGTCGTTCTATCCGACCTTGGAGGTTTTCCAGAAGTTGTTGGACTCGGAAAAGTGCGTGAAACGAATCGCTTGTCGGATGGCCGCGGCCGAGCGGTCCGGCGCGATGCCCTCGTGGATCAACTGGTACGCTCAAATGTATATTATTGTCTACAGTGTCACGCACTTGCCCGAGCAAAAAAACTCACTTCACTTTCACTTTTACTATTAGTGTACGTCAAAATCAGATTAGCGCGCAAAACCAACACAGCTCAAATGCGTATTTACGCAGGGCGGACAGTTAACGTTTTGGCTACACATCTTTTTTTTTTTTATCCAATCTAAGAAAAATAAATGCACTCTAGTACGCAAGGGCGCCCCTGACCCCCTTTTCAGGGGGGGGGCGACTTTTAGACTTGTAATGTTGAGGAATAAAAAATAAACAAAAATAATTTAACTATAATATTTAGGATTAAAAATAAATAAAAATTCTTTTAAATGAAGCACAAACTAATTAAAGTCATTATTTTATACAACAAATTCTTTGAATCGTTTGTGTTCAGCAAATCTATCTATTATTTTGCACGCATCTAGTGTACTACGTGAACTATGAAGACGTATTCGTGTACTACAATAATATCATTATTCTAAAAGTATCTATCGTTATAAAATCGATACGAGACGAGCTGGGTAAATTCCGAGAGTTTCTTTCAATATATTACACACCTATATCATAATCTATGACTTTAAATAATTTCGTAATATTTTCTAATGATTATTACAATATAATACAGATAATGTAAAAAAAGTAAAAACAAAAATTGAAAAGGTCCAGGGGAGGGGGCGTTCAGTGCTAGAACAAATTATGTGCTGTCATCTTCCCAACGACTTTGTTTGAGGGTCAAGCTTATTATAGCTCTCAAAATTGAAATACGTCATTCTAAAACGTTTTATCACAGACAATGGAACTAAATTGTATGTGGATTGGACTGTTTTAGTTCCATGCACCTCATTTAAATACTATTCTTAGGTTCGTGAAAATCGCGTTTCTTACTTACCTAAAAACAGCTCCTTGATTAAATCGTCTTCGATTACGATAACTATCGGTATCTCTAGTCATTCACATTCATTTTCGTATACACAGACGTGCGCTCTGCGAGTACAATGATAATGACGCTTTCTCTGTACCTGCCGGAAAACTATCTGAGTTGTTGAATATTTATTTTATAGACCATAATAACATAAATAAATAAAAAACATTGCATCGTGTAAATAAAATTAATCGAAAAAGCATAAAGTCAAAAGTTATGAGTACCTAGTTAAAAATTTGGTATGTTAACTGTTAACTAAACATTATCTTTACAATATGAATAATTATTTATAAATTACTTATACATTTTTTACACTTAGTTCGTTGTTGAGTTATACTGTAAATTATTATAGTTAAATACATAAATACATAACCAGGACATTCAATTAGGGACAGCGATGTTTCATAAATTTAACAGGAGAACAATCATTTAAATTAATTATATGATTAAAAGCGAACATTATATTTTGAAATAAAATATCACTTTTTATCTTTTGATTGAATACATTCAAAATCTTTTTTCCGTGCACGAAGATAGCTATAGTCCGTAACCTTTCTTATATCTATGATATTAAAAGAAAATTGTGTTTCTAATAAAATATTGGACTGATCAAAATGCGTTCTTCATCAGGCACTTAGTGCTGTGAACGCCTATGAGCTAACTATAAATCAAAATGATAATATTATTTAATTATTTTATTCTGTAAATTATGTTAAATTGTATTTTTTTTTATATAAATAAATGATTCACTAGTATTTTATTTATTTTAGGGTGTTACGTGGTGTTTCAAAATATTTACCCAACGAGAAACTCGAATCATATTTCAAAACCTTTGACGATATCAATAATGGAAGTCTTACCAATTCTTCAACCATCGATAATTGGGCAACATGGTGTTTTGAACATTTTGACTGTAATAAAACCAATATAACGCGTGTGATGAACACAAAACAATAGTTTGTATATAATTTATAATCTACGTGCTGTGCAATATCCAGAGATAGTTTTTATAGATTCAATTTCCACCCCGATCAATCATTTATGAGCATGCTAGTTGGTAATTAAAAACTTCAGGTTTTTAATATAAATATAATGCTCTCTCCAAATACTAGTTACATAGACGGTTTTAATATATTTGTAGATTAAAGTAAAAAGACATCGATTTCGTTTTGTATACCTAAATGGCCTATTTAAAACGAAGGTGTATTGGTTTTTTTTAATTTCATTTGTACACTCGTATTTTTTATTACATTGCAGTTAATGCTTTTCGTATTCTCTCAACAGACCGTACACTGGAATATGCATTTGAAATGTTTTCCACAAAATAATAAAATTACGAATTCAAATCATTCTATAATCAACTATATTTATTTTATTTGCCTTTAAAAATAATTGTTTTTAATAAAGAAAGAACGGGTTGAGCTATACAAATGTTGTTTCAGTGTGTTATTTGTAAAAGTTAGATTTTGTATTTATTTCAAAGTTAAAAACTTTCAACGATCAAAGGCACATTAATTTCGACTTAAAAATCTTATAACAACGAAATACTTTTGCAACTAATGTAAGGAAAAACCCACAAAATAGATACTATTACGACTACTATTTTTTGTGCAGATACTTAAGAGTATATAACAACAGTATAGATATTGAATAGGGTTAAATTGATTAAATCAATTTAAAGAAAATTATCGGGCCACAACGCG
Source organism: Therioaphis trifolii (assembly GCA_027580255.1). Taxonomy (NCBI): domain Eukaryota; kingdom Metazoa; phylum Arthropoda; class Insecta; order Hemiptera; family Aphididae; genus Therioaphis; species Therioaphis trifolii. The sequence continues at coordinate 39,426,404 of CM050404.1, forward strand.
AGATGTAATATAATTTGAGAATTATTTGAATATTGGTTTAGTGCATAATATATAAAAAACAAAAATTGTAAATTTTTTATCTGAATTTGTGAAAATTATTACGTCACTTCATTCTTTGATTTTAGATTCAATCTTTTCTTTTTTCTCCCTCTCCCTTAATCCATCATGCCTTGTTTATATAATAAATTAATTTACTAACATTGTATCAATTATATATTCTATGTACCTAAAGTTAATATATTATCTATCATTGTTTTTCATGAAAAAAAAAACTGTAAATTTGTTAATTTGTAAAATTAAATGTATTATTTAATATAATTTTCAAATATTGTTAGTTTTTTAGATTCTAAGTGAAGTGAAGGATCTTAAGGTGTGATTCCTATGGACGCGTCTGCAGATTCAACGCAGCGCGGCGCGATTCAAATTTCAGCCGCGTCGCACTAGTATATGTGTTGGTAGATGTAACCGATTCCTATGACAGTCTCTGCGACGTGCATCAGTGATTGCTACTGAAGGTCTCAAATCGCGGACGCGCGCGGCTGTGTGTCTGTGTATGCATCTATATTATATTATATATATATATATATATATTGTTTAGAGCACTGTAGTATTAGGCAATATTGTACAAAGTAATATTAAGAAATATCATAAACAATATCTAGCACATAGGAAAAATAACACAAAACAAAAACTGTATAAACATTTTGCAATAGAAAACAAATTAGTATAACATTTAGAATATAAGACAACAATTGTCAAGTAGTACGTAAGCAATAATAGTATGTGTAATTAGGTTAAGACAAATGATATAAAAAGTAAAAGGAAAGGAGATTAAGAGGGTACTCTGTGACGGTCGTGTGACTCGACCGTTATAGATAACTTACCGTAATTTTCCAAGTGTTACTTTATTTCAAATTTAGGTTTTGTGTCTATGCGTACGATTTGATCGGCGTATACGACAAAGTGGCGCCCAACTAATGGCTCGTCAACCTACGATTTGTTTGTGCGCGTGTTTTATACGTTTTTTTTGTGTGTGTACGAAGGACTGTACACACGAAAATTTTATTTTTTTGTGTGTGTGTGTTTCCATACATTTTTTTTTGTGTGTACGAAGGACTGTACACACGAAAATTTTATTTTTGATTTGTGTGTGTGTATCTCCATACATTTTTTTTTGTGTGTACGAAGGACTGTACACACGAAAAATTCCGACAACAAGACAAGATTTTACGACGACTTGGAGCAGTGATTCCAAGACAATCAAAAGAAAAGGTTAGTACATTTTATTTACAACATTTTCTCTTCCGAAACACTATTGTGTTGTTTCAATAATTTTCTCTTTCTCTTAACAAGGGAAATTTAAATTGGGCGTGTGATTATAAAAAATCGTACTATACTCACTATTAAAATAAAAAAAAAAAATAATAATAAAAACTTTTATTCAAATAAAAAAAAAAAAATATATATATATATATATATATATATATATATATATATATATATATATATATATATATATATATATATATATATATATATATATATGGGACATGAGTGAAGAAAAACTTATAAAATTCTCGATATCAAAATTAGCCGATATATATAAAATAAAGAAACCTGAGCTCATAGAAATTTGTTCATCTCAAAAATTAAAGACAACAGGATCAGTTAGTGAATTGAGAGCTAGGTTATCTAAATATTACAAAGGTAAATTAGAGTTAATAGATATAGACGAAACATTAAACGAAACAGAAAAACAAAATTTAATTCATTTTTCAATAAAAAGTAAAATCGATATTGATAATGTAGACTTAGAAGAAGACCATTTATATTATAACGAAATAACAGGACAAGAAATAAAAAAAAGTAAAATTCTATATGAAAATATAGACAATAAGGCAAAGGATATAACCAATAAAATCGAAAAAATTATAAATATTCTTGATGAACCGAATGACACAGAAAACATATACGAATCAATAGAGCCAATTAATAGGGATAATATTAAACTAAACAACAATAGTAACGATAGTTCAACACAGACAGACGAAAACCAAATAAAAAACAATTTAAATAACATATATACTATAAATAATATAAAAACCGACATGAATGACAAAAAAAGAAATTTACAAGTGACACCTGACTATTTCACAGGAAATGAAGACGTTAAAAAATTTTTAAAACAATATTCGATGGTAACGGATTTTAACAATTGGGATGAAAAAGACAAACTTAAATTTTTACCTATGTTTGTAAAGGGAACAGCTAGCAATTTCTTAGATAATTTAAATAATTTAAAAAACAATTGGACATGGGCAGAAATAGAAGATGCTTTTATAGATCAATACTTACCAATTGGGCACACTACCTTTTTAAAAACCAATCTAGAAAACAGAAGACAGGGGGAATCCGAGTCCTCAACAAGTTTTATGACAGAGATAGAGTGCTTATGCAGACAAATAGATATTAATATGAAAGAGGAAGACATTTGTATATATATTTTAAAAGGGCTTAAAGAAAACATATTACATACCATTTCAATGCAAGATAACACAACTCTAAAAAAATTAAAAGAAAATTTAAAAAAATATGAGCTTATGCAACATAGAATAAATAACAGAGGTCCAATTAATAATGAATATAATGACATATTAAATTTACAAGTAGCAAAATTACAAGACTACCATAAAAATAAAGAAATAAATAATACAATAAAAAAAGAGGAGAAGTTAAATGAGAACTTGATGTTAAAAATAGATCAACTAACGGAAGAGATTAGACGTATGAACGTATTAGGGAAAAACCAAACCAAAGCAGTAGATTTTTACGAAAAAAGATACGATGACTATAATTACAAGAGATATCACGACACAGACACAAGAGGGCGTAATTATGATAGGAAAAGAGATTATAGTAGAGAGACAGAGTATAGATATAAAAGTCCATATCCAGGAAGACCACGTGACTCAAGCAGAGATTCAAGAAGGAGAATTAGAGATAGATCATATTCAAGAGAAGGGTCACATTCACGAAATAGTAGCTATAATATAGAAGAAAAAAGAGATAATTATAAAAGACGAGACAGTCGAGACAGGCGAAATAGATCAAGAACACCAGAAAGATATAGAAGCGAAGAGAGAAAAGAAGAAATGAGAGGCCATATGGACACGATAACATGTTACAAATGTGAAAAAAGAGGACATTACGCTACCCAATGTAAAAATTCAAAAAACTAAAACAGACCGAGTTTGAGACAGGATTCGGAATACAAGCTCGGGAAGAAATAAAAGATAAAAGAATTACGGATATTATAAATATAGAAAAAGAACAACATATACGTTTTGTAAAAAAATGGTATAAAAATAAAGAATTAAGTAAAATAGAGAAAATTGAACGATATAAAAAAGAATTAATAAATAATTACGATGGTGATAGAAATAAATTACAAGAAAGGTTAGATAAAATTGAAAAGAAAAATCAAGTCTTATCTATAGAAATAAAATTTCAAAATAATAAAGAAAAAGCAATAATAGATACAGGTTCAAACATTTCTTGTGTTGAGTACACTCTTATAAAAAATAAAAAATTAATAACTCCAGAAAACCAAACCACGATTACAGGAGCAGATAACCAGTGGCGCGGCGAGGTAAAGTTTACATGTGGGCGAAGTAGACTTAAAGAGGCCCTTTTTAAAATTTGTGTAGTAAACATTATTTAACTTACAATAGTTATTTAATAATTATTAAGATTTAGAATTTTTTTTTAGAAATAAGCTCTAATTGTTAACCTTTTATTTGAAAATGTAGTTTTAATATAATATTAATTTTATTAACACATAATTATATAATTAAATACATATAATATGTAATTATTATGTTTATGATTTTTTTTTGTACAATAAAATAATTTTATAGATACAAACATTTTTGTATAGATACTTCTCCCATATTTCTCTATGGTTAATTATAAAGCCCTTTAGAACGCGAGGCTCTTTGAGGTGCGAAGCCGTGGGCAATGGCCCACACCGCCCACGCCTAGCGCCGCCACTGCAGATAACTCTGTATTAGAAAATATGGGTACGACACAACTAAAAATCAATATACTAGGAACTGAGTATGAAATCGATGCCTATGTAATTAAGGGTCTAACATGCGAATTTCTATTAGGTAATAATTTCCTTTTAAAATATAATCTAATTATAGACTTTGATAATAAAATAATAAGCTTTAAAACAGGGGATTTTATAGAAATGGATAAAACCTGGATAGAACATAATGGAATATCTAAAACAGGAAAAAATAAAGAAAAAGAAAGATTAATAGGCAAAATTATAGTAACTAAAGATATATTAATACCACCAAAAATAATAACTAAAATACAAATTAAAACAGATATAAAAATAAATAATGAACAAAAAATTATAAATCCAGTAAGTCGTTTAAGTCAAAAACATTTCCTAAAATTAGAAACAAATATATTAAAGAAAAACGAAACAACTATTCCAATTTACAATTTTTCAAATTTATATACAAAAATTTATGAAGGTACGGTAATAGGCAATATCGAAGAAAATAATGATACAATCACAATAAATAAAATACAAAATGAAATTACAGACAAACAAGGGACAATAATACATATATCAGATGATTTAACAAAAGAACAAAGGGAAAAAGCACAAGTTTTAATAAATAAATACAAACATTTGTTTACTTCTGAACAACTAGATTTAGGCTGCGCAAAGGTAGAAGAATGTGAAGTAAAATTAAATTCGGGAGATCCAATTTTTCAAGCACCTTATAGAGTTTCACCCTCACAAAGAGAAAAACTTAGATTTTTGATTGACGAAATGATTAACGCTGACATAATTGAGCCCAGTAAAAGTAATTACGCAGCGCCAGTTTTTCTAATACCTAAAAAACAAAAAGGAGAATATCGTTTTCTAGTAGACTTTAGGAAACTCAATGAACAAACAATAAGTGATAAACACCCAATTCCACGCGCTCAAGATATTTTTAGAGCATTAGAGGGAGCAAAATATTTTTCTACAATAGATATGGCACAAGGTTATTTCCAAATTCCAGTAAAACGGGAAGACCGGTCAAAATTAGCATTTACTACAGATTTTGGATTATTTCAATTTAAACGTATTCCACAGGGCTGGAAAAATTCAGCACCTATCTTTCAAAGAATAATTAATCAGACTTTTAGTGAATATTTATACAGGTCTATAGTAGCATACTTAGACGATATATGTTGTTTTGCCGACGAATTCGAAAAAGCATTATACCATTTAGAACAAATGTTTATTAGAATAGACGAAACAGGATTAAAATTAAAAACAAATAAATGCCATTTTTTCCAATCAGAAATAGAATTATTAGGACAGAAAATTTCAAAAGAGGGTTTCAAACCATTAAAAAGAAATATAGAAGCAGTACAACTATTTCCAAAACCAATAAAAGTCAAAGACGTTAGAGCATTTATAGGACTATGTTCATATTATAGGAAATACATTAAAAATTTTTCAAAAATAGCAAACCCACTTATAGAAATTACAAAAAAAGACATAGGATTCAAATGGGAAAAAGAACAGGAACAAGCTTTTGAATATCTAAAACAAGCAATAACTTCGGCACCGGTATTAGCACATTTTAAAGACGGAAGAGAAATTTTTATAACTACCGACGCATCCTTGGAAGGACTAGGAGGCATTTTAGAACAGGAAGACGAAAACAAACAAAAACACCCTATAGGATACACATCAAGAAAATTAAAAGGAGGGGAAAAAAATTTTTCAACTACAGAATTAGAAATGGCAGCTGTAGTATTTGTAATAAATTATTTTAGAGAATACTTATTAGGCAGAACTTTCACAGTGTTTAGTGACCATTCTAGCTTACAATATTTTAAAACCATGAAAAATCCTTCTTCTAGAATAACTAAAAATATTTTTAAACTAATTGAATATGATTTTGTAATTAAACATAAACCAGGCTCAGCCAACTCGGCAGCAGACAGTTTATCGAGATTTCCTATACACCTAACAGAAATAGAAAAAAAAGATAATAATGAAAAAGAAATTAGTATAGACACATTACAAACCGAACAATCAAAAGACGAATTCTGTTCAAATATCTTAAAAGCTCTTAAAAATACAGGAAGTAACAAATATAAAAAGAAGTCACGAAGATATTGCGAAATAAATAATATTCTATACTATAAACAATGGAATAAAAATGAATTAATAAATCTTGTGGTAATCCCTAAAAATTTAATTAATATTATTTTAAAATCATATCACGAATCAATGTTCGGTGGACATTTTGGTATAACTAAAACTCTCGCAAAATTAAAATTAAAATATCATTGGAATACAATGATCAATGACACAACAAAATTTATCAATTCTTGCGTTTCGTGTCAACTAGTAAAAACACCAATGGGAAAAACTCCAGGTTTATTGCAACCAATACCTATAGAATCGGGCAAGCCACTACAAAGATTGACTTTCGACTATCTAGGACCACTTCCTCCATCTCATGGCAAAAGATATTTAATTGTTGCAACATGCAATGCAACTAAAATGGCTTTTGCAAAAGCTGTAGCAAATGCAACAGGGGCAGAAACGATAAAATTTTTAATGGAATTAATAACTTCATATGGAGTCCCGAAATATTTTTGTAGCGATAGAGGCACTCATTTTAAAAATAAAGAATTAGAAGAAACATGTAAACTTTTAGGCATAAAAAGTAATAGTCTAACACATTATGTCAATAAAAATCAAAAAGATTGGGTACTCTATTACAAAATGGTCGTATTCGCTTATAACACATGTCCAAGTTCTAGACTCAAAGTAAGTCCATTCTATTTATTACACGGTATGGAAGCCAATTTACCAATAGACAATAAAATCATACCAACCAATGATAATTTTCAAATAAACAATTCACTAAAAAAGCTACATGAAATCCGTAAAGAAATACCAGAAATAATAAAAAAAGAACAGGAAAAACAAAAATTCGATTATGACAAAACACATAGAACAATTACATATAAACCAGGACAAAAGGTATTAGTAAAATTTCATTTTCAGGAACCAAATAAAACAAAAAAACTAGCTAATAAATACAGGGGACCGTTTAAAGTAATAGAAAAAATATCGGATGTTAATTACAAAATAGAATTAATATTAAATGGAAAGCAAACTACAGATATTATACATGTTCAAAGGTTAAAACCATTCACCGATAGATAAAAAAAAAAAAATATATGAAATTATAAAAATAACATACCAAAATACTAACAAACAATTATAATTTAACAAAAGCTAATAATTATACTATGTCTTAGAAAATGTTTCAGTTTTTAGCAATACTCATAAGCGTCATGGAGCATGAGGATCAATGGAGCCATTAATTATTACAATATCACATAGCACATCAATATTACATGGCTATCATTACTAACGATAGTAATAGCTTTTATGTGCTATAAAATATACCCGGTCATCATAATGGTACAATTACTAATGACAGCCCATCAATTACCACCCCCTATTCCTCCTAAAGAATATACCTAACTCTTAATGAATAGTTTTAACAAATAAAAATTAAATTAAATAAAAATCATTATTAACTATTAATTAACTAAAATTAAACATTTCTCAAAGCTGTAGAAGAACCGGATAACACTGCAAAGACACGCTCCACACGAACAAATCCTACAAAATAAAAAGGACGTTAGGAAAAAAATGTATAACAAATATAATAAAATACTAGACCTGTTTTTTTTTTTAGAGCCAACAGATGTCCAAAATAGTCCAACAAAGATCACAAATGTAGCATAACGACAATACAAGTTTAATTATAAAAAAATGTTATAACCATTATTGTAATTTCAAATTATATCTTTTATGTTAAACTTTATATAAAAAATAATAATAAAAGCAAAATACAATATTTTATAAGGAAATGCAAATAAGGACAATACCTTAATAAAAAAAAAAAAAAAAAATGTACATTATATTTTTCAATTGTAAATGTTGTAACGTATTAATAAAAGCAAAATATAATATTTTATAAGGAAATGAAAATAAGGACAATACCTTAATAAAAAAAAAAAAATGTACATTATATTTTTCAATTGTAAATGTTGTAACGTATAATTAAGATTATGATTATAAGAAAATTAACAAATAAAAAAAATTGTGAACCTTTTACTAACAAATAACAAAATTCAGTAGAGTCATCAGCCAGATTCATCATTTGACTCCACCCACCTTACCTACATGTCAAAAAGGAAAAGAAAACAAAATTTTTACCAATCATTAGACGAAGTCATAGATTCCGCGATGAATCCGATTAAACCGGATCAAACATATGTCCACGTCACATAAACCACGGACGTATGACAAATACAAGTCACTCAAATCGGATTCACCATGATAGTTTAAGGCATAAATAGACCGTTGGATTATATCTTTGAGATCATATAATTCATATACAGTCATCAACCGAATTTCACTAGTACGAACATGAAAAGGTCGAGCAATCCGACCCCGGACGTAAGCGACAGGCTTGCTCGGCGCCATCACAAGAAATGAAAAAGAAAAGGAAAAAAATAATAACTATAACACAAACTCTCAAACAAAATCTTCTACATCAGCAAAATTTTTTTTAAAATTATAACCAACTAACACAAATTGTAAAATAAGCACTATATATGTAACATGGTATAAAATATGAGGACATATTTTTTTTTTAGAACGGGGACTGTAGTATTAGGCAATATTGTACAAAGTAATATTAAGAAATATCATAAACAATATCTAGCACATAGGAAAAATAACACAAAACAAAAACTGTATAAACATTTTGCAATAGAAAACAAATTAGTATAACATTTAGAATATAAGACAACAATTGTCAAGTAGTACGTAAGCAATAATAGTATGTGTAATTAGGTTAAGACAAATGATATAAAAAGTAAAAGGAAAAGAGATTAAGAGGGTACTCTGTGACGGTCGTGTGACTCGACCGTTATAGATAACTTACCGTAATTTTCCAAGTGTTACTTTATTTCAAATTTAGGTTTTGTGTCTATGCGTACGATTTGATCGGCGTATACGACAGCACATATATTGACAAATTAAACATTTTTTATATTTTGTAAAAATGCCACGGTCATCACAAGTTACGTTTTCATCAGAAGAAGACGTAAAACTAGCAGAACTATAATTATTAATGAACATCCTTGCATATTTAATGCTCAACACGCATTACATAAAAATCAAGGAGTGAGGTATAATGTTTGATAAATTTTTTATCTTGATTTGTAAGCAAATCAAGATAAAAATTTTATACATATTGTGTTTAATTTGTTTATTAAGAAAAAGGTTTTTATATAATTATAAATTTAATTTTTTTATTTTTATTTGTACGTACATATATATATATATTATGTTTAATTGGCTTATTAAGAAGAAGATTTTTATATAATTTCCAAATCTATCGTTTTTTTATTTTATTTTAATTTGTAAGTTCTCATAAATAAGTTTATTTTGCTTGTTACAAAAAGGATTTTTAGAAATTATTATAAAACAGTTTTATTTTTGTTTGAGATTTTTGCAATGTGATGGGTGTAGAATTTTATAACTTCAATTATTTAATTAAAAAAGAAAAATAAGCTTATTGATAATTAATTATGAAATTAAATTGTAGTAGACTTACCTTAATGTTACTGCTAATTTTTCGGCTTCTAATATCAGCTTTGGAAATTTTATACTTGAAATAGTTGTTATATCACTCTCTATAATATTTAAGACGTACTTATGTGTATTGATCACTACTTAATATGAAAAATTCCCTAAATTTATTCTAATTACTCCAGTTTGGTCAATTCTGGTGAACGGGGCGATTTTTTGAAAAAAACTCGAATTTTCAACTTTCGGTAAATTACGGCGCGTACTTGGTATAATGCGTCTTTGCTATAAAAAATACATCTCTATAAGGGTTTTTGAGGTCACTGATCACGAATTTGATGTTAAAAAAATTTTTTGACTACAAATTCACCCATCAATATTTATTAACACAGATTTGATATTTTGGTATTATTCATTATTGGTTTTAAAGTTTAAACTTATTTAACCAATAAAATAAATAAGCAAACACACAAAAATACAAAATTAAATTGCAGTTGAAGTGTTAAACAAGTTGAACATTTAAAATTCAATGTTTTGAATAAATGAAAACACGTTTATCAAATGAATAATGATAACTAATAAGAATTTTTCCCGTTAGGAAGATGGCCGCCAGTCCGTCGCGATTTTGTTTACATTTAGAGTGTCCTTTCTGATTGTATCAGTGTAAATTTTGACATCAAATTCGTGATCAGTGACCTCAAAAACCCCTATAGAGATGTATTTTTTATAGCAAAGACGCATTATACCAAGTACGCGCCGTAATTTACCGAAAGTTGAAAATTCGAGTTTTTTTCAAAAAATCGCCCCGCTCACCAGAATTGACCAAATTGTGTCTAATTGCCTGCATTTGAAAGAGGACGATTGCCGCTATCTATACTATACAGCACCCCTCGGGAAAATTAAAACAGCCCTAAAAATAAGAGGGTTAAATCTTGAAAATGACGCGTTTTTCACGATTTTTTCGCATTTAAACCTAAAATTCACATGTTTTTACTTGACCAAAAAATCTGAAAAAATTCAGGGGACTTCCACACATCCAAAACAAGTTTTTAATTGCGTTTAAACCATTTAAAAATAAATTAAACTGATTGAAAAAAATAAAAATCACAAAAAATCATATTTTTCGCCATTACTGTGTTTTCATTTGGGGTTATAATGACGGTAAAAAGCTTATACTGCTTGTTTTTCGACCCTCTTCAAGATTTTTTAAACGATTTTACCAGATTCGGTGGGGGCCACCAGACCCCCCTTAACCCGCTACTCCCTTTACATTTTAAGTTTATTACAATGTTAACTTAAAAGTATTTACTTAATACATCAGTAAGTATTAAATTGATTAATTTTTAAGTACGTAATTTTTTTATTAGTTTTCCAGTAATTGATTGGTACCTTAACAAATGTGATGCACTCATGCATGAACGTCATGGATATTTTTTACATACTGAATTTGCAATATCTCTCTACGGTTTAATATTACACTGCATGTTTTAAATTTATAAAAATATTAGTATATTGTACAGTGGTTTTCAACCTTTTTACCAATGCGGCACACTTTAACTCACAAAAAATTTTCGCGGCACACCAATCCATATAATAGCATATTATAAACACAATGTGCGATAATTAAACGTTCTTGGACGCGACGTAAAACGATAGAAACGGCTGCGACGGGCATACTAATATTAATCACTATTAATGTATCTACGATTAATGATTCAGTCTTTATTTTTAGTATTTATCAGCTTTTTCCAAGGCTTTGCACCCGAATTAAACTGAAACCTGAATAAAACCCAGATTTTTTCTTCATTGATGGAAAAACTATTGAGAAATTAGAAAAATTACTTCTCTAAAGTACCATCTCAAAGTGATTTCTAATATATAGAGATACTGGATAAATCTTTTGGACCAAATCCACTACCCAAAAAAGTGTATACAAAATCAAATTAACATTGTAAATCCAAAAAATTCTTCCCTCCACTTTAAATCTATAAATGGGTCAATACCTTTAAAACACCAATTTATTTGTGGGGACTCAAAACCCGAATTATCTTACACCTTTATACATCCGTTTGAAAACCCAATTTAAAATTCAAAAACCCGAAACCCAAAACCCGAAAAACCCATACGGTTGCAAAGCCTTGGTTTTTACCGAATATCGATAATAATTCAGGCAAATACAGAATTATAAAACTATTAAGAGATTTATCGCGGCACACTTAAAAGGCGCTCGCGGCACACCAGTGTGCCGCGGCACACCGGTTGAAAACCACTGATATAGTATAAGTGATAGATAACAATAAATTTTAATAAATGACGATCCCTTCGTTATTAGAAACTTGAATTCCCATACAGAATTATATTCGATACATCGACTTTGTTTTTAGATTCTGAGTGAAGCGAAGGATCTTATGGTTTTACAATGATGTTTACTTTTTTTTTTTTTTTTTCTTTTTTTTTTTTTCTTTTTTTTTTTTCTGTAAACACTTTTTCGTATAGAAATCCTTGTCCAAAAGTTTCGTCCAGCAACTCTTTAGATTCGAAATTGAACTGAGATGGTACTTTAAAGAGGTCATTTTTCCAAAATCTCCATAGTTTTTCCAGTAATCAAGAATAACGATCGAAAAACTGAGTAAAAACGGTAAAATCGTTAAAAATCCGCCGTAAACGAGATTTTCACTGTTCAGATTTTAGGTATTTAGTCATAAATCAAAAAGTATTGAAGCTAGAAACTTGAAAATTTGATCCAATATCAATAACATACTTTTTTATATTGGACAAAATTTTCAGAACAATTAAAGCACTTTTGACTTAAATATAGAACTTTTAATTTACCAAATTGTTTGAAAGTTTTTATGTAATATAATTTTAAATATTTGACAAAAAGTTCTGAAAATTTAATATGACCTTACTCATATACCTACCTAATTATCCTAACAAAAGTTCAAAAATCGTTAGTCAGGATTTTTTTTTATACACACTTTAATAAATTATTACACGATTTTTTTCGATATTGTCTGATTTCTTTTAAGTTTATTTCTAATGAATTATAATTGGTATAACAATTGAAGTTTAAATGAGTTATATCTAATTGAATATTTTATGAGGGTTTAATTACAAAAAAACTCACCAAAAATTATACAAATAACCGTAAAATACGTAAACAGTATTTAAATAATAATATATTATATTACACTGAAGCTTCGCTCAGAATCGTTTTATACTAAAGAAATGAGTCATCATTTCTTTAAAACTTAATACATTCATCACCAATATCTTGTCCGAGGTTAGGTTAGGTGATCCCATGATAGAAAGTGCTATACACTCCTCACCATTATCTTGTCCGAGGAGCGAAGCGACGAAGGACGAACTTCCACCACCATTATCTTATCGGCTTTTTCATTTTTAGATTCTGAGTGAAGCGAAGGATCTTATGGTTTTACAATGATGTTTATTTATTTTAGATTCTGAGTGAAGCGAAGGATCTTATGGTTTTACAATGATGTTTTTTTTTCTTTTTTTTTTTCTGTAAACACTTTTTCGTATAGAAATCCTTGTCCAAAAGTTTCGTCCAGCAACTTTTTAGATTCGAAATTGAACTGAAATGGTACTTTAGAGAAGTCATTTTTCCAAAATCTCCATAGTTTTTCCAGTATTCAAGAATAACGATCGAAAAACTGAGTAAAAACGGTGAAATCGGTAAAAATCCGCCGTAAACGAGATTTTCACTGTTCAGATTTTAGGTATTTAGTCATAAATCGCAAAGTATAGAAACTAGAAACTTGAAAATTTTATCTAATATCAAATACATACTTTTTTATATTGGACAACATTTTCAGAACAATTATAGCACTTTTGACTTAAATATAGAACTTTTAATTTACCAAATTGTTTGAAAGTTTTTATGTAATATAATTTTAAAAATTTGACAAAAAGTTCTGAAAATTTAATATGACCTTACTCATATACCTTCCTAATTATCCTAACAAAAGTTCAAAAATCGTTAGTCAGGATTTTTTTTTATACACACTTTAATAAATTATTACACGATTTTTTTCGATATTGTCTGATTTCTTTTAAGTTTATTTCTAATGAGTTATAATTGTTATAACAATTGAAGTTTAAATGAGTTATATCTAATTGAATATTTTATTACAAAAATTACAAAAAAACTCACCAAAAATTATACAAATAACCGTAAAATACGTAAACAGTATTTAAATATTAATATATTATATTACACTGAAGCTTTGCTCAGAATCGTTTTATACTAAAGAAATGAGTCATCATTTCTTTAAAACTTAATACATTCATCACCACTATCTTGTCCGTGGACCGAAGGGACGAAGGACGAACTTGTACCACCATCATCTAACTTACTAGCTTTTTTTTTATTTTTTTTTTTCTGTAAACACTTTTTCGTATAGAAATCCTTGTCCAAAAGTTTCGTCCAGCAATTTTTTAGATTCGAAATTGAACTGAGATGGTACTTTAGAGAGGTCATTTTTCCAAAATCTCTATAGTTTTTCCAGTAATCAAGAATAACAATCGAAAAACTGAGTAAAAACGGTAAAATCGGTAAAAATCCGCCGTAAACGAGATTTTCACTGTTCAGATTTTAGGTATTTAGTCATAAATCGAAAAGTATTGAAGCTAGAAACTTGAAAATTTTATCCAATATCAAATACATACTTTTTTATATTGGACAACATTTTCAGAACAATTATAGCACTTTTGACTTAAATATAGAACTTTTAATTTACCAAATTGTTTGAAAGTTTTTATGTAATATAATTTTAAGTATTTGACAAAAAGTTCTGAAAATTTAATATGACCTTACTCATATACCTACCTAATTATCCTAACAAAAATTCAAAAATCGTGAGTCAGGATTTTTTTTTATACACACTTTAATAAATTATTATAACTCACCAAAAATTATACAAATAACCGTAAAATACGTAAACAGTATTTAAATAATAATATATTATATTACACTGAAGCTTTGCTCAGAATCGTTTTATACTAAAGAAATGAGTCATCATTTCTTTAAAACTTAATACATTCATCACCACTATCTTGTCCGAGGACCGAAGGGACGAAGGACGAACTTGTACCACCATCATCTCACTTACCAGCTTTTTCATTACTGCACTGTTACTGTCACATAGTTTATAGTAATATGATTTACCAGAATCATATAAGTATATGATATTATAATAGTTTTTACTTCGATAGTGTAGGCTAACACACAATATTGAATATGGTTATCATTGTTAATATCCATGTATACAAACGTCGTTTAATTTATATATTTTCTGTCTTATGTCATGATTCATGATAATATATTATAACACACACAGATATACACTTAATAATAATTTTGCTCTCATAATCTGTATGTGTTGTGTAATAGTTTTTTTATTGGCTGGAAATAAATTTCAACAGCAATGATCATAAGCTGAGTATTCTTAATTGCTATTTAAAATTTTGTATTATTATTAATTTATTTACAATTTCTATATCTTACTTTCTAAATTAGTTATATAATTCCAATTGTTTCCAAAGGGGCATTATTTTGTTTGTTGTGTCAATTCGAGGTCCAGGAATTCCATTCAATTGGTTGGGTATATTATTTAAATTTTTTTTCGAGTTTCGCGTCTACATTATTCGATTAGAATATCATTATTAATGTGTGATCGTTAACTAACAACTACTAGCTGGATGTGACGGAGATTCTTTTTCGGTCATCAGAAACCCATCGGTACTAATAGAATTTTATGGTCAGTTCTTAGTCTACTTATTACTGCCTCGTATTTTATATTTTTTTGTTTTTACTTCTTTTTTTTTATAACCTAATAAGTTATTTGGTAATGTGACCGTGTTTGATATTGATTGTAGGTAGGTACTTATAATTATTTTCCAAAGTCATTCTTCAATATTTAAAAAAAATATATATATATATATATATATATATATATTACTGTTGACGTTTGTGAAGCTCATTTTATTATTAATTTGAATTTGAAGTCCTAAAGGTAAATAATCAGTTACTTTTGTAGAACGAGATTCGAGGCGGCTAGTGTTAATTTTGAATTGATAAGAATATTCATATTTTCCATTTGAGATACCACGATGCATTGCATCAGCGTGTTCAGGTAATAAAGCTAGTTTTCTTGCATACTGAAATTAATCATACATAAGTTATATTTTATAGTTGAACTAAAATTAATATAAAATTAAATTTAAATAAACACCTTTAGAAAAGTTTAGTAATGAAAAATCTTTCAATGCTAACAAAAGTAGTAGGTTTAAAAATTTCACCAATAACTTCCTAAAATGGTAATTTTATTAATTTGACATTGGATAAAAATTGAGTAGACTAATGAAAGAATTTGCATTGCTTGTGTCACGATTTGAATGACCAATCACAACTGCATTCATTTGTTGATTTTAAGTATCTTGAGATATAATATGATGATCAGCAGGTTGATATCTACACTGAATATCATTGCTTCTAGTAACACTGTTTCCATAAATGTATCTTTAGATACGAGGCATAACTTGGGATAATCTATCTCGTCGAATATACATTGATTTTTCAGGATATGGTGATTTCTGGGTCAATCTCGAGATTGGACTTGTTGTAACACTACGTATGTTATCTGACAGAATTGTTGTCTTTGTTTTAGAATTATGTACAACTTGTTAGGAATAAAACAAAGCATACGATTATAAATCTCAACTATTTTAGTTAGATATTCTTAACAATTTGAAGTGCACTGGCTTATTTATTAAAAATTTAAGATTCTATTTTTGTTACTTAGGTCTTTGGCCAGTAATTTAGGAATGCAATTTATCCAATAGTTCTCACAAATCATTTTCCGTGAAACAAAAAATATATCTATATTCATTTCAGTCAATTAATAACTCATTTTGTATTTAAAAAAAAAATAGAAATAATTTTTTCAAATCACAAATTTTTAAGTTAAAAAAAAATTAAGTTCTCTGAAAATTTGGTTCCTATTATCTACTTTTTTTTTGTCTTAACTATTATTTATTTATTTTGAGGATTTCAACAATTTAGGCTTGATCATTTTTCAAATATTTTTCAATCGGTGCAATAATTAAAAGTAATATTTAAAATGATAAGAAATCAACAAAAATATAATAAAGATTCAAGACAAATGACTATATATATATATATATATATATATATATATATATATATATATATATATATATATATATATATATATATATATATATATATATTATATATATAGGATTTTGAGTGTGACGTAGTTTACTAAATATTTAAGTAAAATGTTGAAAAATATTTTTATTTTTGATCATGCGCATATATACCTAATATATTTAAACTCATAAATATGATGTGGCATAATAATATGTGATTAAATTAGTTTTCACAATAAACATAATTATAACTAAACAAAAAAATCATAAAACTTAGGACTCTAATTATTTTAATATTATTACATACATAAAATTATTATGATATTCGTGAATTTTAATTTACAAGAAAAATGTTTTACTTATTTACATTTATATATATATATTTAAACCAATAAAAATGCTAACACGTTATTAAATTTCCGATAGCAATTAATAAGTACGGCATAGCTTTGCTAGTACATAATGTGAATTCAATTGATTCAATACCTAATCAATAAAGTTATGATGGCTGAAAATATCGTAATTTAGTGACACTTATTAAAAAATAATTTCAAATTTTAAAAAATTTTTAAAAATCATTCTTTAAGGTCAAGTGAGAATAAGTGGAGATATACATTGAAAATATACAAAGTATTCATAAATATGTTATGTAATAGTAAACAGATCAACATTTCAGTCATAGTCATGAGTACAATAAATCTTTCCATAGCCAAAATTTGCAAAATTATTTCGAAAATTGCGTGCTTTTATGACTGATACAAATGAGGCGTGGTTTGCAATCACCGATTTAAAATATTATATTTGAAATTCATAGTTTTAAAGATGATAAGATAATTCATATATTTGTATTTTAGGTTCTTTTACGGGAAACATAAATTCAGTTTAATATAAACCAATGTAAATTCTCGGATTCAAAATATTAATTTGTGAATTCTTTATTCAAAGAACACATCTATTCGTCCAAACTAATATCGATTGCTTAACCTACATAATATAACATAATTTGACGTACGAAAACGAATTATATATTATACGTACTGTATTATTGTTAAAATAATACAGTGTTACTGACCATATACAATAAGACTCAGCCGCGAATATGCTATAATAATCATAATATTCTATTTTGAATTCAGCCCACTCTACCAATGTGTATAAATAAATTAATACACAGCAATTATGTTAATTTATGTACATTTATATGTATTCATACGTAACGCGTGAACCGTTCAAGATAATTTTCTGAATATTTATTGTATCGCCTGAACGTAACGGTATGTAATAATTATTTATTAGTTATGGTATAAATAATAGACACTTTGTGTATGGGGACCGTTCATAACGTTCAAATGTCTCATAAGGAATCAGAAACAGTATGTATCAAGAAAATAAAATACGTATTATTTCAATTCATAGTGCATAGTGTAAGTAAACAATCAGTTAATCTCGAGTTTAATATATTCGCACTGTTCTATGTGGTACCCCATTTTCTATGTTTACAATTTATTGGTGCACTTGGCTAAGACGCTAACCAACTCGTAAATTATGTGAGTTTGAAAATTTATTTTAAAATAACAGCACTTATCAATTCATTTTAGATTCTGAGTGAAGCGAATTATTTCACAATGATTGTTTCAAAAACAATGATTGTACAATGATGTTTATTTTCTTAATTTATTTTTCTCGAGACACTTTTTGCTCGCCCTGACTTTGTCCAAAAGTTTAATCTAGCAACTCTGTAGATCGGAGGTCGCATGTAGATCGCAAGATATTTATTAAGCTCTCATCGTAATAGTTTTTCTTGGCATGAGAAAAAACTACCCACAAATTGAGTAAAAACGGCAAAATTCGCTGTTAACGACACTTTCATTAAACCGATTTTAGTAATTTTATCATCTCTAAAATGAATGTTGCTAGGAATATGAAATTGTCAACATATTATATTATTGACGTTTACTGCATAGTTAAAAGAAGTTTCAAAAAATGTACTAACTTTTGGACTAGAAATAGAATTTTGAAATACCTTGTTTTTGAAAAGTTTGTACCTGATAAAGTTTTGAATATTTGACAAAAACTTTTGAAAATTTAATGTGTCTTTACTTATATACTTCTCTAACGATTTTGAAAAAATCAGTTAAAAAATTGTGAATCAAGTGTTTAAGTAAATTATTATATGATTTTGATGCAATAAACAGTTTTTACGTCAATTTTCAACTTTGATAATTTATTTGAAGAAATTGGCTGATCCAAACATAATGCAACTTTGAATACAGATAGAATAAAGAGTTTTGAATCATTTTTATAAAAAAAATGGATTTTTTGTAAAACAAAAAAACTTTAGATAATTAAAAAAAAAAATCTTCAGGAAATTAACGAAAATTGATGAAGTATATGAATGTTGTTTATTTTTAATATTTGATAGAAACTTCTGAAAATTTAATATGACCGCACTCATATACTTCTCTAACGAGAAGTAGTTTTAAAACGTGGGCTTTATTTATTTTAAACTAATTTTATTATGTATTGATTCCAAAATAATGTTAAAACGACCCATTCAATGTGCTATTTTAAAATGTATATTTTGGGTTAAAACAACTAACTAAAAGCTACGGAAAAGGGAACTTAAAACTAATAAAAAATGATAACATAAATCGGTAACTGTGTTGCTGTTTACAGGTATGTTTGAAAATTTACAAATAAATACATACAAATTATAGTAACACGCAAAGTGTAGAATATGAATAAAAGTAATACAATTATGCCTTTTTGGCCCAACAATAAAATATAAATATAAAATAAAAAGTACGTACTTCACCCCTTGGGATGTTCTCCGCTACTCGGATGAGTTAATGGAGATGGGTGTATTGAATTTTAAAGAAATAATAGATAATTTCTTTAGTAAAATGATTCTGACAAAGTTTTATAATCAAAATATACAATATACCGTTTGGATGGAACCATTTCTTTAGATTTAATTCTATTTAAAGTTGAAAATGTACGTAAAAACAGTTAATTACGTAACAATTGTAAAATAATTCACTTAAATTATTAAGTTCACTTATATTAAGTTCACTATAAATTATATATTAATTATATATTATTATATTATATTATATATTAATATATTAAGTTCACTATAAATTATTATAATTCACTTAAATAATTCACTTAAACGCTTATATTAAAAATGAGGAGTCGAGATTTTTGAAATTTTTTCAAAATTATCAGAGAAGTATATGAGTTAGGTCATATTAAATTTTCAGAAGATTTTATCTAATATTAAAAATATATCATTCATATACTTCATCAATGTTCGTCTAATTTTCAGAAGATTTTTTTTTTAATTATCTAAAGTTTTTTTGTTTGACGAAGAAGACATTGTTTTTATTAAAAATACTATGAACATCTTGTTCTTGTTTGAACATCCGTATTCAAAGTTTCATTATGTTTGGATTGACCAATTTCTTCAAATAGATTGTTAACATTGAAAATTGACGCGAAAACAGATTATTACGTAAAAATTGTATCATAATTTACGTAAACGTTTATAAAAAAAAATCCGGGGCCACGATTTGTGAAATTTTTTAGAGGATCGTTAAATAAGTAATGAAGAGTCAAGCCATATTAAATTTTCAAAGATTTTTGTTAAATATTTAAAACTTTATTAGGGATAAACTTTTAAAAAACAAGGTATTTTCAAAGTTCTATTTTTAACCCAAAAGTTGTCAACATTTTTTGAATTTTTTTTTAAAGCTTGTAGTAATACGTCAATAATATATGATGAAAATTTCAAGTTTCTAGCAATATTTTTTTTTTTGAAACAATTACAAAATGTATTAATAAGTATTTTTAAGTCAATTTAATGAAAGTGTCGTTTATAGCGAATTTCGCCGTTTATAGTTAATTTCAAGTTGTTTTTCCGCTCGCTTGGAAAAACTATTGAGATTAGAACTTAATAAATCCTTAAAGTACCATCTACATTGAATTTACAATCTATAGAGTTGCTGGATAAAACTTTTGGATAAGGTTCAGTTGAGCAAAAAGTGTCTCCAGAAAAAAAATAAACATCATTGTTGAACTATAAGATCCTTCGCTTCACTCAGAATGTAAAACTCATAATTGAGGCACTGAGTGAAAAAGTGGCCTATTCCATGAAAATTCAAAAATGAGATAATGGTAGATTGTTTTTCAGAATTCTTAAAATTTATAAATACAAGATCGACTTATTTTTGTAAATATTTTTTCAAATAGATATCAGCACTATTTCGTTGTTGTATGGAACAATATTTCTTGTAAATTTGTAATGATAATGCAATACTGGCCTATTTACAGTTATTTTAAAAAGTAATTTATACGTCTGAATTGAAACCATATTAATATTGTTATTTTATATTCTTATTAAAATGTATTAAATTGTTTTGTTTTTGATATATTTTAAAGATATAATAAAAACTATGCGATTTTAAACAGTAATTAATAAATCTTGAAAGTATATTAATATGATGATTATCTTCTTATACTAATTAGATAACAAGTGTCATAAAAATATATTATAAAATAATATATTGAGTTAAACCAGGATTAATTTTACTGTAAATATATTTTTATTTAGAAAATAATGTAAAAGTGTGTGAAAACATGGTTGATTATTTTTATAATTTTGACCCAAACAACATTTTATAGAGATTAAATACTTATACGATAAATGTAAAAGTGGCCTATTCAACATCAACTTAAGGAATTTTATATTTTTTTTATTTGAAAAAATGCAGTTAGAATTATTTACAATTTATTTTAACAATGACCTACAAAAAAAAAATTAAAATTAAAATTATTCACATTATAATTACATACCTATATTACATACATAAGTTTTTCTAAAATCTTCACAACTAATTTACTCTCACTTTTATTTTTGTGGAATAGGCCACTTTAGCGCTCAATGCCTCAATTATTGTCGGTGTAGAGACTAGCCAGCTGCACACCGGCTGTATCTTAAACCTAAAGTATAAAATCGCTTTCACTTAAACACTATATATAAAATAAACACAATAGTTTAAAATTTAAATAAGTGGCGATTCGCGCACACGCACTTCATCGATAAGAAAGAATACACAAAGAAAAATCAAAATACAGTAATATAAAAAGCAATGACGATTAGCGCACGAACGATGTGTGTGTGTTACACACGGCAGACAGAAAGAAACAGAGATGGACATTTAATAATTTCACGGATACGGCTCATTTATTTTGGACAATATTTTATGATTCACGATGACAATTAACATAAACTTATATCTAATAACTGTCATGCGCACGTGTGTGTGTGTGTGGTGTGGCCGACCGGTCGTTTTATCCGATTATTATTATCATGGTGAATGGTGTTGCTACGCAACCACTGCGATCGACATCCTGTCTATGGATTACATGATTTATGTTCCATAATGTGTATAGTTATTACTTCTTAGTTATTAGTTTAAATTTAAAAAAATAAATAAATAATTTGATAAAAAAAAAATAAAGTCGTTGGAAATCAATGAACGTGTTTCAGTTAAATGTTTTCTAAAACTCGTCACTCTCTTTAGTTCTGAATTCTTGATCAATATTAATTTACACTAGTCGCGGTGCGATAATTTAATACTTTTTCTAACTTTTCACGCAATACGGGAATAATTTAATAATAATAATAATTACAATAATACTCCGCAAGACGGTGGCAGCTGCACTTTGAGTGCGGCAACTGACGTTGTCGGCGGGTCCGCGTCGCGGGCGCATCACGTCAAACGTGTGTCACCGCGACTGCGGTGGCCGCGTTAATTCGAGATTCGACCGCTCTCGGACCACGAACGCGTACCAGGAGCTCAGAATGCCGTGTACGTCTGATGACGCTCGCCGTCGCCGTCGACATTCTTCTCGTTGTCGTCGTCGTTCGCCGGGTTAGGTTCGCCTAGTGCGTCTACTGTACGCCTGCCGTGTACGATCGCCGTCACTGCCATACGCGCTGTAGACCGTACATTTTTCATAACCGAAAGAAGTCGTTGATGAGTTTTTAAATTAAAAGAGTTGAGCGTATTTTATGAATTAACAAGAACAAATAAATAATAATAAACAATATTACCGGGTATTTTTAAATTTAAATCTAAGATGTTAATTTGACAAGGTGTGACATTATTAAATAATTGAGATACAAGTGTACAATGTCAATCATTTATGAGTTAAAAAATGTAATACTAGAAACAACCCCGTTCCATAAAAAATTGTAACTACACCACCGTTTATAATACTTGCATAGGTCATTCATTTTCGAATAAATATCCTCGGTTGATTTTTGTTTTTCAATAGCAAACCATAGATAATATATAATTTATATATTATCTATGTAGCAGACCAAATCCGTCGTTGTATTTTTGGCGTCTACTTCACGGTGGTAAAAGTTCATTTTTTTTGTCTGTGTTATTGTTTTCTCCGAACTTTTTTAAAAACGCTTTATTCTGCTTCCAATCTGTTTCACTGCGGGCGGACCGTCGTCACAAGACGAAACGTGCTGAATCCATCTCCTCCGTTCGTCCGAAGTCAGTTTTTCGTGTCATTTTAATATCCGTAATATTGTTAGGGTGAAATCATCAAACCGGAACATATATTTGCAGCTCAAATGATCTTTTAATTTTAATTTTAATATTATAAAGTATAAACTATAAATGTATAAAATGTATATATGTTATTAAGTATAAATTATGTATACCGTACAAGTAGGTAATTCAAAATTAACGAAAAATACCTACATTTTATTAGATAAATTTAAAATAATTCAACTTATAATTTATATGTTAAAATCTTGACAAGTTGATTAAAAACAATTCAGATTATTTGGCATTCAAGTGTAGAACGTTTAATAATATGACAACTTCACGATTTATCAAGAATAGAATAATCACTAAAGTAATTCATTGACAATAATTTGTCCATCAAATTAAACTTCGGTATTTCAACAACTAAAATTCGAAATCCGGGACGTTTCGCCGTCCCATGACATATTTTCAGGACACTAAGTTAAAAATAGGTTGTGTCCCGGCTAATCCCGGGACGTCTGGTAACCCCAAACATGATATGGTGTAGTAGGTGATGGAGATGCACAACACAATCACTACACGCCGGATTAATAAAATCGAACTTTATTATGTTTTATAATATTAAACGAATGTTAATTAGATTCTCACTGAGAAAAAGAATACAAAAGCGAATCGTGGGAGTCAAAAGAAATAGATTTAGAAAAACAAAAGGAATGAAAATGTAATGTACAGACTGTTATAATATGACAACGCTGCGGTCGGTGACGTATTGGTTCGTACTCGATATCGATCGGCCACCCGTAGGTATATCTATATCGGTATAGTTATATGCAGATGTAATTAATGGGCAAACGTATGGGCTTAGTAGCCTCGTTATGCAATCGTTATTAGTTATTACTTATCACTAAAGAGCGGATCTTTAGGTTTTTACATATTTTTATTGATTTTATGCAACTTTACGAGGGTGAAAAATGTAGACGACTTATCTATCACAGAGTTCGTAGAGAAAAATTGATTTTGCATATTAAAGCATATTTTGAAAATTAGAGAATATTTCGCCTATTTTTCATATTTTAGAATATATTCTATTATTTTTCATAAAAATTCGTATATTTCGTTAATTTCTCGAAATGTGATTTTTTTCTCGCAAAATTTTTTTCTAGGAGAAAAAAAAAATTTGATAAAAAAGTGATAAAAATTCAAAATCATTAAATTATCTACTTGTCTGTAGTCGAGTTGATTATGTTACTACGGAATGATGCAAAGTTATCTATTATTTAGGTAGCTCTGTACCAACTGATTTACATTTTTTATTGTTCTATAATTTCCTGTAACCAAAGAAATGGTGCAAAGTTATTTATTATTTTTACTAAACTATTATGTATTTTTAAATATATTTTATCACATTTATGTAGATATATATCACCTGATCAACATTTTTTGTAATTCAATAATTTATCTGTTACCAAAGGAATGGTGCAAATTATCTATTATTTATTATTAAATTCTTATGTTTTTTTAATTATATTTTATTTTATTTATATAGCTATGTATCAACTGATTTAGATTTTTTATTATTCAATAATTTACCTGTTACCAAGATAATGGAGCTTGACAGTTATTTATCGTATTTATTGAAATATTAAAAAAAAAAATCATACTTGCATATTTACAAATGTAAGGAATATTTAGAGAATATTTTAAGGTTTTTTTGAAGCATATTAGCATCATATTTTAAGGTTTTAAGAGCCTAAAAATCCGCTCTTTAGTTATTACTAAATTTTTACTACTAATTTTTGTATTATCTGAAATACAAAAATACTGTCACTAGCCAAGTCGTGTGCTTTGTAGATCTTGATCATCACGTACGATATACTCGTAGTGGGAAGGTGTATTTTCGACAGAGCTTGTCGCGACATGAGTCGGACAGTAGATAACATAATATTCGACCCGGCGGCGTATACTGACGTAATGTGTATGCACGGGCCGTGTCAACAATTGGGAAATCGCGTGTGTTTTACAGGCCTAAAGGCGTTCGGTCACGACAGCGAGCGGCCGCCGTCCGTCTCCGATGCACGCCCATAACCGTCGTGTTGACCACCGCCGTCGCCTTGACGCTGTTCCCGCGCGTCGTCCGGTCATCTGTTCCGGCCGCGTCAATCGACGGGCAGCCACCACCGCCGCTAAAGCCGCCGCTTACGGTCATCGTAGCCGCGAACAAAGACGCACTGCACGACAATGATACGATCTCGCAAGAGCTACAGGATCGGGTGGGGTCGCCGGCCGCTGACGACGCCGCCGCGGAACGATGGCACCACCATTTCCCAGATGTACGTCCGACGCCCGAAAGGAGAGTGCCCGCCCCACAGCACGTCGACGACGCTGCAGTGCGTTACACGAATCTTGGGTACGTTAGGCAAAGCGTGTTCCTCGGAACTTATAGGTTTCAAGATTAGACGTGCACACACAAACACACACACACACACACACACACACACACACAATTAATAATTTTGTTCTCGTAATCTGTATGTGTTGTGTAAATAGTTATTATGTAAATAGTTATTTAATTGGTCGGAAATAAACTTCAATGACAATTGTTATAAATCTGAATATTGTTCATTTTTATTTAAATATTTGTATTATTATTAATTTATATACAATTTTCACCTCACTTTCTAAATTATTTTATATCATTCTAATTGTTTTAAAAAATTTTATTTGTTTTGTCTGTTGCGTCATTTCATGGTCCAAGAATTTTGTAAAGTTCATCGGGTTCGGGTATATTATTTTAATATTTTTTGTTTAGTTCCACCTCTTCAATATTCGATAAGTATATGTGAGATCATTTTCTGAGTACCACAAGCTGAACATTATGGAGGTTGTTCTTTGGCTATCAGCCATCAGGTACCCATGAGTACCTATAGCAGGGATGAGCAACTCGAGATTCGTGGGCTGCATCCGGCCCGCGTACCATTTTTAACTTGCTTGCGCCAAAATTGATCCGATGTTTAATAAATACAAAAAGTATTTGCCTACAGTAAATTTTAAACTTAATTATACTTTTCTTTTCTTTTTATGTTCTCTGGCTCATTCGATTTTTAAATTCTAAAAATTAGTCCTCTAGTAACTTTAAGTTGTTCATCCCTGACCTATAGCATGTATGGCTAATTCTTAGTCTATTTATTACTGACTCGTATTTTCAATTTTGTTGTTTTATTCTTTATATTTTTTCTTATCTAATAAGTTATGTGGTAATTTGTTGTGTTCTATTTATCACTTATATTCTTGTATACAAATTTCGTTTAATTTTTATTTTTTCCGCCTTTAATCATGATTTATTATATATTATTATAACACACACACATACACACACACACACAACACATACAAATTCGTCAACTGTATTGATTAATATCCATCATTGTATACTATAAAAATATAACATTTCTGACTAGTGACTATGCCCAATAACCAACTCCAATATTACTAACATATTTGAATAGTGTTTTTTTAATGTGTTATTCAATATGAATACCCCAGTTTAAAGTTTATGAAATATTTTTTAGATCTCTATTTAATATTTATCACATTACCCAAGTGAATATCGATATTTTTTCTGAGTAAAAATGCCTTTAATAGATTAACTTTTTTTTTTAAATTATTTATTATCGTTACATTAACTAAGTAATATATTAACTAACTAAATTTACAGAATTAAAATATGTACATTTCTAATGTACTTGGTATAAGTGTATTTATACGACAGGGTTTTGAGTTTTTACAAGGTCATATCTCAAGTAGTCATTGAAATTGGGATTTTATTGAATGAAGGGAGTTTAAAAATCAATTGCAGTAAAAATAA
Source organism: Therioaphis trifolii (assembly GCA_027580255.1). NCBI lineage: Eukaryota > Metazoa > Arthropoda > Insecta > Hemiptera > Aphididae > Therioaphis > Therioaphis trifolii. Next base: position 39,453,738 of record CM050404.1, read on the forward strand.
CAACCAACATTTCCATAAAAAACATCTAATATTTCATAAATCAAATATAAAACACTTTTTTTGGTATTTAAATAATACTTAATTTTTTTTTTCGTTAATTCATCATTGAAAATACCTTATACTATAATATGTAATTAAAAAAGTATTATGATATCTTTCTAAACTTAATTAAAATTAAAATGTCCAACAGTTGAATGTCTTAGGGTCTATAACTGTAAAAAATATTTGTGCCAATCTTAAAACTTGACATATGTTTTTAATGTACTGTAAATATGAAATGATTTTAAATGATTTATAAAAAAATCAAAAGACAAATGTACAATTAAAACATGATTTTTCTTATTTAACCTAATACACAAGTTGTCAATGATAATAAATTAACAACTTATTATATACTATGATATACGATGTGTTAATGAGTACAGATATAACGGCCTGGTTACAATAATCTACTTGTAAATAATACTATTAACATTTTAAATGAATATTATAACAAACATTATCCCTGGAATAAATTATCTTAGTGTGTTAAAATATTAATCCAATATTTTTTCATGTATTGAATCGCTCGGCAAAATTAAAAAAATTAAAGTGTAATAGTGGAGAGTAAAAATATTTTTTACTAACCATTTTAGATTACATGTACCATGTAGGGTACCCATATTAATATTAAAATAAAATACTACATTAATGTACTCAAAGTTTAAGTTTAAGAAGAAAATTTAAATTATTCGCATTTATTTAATTTAAACGTTTTCTCCAAATTTCAGGATATACTTTGCAGCAAAACCGATCACAGACAATCGACCAACGAGTATAACTCGTCGTCAATTATTGAATATTCCGGCACAAAAAAATATTGTACCGAGTTTTCTACAAACACCAATAATGAATGAAATCAGTTGGAGGAAAATTGGTATAATGGCTCTAATTAAACTCGGACTGGCGAAGTTGAAGACAATCGGTTTCATACAAATCTTATACTTCCTTATATTCAAGATAAAAATTTTACTGATGACATTTTTTTTCAAATTCATTTCACTATTGAAATTCTATAAGCTTATTAAGTTCGTTTTATTACCCTTGTCCTTATTTCCGTTGTTGTCATCATTCGTATTATCATTCATTCCTTCTCTCTTTTCTATGGTCAATACATTAGTCTATCCGGCTTCTGATAGACTGAGCGTAGTTAACAACATTACACCTACTCAATCTACAGTTTTGCAGGAAGTACTACTCGTTCCTGATGATGTAACAATTTTACGTCCAATAAGTCAAACAGTTGTTACTGAAGTTGTTGATCCTATATCTGAAATTTTGAATGCTATCAACTCAATACGTTATGATACGTCAGAGTTGATAGATCCTACGTTAAAATTGTTCCAAAAAGAATTAAGTTCAGAAAAGTGTATCGAAAGAATAGCTTGCAAGATGGCAACGACTGGAAAAGCTAGTATCATACCTTTCTGGATTAATTGGTAAGAACTAATTACACAAAGCATGTACATCATACATCGTAAAAATACTTATCCTTGAAAAGAATACTTTCATTTTGTATTAGGAATAAGTATTACAATAATTTTCAACAAATATATCCAGATTACATTTTTGAATTTTTTTTTTACTTATTATACAATTTGCTTATATGGACTAAATACAATTTTTAACAACAGTCATACATTAAAAATTAATACTCTTGATTATATTTATAAACAATAATACGCTTGATATGTTTTACGCATTTCCAATTTATTGAATTCAACATAAAAATTCTTTTTTTTCAAAAAAGTATTGAAATATAAAATAAAAAAGCTGAACGTAGCTCGACTACGTGCCATTTGCATTCTTAGCTTCTTCAAACGAGATAATAGTGATGGATTTACGCTTAAGACGAGCTACTTTTACGATAAGTGAAAGATACGTGTTGTATGATTTTATTAAAATTTGAAATCAATGATAAATCATTATTTTCGGAAAACAATTTTGAGCGAAACTCAAGTAATAATTTAATCAGTATCATCTAAATAATTTTAGAAAAAATGTTAACCTTATGATAAACAATTGATGCGATTTTCAAGTTTCAAGTTAAAATTACTGGAATTGTAACAAGATAAACTATGCAGTTAACAAGATAAACGTTGACTTAATGATATTTGTAAAAATGTGCCTTTTGGCTTATGTAAAAAAAATAAAGCATCCGATTACCATAAAAATATAGCCAAAACTATTGAAGAAGTTTGTATAATAATTTTAGATCTTAAAATCAAAAATTACAAATTTTATGTAATAAAAATAAATTTTACATTTTACGTAAATACATTTATTTCAGTTGTAATTTATACCTAAAGTGCGTATAAAAAATGCATTGAGTTTATCTTTTTTACCGCATTAACAGTTCTAAATAACAAAAAGTTTTTATTAAAAATATCGCAAATTTGCACTTAATTAATGATTGTTGTCAAAATTTGAATTTTAAATGCATATAAAAAAAATCCTGTCGAACAATTTTTGAAATTTTTTTAGTAATATCAGCATACGAATAAGATCTTATTATAATTTTTAGGTTTTTATATCAAATGTTCAAAATTTAATTAGATTAAAACTTCCAAAAGAATGAGATATTTTTAATAATTTTTAAGTTCTTCATATAGCTCTAAAATGATAAAATGTTTTTGAAACATTTTTAAGTCTGTATTAAGGTCATGTCACCTAACTTATCTAGACTTCGAGTTTCATTAAGATAAACTAAATAAATTATTTTTTACGGCATTTAAAGTTAGGATTACGGCTCAAAAAACTCTTTTTACGTAAATATCAAATTATTTTTATTTTTATTCCATAAATTTTGGTTATAAGATCTTAAAATTTTACAAAAACTACTTTATAAATAGCCTTAGCAATATTTAAATTTTTATAGTAATCGGATACAGTTGTTATTTTTTTACTTAAAGAATGTCTAAATACGGTGGAATGGATTGTTTTACGAATATAAAATATTATTAAGTCGACGTGGGTTCTTCTTGTTATTATTCTAGTATATTTTAGGTTGAAACTGAGAAATCACATCAACTGTTTACCATAAATATTTTTTTTTTAATTTTTTTTTTTTTTTAAATTTTTTTATTGATATAAAGTTTTCCTGGCAGTCGGCATCATCTAAACTTAGGTGTACAGAATTAATTATTTTTTAACATTTATAAATTAGATCACAATTATGGTATAAATAGTGAAAACTATGATTTAAAATATACTAAGTAGGATAAGGTTGTGAAACATTAACAGATAATGAGAATAATAAAATATAAGACAATATTTACATAATACAATAGTAGATTAAAGATTTAGGACGTCGTGTGGACGGCCGTGTTGGAGTCTGCGACTATTTGGACGGGTGAATCGCTGAAACCTGAAGTGCAGTGGACCACTTGCTTTAGATAATTTGTTAAAGAAGCTTACCGATAATTCTTTTATGTAGTTTTTGATAGTAGGAATTTTGAAATCTGTGTGCAGTGCGTCATTTCGGACAAACCATGGGGCATTTGGAATCACACGTAGGACTTTTGATTGTAATACTTGCAATTTGTGTATATGAGTTGTAGCACATTGACCCCAGACCGGGGCTGGATATAAAATTAAAGTGCGAATTATTTGTTTATATAATAATATTGAGCACTTCTAGTTCAATGAAGTTTGCCGATTTATAAGTGGATATAATATTTTTAAGCGTTAGTATTCTTGCTGTAATTTCGATGATATATGAGGATTCCAAGTGAGTTTTTTATCTAATAAAACTCCAAGATATTTAATATTGTGATACCAAGCTATGTTTTGACCGTTGAACCTTAATGTATTATAGTATTTGGGTCTTCGTAACGTGAATAGGACTGCTGAGCTTTTTGATGTGTTGAGTGCAATTTTACAACTTTGTGCTCATTTTTGAACTGCGTCGAGATGAGTTTGAATATTATCTATTACCTTATCTACAAATAAATATTGTATACACCATTCATAAATTGTACTCATCGTGAAAATATATTTAAAGATTGTACAATTCTAAAATAAAAACAAAAAAAAATTGTTTATTATAAGGGTTTTCATTTTTTTGAAAACTTAATTAGCTCACACTAAAATAATTAATTATTACTTGAGTTTCGCTCAGAATCGGTTTGTGATACCATGAATTATCATTGATTTCAAATTTAAATAAAATCATACTACACGTATTGTTTACTAATCATAAAAGAAACTCATTAAGAGCTCTTTAAATCCGTCACCATTATTTCGTCTAAGAAGCGAAAAATTCCGTAGTATGAAGTAGTGTCGGCTGTAATAAAGTCGATCAAATTATAATTAGTATGAATATTTGATTTTAGGGTGCTACATCGAGTATCAAAATTAGTTCCTCAAAATCAATTGCTGTATTATCTCAAAACATATGTAGATGTAACTAACGAAATTCATATCAATTCACCGAATCCTGAAAATTGGGAAACATGGTGTGCAGAACGTTATAGCTGTAATAGCGATTACGAAACAAATGATTCCATATGATATTTTTAAATCATATTGATTAACAACATACCGATATTGTTCGAAATGATTTAAATTAAAATTATTATTTTGTGGATTGAAATTAACAAAAATATTTTTACGAAAATAATATGTATTTCTATAAAAAGTCTATTGTAATTCAATATTTATATTTGACATACAATATACACATTTCTTATTTATATTGTGTGTTTTTAAAACTAAAATATACACTTCAATATTATAATTATAATTTTGTCTCATCACAGATAAAATATAATTCCTAACATTTCTGCTTGATATTTAACGATTTATCGTGATCCAATTACGAAGATATCTCAGTGACACATTTCCAAGCAATGTATACTATAATATATACATAGGTAATTGTTTAATAAGTATCGATACGACGATACATTTTAAATACTTTTTGATGGACGCCCCAGAGCCATGAAAAAAAATTATTTTTTTGAATATTTAATTATTGCTTTTGTAACATTTAAGATAGTAAAAATATATTTTTAATGATAACAATAAACTTAATCATACAACTATGTTAACAGTAAAAATATTAAAATATATACAAAATAATCTATTTAAATTCTTAATACATTTAATAATAAAATATCAATATTTTATAGATAGGTAAGCTAATAATTATTAAACATATTAATAAAGGTATAAATAAATCAGACACATAGACACACAGACACACACACACATACACACCAACACACCAAACACACACACACGCACGCACGCGCAGCATTCGATATACAATACAATACAATTAAACACATTTTTTTATAGGTAATACCTAATCTCTATAAGCGAATGCTTGTGGTGAGATTAGGGAGTGTTAATTAAATAATAGTTTTGCTTATTACTATTTAAAATTATTATCTTATATCTATAAATAAAATTTAAATTTATAATATATCAGTTTGAGTATATAAAAATATTATAATTAGGTCTCGTCGTATAATTGTAAATCTAGTTGTTTATTTTAAATTTAAAGAGTTTATTATAAACTTATAAATAATTGTCTCAATATATATATATATATATATATATATTATATGTATTATATAAAGTATCTTCATGATTGCAACTTAAATACGTCAACAAAATAAAAATATTATGTTATGTCCGAAACTGTCTATTAATCGCTCCACTGTACGCCGCCGTTTTCTTGCCGAACAGTTTTCTCCTCCGAAGGAATTGTCATGAATAACGTCCTGATAACAACGAATGAATCGTCAGTGATTCGTCTGTCTTCAGCAGTGTGAATGCGCAAACGGTGTTGCACGTCTGAGAGTCGTAGTTTGAATGAAGAAACGTTAAAAATACGCGCTCGGACGCTGTATCTTTGGGCAAGCAAATGCTGTTTTATATTTTTAGCCACAGTGGATGCGAATGTGATTCGAAAGAGCGAAAAAACACGGAGACGTAATGCCTTCGTTCACGTTTCTAATTCGTGTCGTGGTCGAACGGTCAATATAATAATCTGATATATTTTAAATCGTTGTTTCAAAATCGAAAGTATCGATTAATATTATTGTTGCGTACTGTTAACGATTTCTAGCGGAACGCGGCCTAAATACTCTCGAGTGTTTTTAAAACGTTTTTGAAATTCGCATGAATATGAAGAATAATTTGTATTTGTTACAAGGAAATATTTTTAAATAAAATGTGCTACTTCATTTGCATTCTATGTTTCTATATTACCTATATAAACCTACGACATTATACAGTCGCTTAAACGCTAGGTATGTTATCCAAGAAAACGAATTTCTATGTTAAAATATTTATAAATCGGATCCTGAATCGAAATTCTTTATATTATTTTTTTTTTTTGTTATCAAGAATGAATATAACTCAAAAACGATAACCGTCTTCAAGAAAGTGATTTTTGACCCAACGGTTTAAGTAGATACCCCATGTGGTGAAGAACGTTATCTTTTTCATATACATTGCATAATAAAAACCCAACACATAAGTTATTATTAGGGATGAGAAGTTATAGGATTTGCATATTTTTTTCTATGTCTTTTATTTATAGCTAGGTGAGCTAAAAATCTGTTCTATAACTTAATGAATTGAAATTTGGTATTTAAATTTTGCATATTTTTGCATATATTGGTAGTTTTCTTAAAAGTTGCATATTCATGGTTTTTTTTGTGCATAAAAATGCATATTTAGTAAAATTATGTGGATTTTAATACAATTGACATGAAAAATGACCTTATTTACTTCAAGAATGCCCCCATAACTTTAGCTGATGTGGAAAGACGTTTTTTGCCATACAAAAATATTCTTTCGGATAATCGTCGTAGATGATGGATGCCGAAAATATTAAAACAATTTGGAGGTTCAATGCAACAAATTTACAGGTTTGAAAAAATAATTATCAAATATATTACAAAACTTATAAAATTGAATTTTTGTTTTTTTAGATTAAATCACCTATCAATATGTACTATCAATATATAATCAATACACCTACCAATCATTTATCATCTCATATTTATACCTAGTATTAATTTTTTACCACTCAGTTAAAAATTATTTATATTTTAATAGAATCAAATTTAACGAAATATTATTTATATATATTAACTTATTGAAAACACGTTTTTTATTTATAGAAAAAATTGCATATTATAATACATTTTTTGCATATTTTCAAATTTTTGTTGCATATATCATAATTTTTCCTCGCATATTTGCATGCATATTTTGTCTATTTTAGCTCCTATAACTTCTCATCCCTAGTTATTATAGTACACTATATAAATATATTTTGCTATGTTGTCATTGTTTAAATCTAAGCTACTATCTAGAAAGACCAAAGAGAAACTGTACACAATATATCTAAGACCAATTTCTACTTATGGTTGTAATACATGGGCCACAACTGGAGGAGACTACAACAAACTCCTCGTCTTTGAAAGAAAAATTCTGAGAAAAATTTATGGATCTGTTTTCGATGACAATGAGCAAAAATGGCTAAGGAGGACAAATGAGGATCTGAAGAATCGATATTCAAAAGAGGACATAGTACAATTTGTAAGGAGTTCAAGACTTGCTTGGACTGGGCATGCGTGGAGAGCTGATGGGTCCCTCATGTTTATGGTTATGGTGAATCAAATAGATCTGAAAAGACCTAGGGGACGCCCAAGGCAAAGATGGCTAGATGCAGTTAGAAGAGATATAGAGGAGTTAAAGCCGGATTGGAATGGAAACTCAGATTTAGCCTACGTATGGAGAGAACTGGTTTTAGGAGCAAGGAGCCTAAATGGCTCGTAAAAGCTAAAAAAAAAAAAAAAAAAAAAAAAAATAAATATATTTATTTTACTCATCACACGTCATGCAAAAACTAACTGTACTTCGGCCACCGACAGCGGGCAGCCTTATCGCATCAGGGGGCTGCCTGATGGTGCTGTGAGAATATGTGTTGCGGGTCGTCGCCGACTCGAGCGTGGATATCTCGCGGAGCACGAACCCGATGTGCTCCGTGACCACTCAACGCTACCGGCGGCCGTTCTCTGAAGACGTAGTGAGGGTCACAGTGGTCGGGGCCACCGTGACGTCTAAGTGATACGGCGTATATAACGGTGCCGCCTCTGAACGTCCAGCTCTGCTCCGCCGGTAGTACCGGACATTTTTCGGACCCACGCTCTTCATCGCCGCAGCCATGACGCGCGACGATCGGTGGTGTCGCCGCGATCGTCCATCACTGCCACCCGCGTCCACCTCGCTCTTTGCGACACCACTCGCGTCCTGCACGCCACTCCGTCGCCGCTGCCGCTGTCGAAGCCAACGCGACCGCCGCGCCATCCACTCGCACCGGTTTCGGTTCCGACGGTGGCTTCCCTGTGATCGGCTTGTCTGTAGCTCATTGTCACCGTCGCGTCGACGTCCGGACGACGTTCCACAGCCCTCCGCCCTGCAAGCCATCACCTCAAACTCCCATGCACGTCGGCTGACGCGGCCACACGTGTCCGAACGCTCGCCACAAGCTCAAACTTCTGTACGCGACGGCTTACGTGGCTACACGGGTCCGCTTTGTCGTGCATAAGACGTCGTCCGCTGTCCGAAATGTCCACCGTCACACCGGCGCCCGTCGCGCGTGACTCGTCGTCCACAACGCGCGTCCCAATTGCTTGGCGAATTGCCGAAACATACTCTTCCGTGAGCAACAATTCACGGCTCACGGTTGAATCCAGAAAATTTCAAAAACGAAACACAAAACACTCAAATATTGCGTTCCGCTCGAGCTCGATAACCACCACTAACCAATAATCAAAAATTGAATTATGCGCCTGACGATTCTTGGTGTAGGCAATGTCACTGCGCGTGAACGCCGCAACCAGTGGTGAATTCACGACCCAACATACAATACACTTCAGGTACAAACGAAAACAACGATGATGGACGGGATGAAAATGATAGAGCGTCAAAAATCACACGGAAATGGGGAAATACAATTTATACAATTGAAATGAGGTAGTCGAATTTAAGTATCCAAGGAGGAGGTCTCTGTATGCAGATCGGTCTGGTGCAATGACCACAGACCTCACGAAAATTCGGACAAATACTTAAATCTTAATACTCAATTCACACTTAAAACTAAGGCAGGTAAAGAATATGATTGGAGGTAACTGTGGCTGGTAACAATGACGGCTGGTTATTTCACGACGACCTGGATGGCCTCTCACACACCACGCCGAGTGCTGGCGGACTTGCGCGTGACGTGATCGACAGGCACCAGTTCCGATCTCGAGCACACACGATGGATAATAATAATACTAATTAATAAATGATTTCTCAGCTCAGGATCAAAGTAACTGTCAGGGTTGCAAACAAATAGTTTAAAAAAAAAAAGTTTCAAACGTATAAAACGTTTAAAACTATGTTTTTTTTGCTTTAAATGTTTTTTAACGTGTTGAAAACAGTGTATTAAACTTTTTTTAAAAATGTTTTGTTTGTTACATAGTTTAAACTATAAACAGCTTTATTAAATAGGAAATCATTTTTTTTACTTTAGGGCTCAGAGCAAATGTAAGTTTATCACAAAATTCAAAAATGCTTGTTAGTTATAACTTAAATATGAAAACAAATAACAAAGTTGAATACATCACAATACATGTTACTAAACATTGTATATATATATATATATATATATATATATATATATATATATATATATATATATTTTTTTTTTATTTATAGATAGATATATAGATACATTTATAGTCAATATTACAAGTAATAATTAGTTGAAATAGTAAGTTTTATTATTTTAAATTGTAACATAATGAGTTTAAAATTTTAAATTAAAAATAGTTTAAACTTCTAATCAAAGAAAAATAAAAAATACATTTAATTACATAAATTTCACAAATTTATTTTACAAACAATTAATATTCTTATAAATTCATGCAAATTATCTCAAAATTTACCAAAAATTTCCAACATATATTTTTTTTTTTTTTATCTTAAATAAAACGATTTAATAGTTTGTTCATTAAACTTTTAAAACATAACCACTTGTTTAAAACGTTTTGCAACCCTGGTGACTGTAATGAATAGCGAACACTGCACATATCACGATATTCGCCGTAGCAGTTTATCAGTATAATGAAAATAATAATATTAATATATATAGTAAATAAGAATATAGTATAACGTTGTGTCCAAAACTGATAACAACCGAAAAAACAATGATCACTCAATGCAAGTCAACTGACAAGAAAGAAAGAAAGCACTTGTTCTCAATGAGCAATAGAGAACGAGAGAAAAAATATACTACAAACAAAAAGTGGTGTGTTCTCAATGAGTGACATAGAATGACAGAACGAAAAATAAAATCCACGTAACATTTATGAATAATAATAATAATAATAATAAAATAATAATTGGGAGTTGGCTGAATAAGTATAAATCGCTATAATAATTTGGGCGCATGTAAACTCCGCCACAAGTACCTTTTTTTACTGTAAACTCCGCCAGAAAAAAAAAACAGGTAAAATTGGGTTCATGTAAACTCCGCCACTGAAAAATATCAGGTAAAATTGAGGTTATGTAAACTCCGCCAGTGAAGAAAATCAAATAGTAGTATAAAATTAATATGATATTAAGAATTATAATATAATATCATATCATATCATATCAATATTTAAATCATAGTATAAAAAATCATAATAAATAATCCAAAATCCTATTTTTCATAATAATAATTAATAATTGTCAACATTAAATATACACAAATCATAGTCAAAATATAATAAATAAATAATCGCCCACATAATATAATAAAATATAATAAATAATTAATAAATAATTGTTATATATATTGTCATGTATGAAAACTATAATGATGTGATACAATTTGCAAATAATCTAAGTCTTGTATTTCTTTATTAGTATACCTATTCATAGCATCCTGTAATACCGTCATTTTTTTTTTTATTTCGAATTTTTTAGCTGATTTACTTGAGATATGCCATTTAGTGTAATATAAGTTTTGGTTTGAAATTCGATAAGAACTTTAGTAAAAATGTGAACATTCGGATGACTTTTATAAAATGAATTTCTCAGATGACTATGAAAGGATTCACAGGCATTTGTTGTTCGATTTAAATTTGCATTTTGATCAGCCCACAAATGAGGAGGAAATGCTGCTTCATTACTTATATAATTGTCAACAAGGTAATCTGAGAACTTAGTTACTCTAGGGTCGGATGGCATGATTGCTTCTAAAGTAAATGCAAATACATCGGGAACTTTTTCCGGAGATAAAAATAATAATCCGAAACATAGATGAAGCCACTTACTTATTTCTGATTCACTTTTATATTTAACACTCAGTCCAAAGTTTTGAATTGCCCTCCACCATGATTGGCTGAGATGAAATCTACATCCTACTAGATTAACATCAGGCCATATTTTTTCGCATGCATTATGAATTGCTAATTCAAAATCGACAACTATTTCTGTTGGACTAAAAACTAAATTTAACTCTAAACATTTTTCACAGATTGATTTGAAACAATTAATGTAAGTCTCTTGTTTTTTATCTTTTAAAAGACAGAAGACAAGTGGTATATAATGTCCATTAAAATATCCATGTAAAGTAAATAATTGATAAAAAAATTTAACACAATAATCAAATGTTCCATCCACATAAATTGTTTCTGAGATACATAAATATTTTAGATTTGTAATACAACTATATATAACAATCTCACTATTGAAATCAGATAAAATTAAAAAACTTTCATCTCTGATCGTTTTTGGTGCCATCTGAATAAGCGAAGAAATAACTTCAGATCGCGAAGTTGGAACTGGTGGCATTAATTTTCTACGTGCATTATACATGTTTCTCTTTACCAACGACATGTCATTTGAAGTTAAATTTGTAGAGTTTCTTATTGTACTACTACAACATTCTAATCCCATGTTTAATATTTTAGCTAAAAGAAAAAATATATCAGTATTTAATATTTTAGCTATAAGAGGTGTATGCCATCTACAAAAAATGACTATATACATGTGTCGTATGCAATCTCTGATAGCATACGACACGTGTACCTATTTTATTACTAATTAGTTTTGAAATGTATTTACCCGGTTTATCACGGATATCTTCTACCGCTTTCCTCTTTACACAACTACTTATTTCACAAGCGGATCAAAACCACCCTGATCCATGCACATTATCAATTTTTCGTTATCACTATAACACACATAGATAATATATATCTATGATAACACATAACTTTTTGGCTGATGATGAAATGTACTGTTTTATATAATTATTATTATTTCTGTTTTAATATTTAATGTATATATTTTTTTATCTAATTACAATTTGTTTTTCATAAAATATAAGTGTTTTATACAAATTTATTTGAATCTTGCAAAATTGCATGATTATTAATACATTTTTGAATAAATTAATTTAAAAAATATATTTACATTCAAATTTGAATTACCCATTGGTTTTTAGTTAAGTTTAGATACAATAACAACAAAATAAAATAAAATTTAGAACATAAAACATTTATTTATATAAAATTGCAAACACTTATTGTACCTCTCACGACGTTTTTTTATGTAACTACAAATTTTAAAGTTTAGGTATTAGTTTATTATTTAAGACTTGACTTTTTTGTATAAAATATATTTTAAATGTTAGTTAATTAATGAAATTCAAATAAAAAAAAATATATATATATATATATATATATATATATATATTTGGAAAGTTCCTTACATTATAAAATAAAAATAAATAAAAATGTTTTCTTACTCCGTATACATTAGGTAGGTAACACATTTCAATACTTGAACGCCATGTGTTTTACGAACCGTTTTTTTGCATACAGAACAAATATTTGAATATTTCGTATCTTAAGAACTTGGACACATGTTAAATACCAACACGTAATGGAGTTCGAAAATATTCGTCTCAAAATAACTATTATTTTCGTGATGGCAAAAGGGTAAGAAAAAACCTACGCAACTGGTATCATCAGGTCAATTATGACCCGAAACCTTTATAAATAGCTTTTTTGAACGAAATACTTAATAATTGTTGATAATATACGTTTGATATACGTTGTCTGAAGTATTGTGATAAAATACAATGCATTCTACAACAAAAAAAAGCGCGATTTATGGTAGAAAAGTTAAAAACAAAATGTCATGGGTCTTTTTTGACCCGACGATACCAGTTAAGGGTTAAGAGAAAATAATAAAACAAATGAAATATACAACGGTATACGAGTCTTTAGAAGCTTTTGAGTGATAGAATAAGTAATATTGTGGGACGCAAGTAATAATATATATTAAAAAATAGTAGTTTTGTTTTTTTAACCATAATGTACATTAAAACATTAATAATAATTATATAAAACAGTACATTTCATCATCAGCCAAAAAAAGTTATGTGTTATCATAAATATATATTATCTATGTGTGTTATAGTGATAACGAAAAATTGATAATGTGCATGGATCAGGGTGGTTTTGATCCGCTCGTCTTATTTCTTGTCTTTCTAGTGTTTGGATGGAAATTGGAAGGCATGAAGTAATGTGAGTATCATTTGCAAAATGTGTTAAAGCAATATTATGCTGCTCAGCTCCAACAGTTTTTATAAATGCATTACAATTTTTGTTATTGCACCTCCATTTTATTTCACCAGACGCGTATTTTATATTTTTATTATACTTATAATTTTTAAATACAACCAACAAATTGCCTCGTTGGCCAGTAATTAATTTTATAGTATTATTTTCTTGCGACATATTTCGTTCGTACGGAAACACGCAGACTACGAATGATTATGTTCGTCAAAGTATACGTCTTTACGTGTACCTTATCTACTGCCGACATCATCATTGGAAATCCTGATTTCAGATAATATGAAGATAAAATTATTAATAATTTGAATCAATCTAACCTTGACAATATTTTATCAATTTTGACATATATCATCACAATAGATGTAAACGACAAACGTATTTAATGTGAGAAGGCACGTGTCAATGTGAGTACTGTCGCACTGACCAGGTAAAAAAAAAAAAACTGGCGGAGTTTACATATACCCATTACAGGTAAGAAAAAAAAACTGGCGGAGTTTACCATAGACCTATTATTACCTTTTTATCTTGACCGATATTCTGGCGGAGTTTACAATCGCCCAATAATTTGAATAATTTATAAAGATGATAATTCACAAAAACAATACGACAATCAGAATAATTACATAAGACACATGAACCTTGGCGGTTATTAAATTCACATACGATTTACGACGAGGAAAGGTGGACACAGATAAGGATGGTCGTCGCCGTTGTCATGCGCATCCGCATATCACGATAATAATAAGAAGATTTATAATTTTTGTTCAAACTTTTTTTTGTAGTATGTAGTAATACATCAATCATTTATGGTGAAAATTTCAAGTTTCTAGCAACATTACTTTTAGAGTAATGCCGAAATTACTAAAGTCGATTTAATGAAAGTACGAATTTCACCGTTTTTACTCTATTTTAGGCTGTTTTTCCTCTCGCCTAGAAAAGCTATTGAGATGAGAGCTTAATGAACCCTCAAGTGCCATTCTTTCTTACAAATTCTTTCTCACGGACTCCAATGTATAGAGAAAAAAGATACAGAAAGAGAGTGACAGCGATCTAGAAAGAGAGTATAGGAAAATTGAAAAAAGTAAAGAATGATCATAAAATATTGATCAACCTTTACAATTATACTTTCTATGATTTTAATTCCTTAGAATTAACACGGTGCAGGCTTTGTCATTTCAGAATACATTCGACGCCGCGGGAGCGTATCGTCGTAAATTGTAATTACCGAGGTTGGAGAGTCCGTAAATTAACTACGCGCGCATCACCCTGCCACGCTATGGCCAAAGATCAAAATTCGTCATCAACCGTTCGGCGCACACGTACACATTACACAACACACACACGACACACACACACACACACACACACACACACACATACACACACACACACACACACACACACACACACACACACACACACACACACACACACAAACACACCAGCGTGCACAATCATTAGATATAATTTTAAGTTATCATTAATTGTGTAATTGTTGTTCAATTTTATACTCGAAAAATTTGTTACATACGGACTACGGTTATTGTCTTGCCTTGTTCCGTACACCACGTGCGAATTGCTGTGCGTGAATTTTCATTGAAAGTTGTATTATACATAAATAATTTTGTACACGGGCACGAATTGCCCATTATTTGTTTTAGTTGATGCGATTCAAATAGTCGTGTATTTAATTCATTTTAATTTCGTATTTATAATTTTGTGTAACTCAAATGAATTGCTGTTGTGTCTTGGTGATTCTAATTGTCACATATTTAATTTATAGTTAACTTGATTTTGCTATTTTCTTTACGTGTGTTAGTTTTAGTGAAGTTTTAAATACGTACAGATAGTGGGCTCGCCAGAAGAGCACCGACCAACATCTGTGAGTTTTTATTTTATTTATTTTAGTTTATTGCAATGCCAAACAGGTCATTTATGTTATTGTTATAAATGATTTTGATTTGTATATTTATTATCGTTGTGCCTAATAGGCAATTTATATTAATCTTCTTTATTATGACTGCAAATTATTTACTATACAGCAACACTATAAGGTATGTGTAATGTGTCGTATATTGTTACCATGTTTTATTTATTTTAGCTATTTATTCGTTCTCTTAGTTGAAGTATACACACATACATGTATAGACTCATACACACACTAACACTTCGTTCGGAAACTCCGTTCATTTCCGTTGTGTTTTTAACATACGCGTGCACACATACATACAGCATGGCTGACCGAATCGGTGTCACCACAAATAGGAGGTGCGCGCGTAATATAATTTTTCCGGTCGCAACAGTGATTTATATAGTATTGTCGTGTCTTCGCTAAGGTTGTATTTTGTCCGAAAAATTGTCATTGAAATAATATCTGTTGATACGTTTAACTATTGTTGTATACATCATGACTAGGGATGAGAAGTTATAGGATTTGCATATTTTTTTCTATGTCTTTTATTTATAGCTAGGTGAGCTAAAAATCTGTTCTATAACTTAATGAATTGAAATTTGGTATTTAAATTTTGCATATTTTTGCATATATTGGTAGTTTTCTTAAAAGTTGCATATTCATGGTTTTTTTTGTGCATAAAAATGCATATTTAGTAAAATTATGTGGATTTTAATACAATTGACATGAAAAATGACCTTATTTACTTCAAGAATGCCCCCATAACTTTAGCTGATGTGGAAAGACGTTTTTTGCCATACAAAAATATTCTTTCGGATAATCGTCGTAGATGATGGATGCCGAAAATATTAAAACAATTTGGAGGTTCAATGCAACAAATTTACAGGTTTGAAAAAATAATTATCAAATATATTACAAAACTTATAAAATTGAATTTTTGTTTTTTTAGATTAAATCACCTATCAATATGTACTATCAATATATAATCAATACACCTACCAATCATTTATCATCTCATATTTATACCTAGTATTAATTTTTTACCACTCAGTTAAAAATTATTTATATTTTAATAGAATCAAATTTAACGAAATATTATTTATATATATTAACTTATTGAAAACACGTTTTTTATTTATAGAAAAAATTGCATATTATAATACATTTTTTGCATATTTTCAAATTTTTGTTGCATATATCATAATTTTTCCTCGCATATTTGCATGCATATTTTGTCTATTTTAGCTCCTATAACTTCTCATCCCTAATCATGACTAAGTTCCGCGCAACGACAATTAGTATTTCTTTAAACACGATCTAACAAGATTTTTTAACCGGTGATGAAAGATTTATTTTTATTCACATTCAACAAATTTAAAAATAAAACATATTATGCCAACTTACATATTAAATTTTTTTACAATCGAATAGTCTTATTTCGGAATGGAGCCTTTAGCCTGAGATGACGAACTCGGGTTTGTCACTTTCTTTCCCGACCTGTCGGACTTCCTTCTTCACTCATCTATACATTTTTTTCTTTTGTGTCTTCTTGTATGTACATCATCAACACTTGATAAGTATTGCCTAATATTAATACGAATTTTCACATGTTCATTTTATTTTATCATTCTTACAAGTATTCTACTTCAGCTCATTTTTGCTTCATTGGAATTTCAACACTATTGTTTTATATTTTATATACTATATACTGGGCGCATGATACTAGTCTCTTATATATATTCTATTTTTCTTTTTTACATTTGCACTTGGTGTCTATTTTACACATTTTATACATTTATAATATACTAAGTGTAACACGCAATTTGTATGATAATATATTTTTGAAATAAAAGATGCAAATAACAATGATTTATTATGAAAGCTATCGAAAGAAATATTACTATAGTGGTGATAGAGTGGAAAATGAAAGTAGTAAAAATGATATAATATTTAGGAATTGTATATGTGGCACGCATATACGACACTACAATACGAAAGAAAAACTGACCTTAAGACTTGCTTCCACCCGCCACTCACAGTCATTTCTTATAGGGTCCGGGATATGTGTGTCCGCACAAAGAGCGCAGCCGGCACACCGGCAGGTATTTTTCTACGACTTAAAGACATTTTATATATTTTTTCTTACATTCCCGATAACTGAGCCGAATTGTACTATTCTATAGATTATTAACTCTGTTCACCGCCTCACTGTCGCCATAGAGGGTACAAACCAGAATAAAAGAAATAATATATATACATATATATTAGTTTTTTTATATACTTAAATATGATGGAAATACTGTAGATATAGAAGCGGGGTGGTACACACTGGGCGCATTTGCTGCGGTTGTAGCAGTTTATTTCTATACAATGTCCTGACTGTAAAATAGAAATGTATTGGTGTGTATGTGTGTGCGTTAGTCAAGTAGTCAACCCAACATTCTCCACTGCCAACTCAAAATGCTAAATTAATTCTTATATTGAATTATTACATAATCAATAATAACATTAATTAAAGATCTACGTTACAAATATAAATGAATACTTTATTATGTTACATACTAATTACTACTTGAATTATTAAATTACTACCTATATGTTTAATTCATAAATGTTGAGACTAGATACAATAGAACACATCCCCTATAAACCCATATTCATATCATATGTACTTTTGTACTGTGGACCATAATATAGGTTACAAGATTTTAAAGTTGACCCTATGTTATAAGAATTCATAGGTTTATACAATTTATTGCACACTCATTTCTAAATAAATTTTATTGAATCCTGTTAAAAAAACAATATATATTTATGAAAATTCTATAATATTTCCACTTAAAAACATACTTGTTGGCTATTTCCTTATTTTTTATTTAGTTCCTACATTTAACATACTTTTGCATATATTAGCATACATTTAATACGCCGGTAAAATTCTGTGGATTTCAAAATATACAATTTATAATTATACTAAACCGACAATAACTTCAGATTAAATTACTGTACGGTAAGTAGTATGGTTTTGTATGTTCTGACTCCATTTTAGAAGCCAATTTTTTTCGGTTTGGCCGGCAATTTCCACCTATTTTTTAGTGTGTGATTTTTTTGTTCAAAAAACCTATATTATGTATGTTCTGGCTCCATTTGAGAAGTCAAATTTTTACCAGTTCAGCGGTTAAATCGTTTACCGTGTATATTTACAGGGAGATTTTTACCAATTAAGTGGTTAATTCCACCATATTTCACTGTGTAGAAAATAAAATACATTTTTTTTTTTAATTTACTCACTATTTTTATTTCACTCAAAACAATCACATACTCAAAAATACACACACAATTATATTTCACTCATAACATTTATAAACACGTACAATTTTATTTTACACATTTTTTTTATAAAATTTAATTCATGAAATTAGTAAACATCTAATATACTGCACAACTATCTCATGAAACTGAGATAGATCATGTCTAACCAAATATTAGTGTACAAATTTTTAGAATCTACGATTTTGTAACACTTATTTGTTTCAACTTTTTATACAGTATTATTATTTTTTTATACTGTTAAAACATTTTTTTATAAAATCAAAATATTACATTTTTTTTCTACAATGTATCAAACAACTATGAACGATTATTTTCAAACAGTTCAGTTAATCAAAAATATCAAAAACACCTACATTTCCAGGATATGAATCATCTGTAAAGCGATTTGAATCTCTCAAAGAATTTTAGACTTTAATTAGTGATAAAGTAAAATAAGCGGACGCAAGATTTTTTTTCAAGTCAAAAGACAGCGTTCAGTGTTGGACATGTGGAATAATTCTCGGAAATTGGCTCAAAGGTGATTGTCCTTTTCGTGAACATGCAAGATTTCCAAACAAATGTCCTTTACTCTTATTGAGTAAAGGAAGTAAATTTATAAATGATGTCAATAACAGATTTAAATACAAGGATTTAACCAACTGCTTCTGTTACAAACGTAATGGTATCGATGAAGTTGATAATAATAATTATTAATATAAATTTTAATTATTAAAATCAAAAGTATAATATTTTATATTTTTATTTCAAAATAAGAAATATTTTACTTAAATATTTCAATCATGTTTAATATGTTCGTGAACACTGTGTTTTAATGGTTTAAGACGTCACTCTTTAAGATACATATGTTAGGATTAAATAATAATTTAATAGGTGGGGCCGTGGGGGGGGGAGGATAGAATACTTAGTATGGTAGGTAAATGTAAAATAAAGAATCACGTCTTAAACCATAAGAACACAGTGTTCACTTTTATTTTTTGTTGGTATATAAACAAAAAAGTTATTTCATTTGCATTGGTTATGTGCTCATCATCAAATGAGTTAGACTGCGTTAACTGCATTAAAGTTTTAAAATTAATAAAACGTATTTTAGAAAAAATTCATACCTACAATTAAACGACGTACGTCTACCAAGTACCAGAATCGGAAGAGTACCATTACGTTTTGCAATATTAAGTATATAATATACATTTTTTTTTTTTTTTTTTTAACGAATAATCAAACATGTCTTCGCAAGTTTCAACAGTTGGTAAATCAAAATTTGATATTCATAATAAAAAATATGTTTCAGTTGGATATTTACTTGAAAAAGAAATTGCTGCATTAATTGAATCAGGTAGAAATGTTTTCACTCTAAATTTAACTAATTGGAATGATTTAATGCGTGAATCTAATTTTAATATGATTTATTGAGGGCGTGGGTTCGAATCCCACGTCTGATGTTGTAGGGAGACGTCTTACCACGACGACCCATCTTAACAAAAATACTAAGGTGTATCTGTTATTAATTAACAATATAATTAAAAGAATAATGAACAAACATAACATAACATGACGTAACATAACGTGCATAACATAACTGTAACTGAATAAAAACTAAGCGTAGATAACAGTGGTAGCAGCGGGAGTTGGCAGTGTTGCCAACTACATGCTACAGAAAATTTAAATATTCTATAAATGCAAAATATTCTTCAATTACATTAAGTTTGAATTATAATTCTATAACATTAAGTATTATCGATTTTTGGATATTTCTATTATTATATCTTTTTATTCACCTACCGAAATAAAAATGTAAAAAAACCATGTAAAAAACTAAATAAATAATTTCAACATATTAATGTCAAATCACATCTATTCAATATTTCAAAGTAGGTACCTACAAACCCATTCAATCATTTAGAAATTTTCAAATTCTAATTTCCGAGTGGTACAAACTACGAAAAATAAGTGTATTAGTTTTAAATTGTTTATTTTATGTGTTTACAGTGGGTTGTAGTTTGTAGAACTGTAGAAGACATCCGTAAATTGCATTCAACATCTTTATAAATGAGAAATCTCTCTATGTAATTTAAAAAAAGTTATTTTTTAAAAATCTTAAAAGTTTTTCCAATATTCGATGAAAACTGCCGGAAAATTTAATAAAAACGATAAAACGTTTCGCAAATGAGATGAGTGTAACAAAATTTTTTACTTATTTTGCCATAAGTCATTACTCCAAAATGACCTAACGTATTGGTGCTAAAAGCTTAAAATGTTCATTAAATATCAAAAATATATTTGTATAAATTTGATTTATGTTTAAAATGGTTTGTTTAGAATAATTAAACAATATAAATGAAATTAAAAAATTGAAATTATCATATTCTTTGAATACGTTTTTAGCTACTTAATACAGTTTTAAATTCTTGATATGAAGTCACACATATTTTTATTTATCAGTTTGCGAGATAAGAAAAAATAAATAAATGATAATAAAATCTTAAAAAATAAAACTACATTGTTAGAACTATAGATTTTTGAAATTACGAAGACGTTGAAATTGGGGGTGCTTAAAGTTAAGTTGGGGGTGCTTCAGCGCAAGTGCACACATCACCAGTGAGTGCTCCAAAACCCACGATCAGCCTCCGACGTGTGCTAATGGCAATGGCGCACACACGGCTAACTTCCGTGGCTGTCATTCCTATACCCATGTATGATGTAACCCATGTAACTAAGATTCTCATAAAAAAACCACCCACTCAAAACACACCGGCTTCTAGCACATCCACCGACTTTCCAACATAACACCTCAACATAAAGAATTCACCGACTCAACTCCCTCCTCCAGGAAATCTAAGCTTTGCAAATGCTACCAAAAATAACCCAGCAATCAAAAATATAAAGTTATCACTCTTCTTTCAGAACTTCTTTCAGCAATCTCAAAAACCGATGATCCAAAAATAATCATCTGTATCACTATCAACTCATTCATATCCCTTCTAAAATACATCCATGACTGACCTTTGAATCCTTTATTGGAATTCAAACGGCATTAAATCTAAAATAAACGAATTACACGCACTTATGCTAAAAACAAATATCGATATCGTTCTTCTAAATGAAACCAAACTAAAACCCCTCAACCAACTAAAGCTCTGCAACTATCACGTTTATCGCTCATATAACACCTCAAGCCTACGTGGCCATGCCTGTGGCGGCACCGCCATACTCATCATCCGTAAAATAGTGAACAGACGCATTACTATACCGAAATCTATTTCGTCAACCACCGTCGAAATATCTATGATCAAATACAAATCTCCGCCGTGTACAAAAGGCCGAATCGACCATTGAAAACTGACGATATAGATGCTCTAACAAACGGCAACCATAAATTTTTTGTCGCGGGCGATTTAAACGCAAAACCCTCTCTGGCACAGCCGTTGACCAAACCCGGTTGGTAACACACTTGTTATATATTACTGTTTATAACCTTATTTATATTGTTATTAATATCATATTATGATAACGGTCGTCGGTCAGGTGACCGGTGCTTATTTGTCTAACCTACGCGGCGGCTCCCCGACTAGAGTCAGTCGTTCGTCGGCACTCGCTCGCGCGTACGTGGTCGCCGGGTCACCGTATATCAATACTGTGTTAATTATATTGTGTGTCACTATTTAACGGTAACACGTCTTTGTCATCCGTAGCGTTTATTATTATATTAATTATTATTCTAATTCAAGTGTATTTACTTATATAATAAAATTATATGCCCTTGTGCATTTTTTCCCCTTAATGAAAGACGTATATTTTATATTGTGAGTTGTCTCCGTCCTGGCACTGACTTTTAAAGTTAACACACTATACAATCACGCTCTTAATGACGACTACATCGTTACAACCCCAGTTTTTCCGATATTATTCCCGGCTATTGCTGGTCACAGACCAGATGTCCTAGACATAGCACTAATCCGTCTCCCTCGACTCTCATATGAAATAAATAATCACAATGAACTATCCTCCGACCACAATCCTATGCTACTCACACTATCTGATTCACCAATCACCTCCTCGCCACCTTCAGCCACACGTAGCGTTAACTGGACCAAATACATAGCCATAATCGGTTCTCTATCACCATCGGTTAGGTTACAATTGAATTAACTACGGGCCCTGTCTTACTAGAGGTCAATACCGTCACCCACTCCCATGGCTCATCCTCATCAACCGATTGTTTCACGTATCCTGGCACCATTCAACAAATACTCAACAAAATTCCAAAGCGTAAAGCTCCTGGCGCAGATTCCATATAGTACACAGCAATCAAACTTCTACCCAGGAAATTAGTTTTGCTCCTTACCCACATTTTTAACGGATTCCTTCGAACTGGTCTCTTCCCAACGTCTTGGAAACACGCAATCATTATCACCATCCCAAAACCTGACAAGGATCCACGCCACCTAGTCAACTACCACCCTATTGCACTGCTATCTTCTCTCTCAAAAATTTGTGAAACAATTATTTTTGCAAAACTTAACACCGAAATCGGTCCAAAACTCAGAAATGAACGATTTGCCTTCCGTCAACAGCACTCCACAACCCTCCAGCTTGTCAACTTAATCGATCACTTGGCAACAAATACCAACAACAATTTGCGCACAGCTGCTGTCTTTCTGGATGTTGAAAAAGCGTTCGACCCTATCTGGCATGCTGGATTACTTTACAAACTCCATATATGGCACCCGTACCTACTTGCTAAATATCATAAAGTCATTCCTAACAGACCGTACCTTCTCGGTAAGACTCAACGGTAAAACATCTAGTTACAGGCCGATCCTATCTGGCGTACCGCAAGGCTCCAGTTTCTCGTCAACTCTCTATTTGGCCTACACTAACGATGTTCCCCTCAACCAAAACGCTCGGGTGTATCTCTTCGCCGACGACACTATGTACACCACCACGAATAAAAACCCAAAAAGAGCAGCCATACAACTGCAAAAACAATTAGACGCATCACTAACCTGGTGCAAGAAATTGCGTCTTTCCATCAACGCCCTCAAAATGGTTGCGGTTATGTTTAACGGACCTTCTAGGTTCTTGTCTCATCGACTGCAAATAAATGGCCACCAAATCCCCTGGTCTCCATCATCCAAGTATCTCGGAGTATCCCTTGACAAGAACCTAACGTTTTCTACACACATAAATGCTATGGTTAAGAAAGCCACCGCCGTCCGCGGTATGCTCTTTCCAATCCTAAACCATTCAAGCCCCATTAAAAAAAAACTAAATATTCTACATCTGTATGTCAAACCTATTCTGTCATACGTCGGTCCGGCTTGGAGACAACTACTATCACAAACAAACTTGAAGCCGTTCATAACATCGGTCTCCGCGCCATCACCTCCTCCCAATGGATTGTAACTAACAAGGCTATTCTCTCTTCAGCACGTACCACCAACGATAAAGCAATCAGTTATAAACAATAGCAACAACTTCTTCTACTGCAACTTGCTATCATCCTTCGTCCATATCCTCAAATTGGGACTGTCGTCCATCAGCTGCCGATCCAATAAACAAACGTCCAAAACAACACCCCTTCTTATGGTCTAACATGTAAACAAAATCATTCGCCAAATACCATCTCACACAACTCGTCATAGGCTAACGCCGGACTCGAGTATACACGCACATCGCCGTCATAATAAGCAATGCAATGTGTTTTTACACACAAACACAGTGGCCCTGAAAAGGGCCGTTTTGATGCGGGTTGTATATGCTCGTTACAACCTTCAGTATTAAAATATACCATTTGGATGGAAAAATTTCTTTAAATAAATATTTTACGTTGAAAATTGACGTAAAAACGGTTTATTACGAAAAAATTGTAAAATTATTCTCTTAAACGCTTATAAAAAAATACTGAGTCACGATATTTAAAATTTTTTGAGTATTGTTAGTGAAGTGTATGAGTAAAGTCATATTACATTTTCAAAGTTTTAGTTTTCATCAAATATTTAAAATAATATACCGTTCATAATTTTCATATTTTTCGTCTAATTATCGTAAGGTTTTTTTTTCAAAATTATCTTAAGTTTTTTGGTTTGACAACGAAAAAAATCTGGTTAATAGAAAAGATTCAAAACTTCATGTTCTATGTGTATTTAAAGTTTAATTATGTTCGGAATGACCAATTTCTTCATATAAATTGTTTAAGTTGAAAATAGTCGTAAAGATAATTATGTATTTTATTTTTATTTTTTTCTATGTGCTTCGTGTTAATACGTATCCGATAAAGAATATATTTATCACAATATTATGTATTTTATTTTTATTTTTTTCTATGTGCTTCGTGTTAATACGTATCCGATAAAGAATATATTTATCACAGAACAAAATAATTTGCAGTCCGCTACAAAATACGCCGAACATGTTAATATCTATAGGCATGTACAAATATTTAATCACTCTCGTCTGCAGACCGTTAAAAGGTATTTTATCGTATTATAAACGTTCTTGTGTGCGATGACTGAATTGAAATCACTATTATTGATGTATATACAAATGTATTATTCTCTCGAAAAGGTCTCGTTTTATTATTACTTTCTCTTCAAAAATGCGGTCCGTCACGAGAGTTGAACAAATAAAGCATGATTGTGTTTGTTTTGTGACACACTAGTCAGACACGTACCGACAGACACCGTACCGTACCGTTCCGTAAAATATTTTTATGTTTGTTTAAATACAATAATTCACACTTTAGAAAATTTAATAAGTCTTACTCGTACACTTCACTAATGATACCAAAAAATTAAAAATCATGACTCAAGATTTTTTATTGTAATCGTTTAGGTAAATTATTATAGATGTTTATGTAATAAACGGTTTTTACGTCAATTTTTAACATAAAGTATTTATTTGAAGAAATAGGTCGATCCAATGATAATGAAACTTTGAATACAGATGGAACAACATTTTTGAAATATTTTGATTGAAAAAACACGTCCTCTGTCAAACAAAAACTATAGTCAGTGACACGACAAATGGCACCTTTGTACCACGACCCGCACTTCCTCTCCACTAACCTGTTAGCCATGTGTTCTCATCCTATGTAAAAATATAGTCGGTGACACGAAAATTTCCTTGTGTTGCGTTAGGTTAGGTTTATGTTAGGTTAGGTTGTTAGTTATTATAGGTTAGGCTAGGTTTATGTTTTGACTGTATACCTATTTATATAACCTATTTATTAGTTGAAAATAATGGTAATGAATAATATTTTATTCAATGTTTCTTGTTTCGATAGATGTACATACTTGTTAATTATAAATATTTTTTTTCTCTAATATTTTATTCAATATTCCCTGTACTTATTTGCGTTATTTTTCTTTGATTTTAACTGTAACATAACTAGTTTTAATATATTTTTCAAGTATTATTGGTAAATTACGTTTAAATGAAAAAAAACGTGGCAATTCATTTAATTAGATTGCGAACCACTTAGACGAAACGGCCGCTAGGTTCGCTGCGGAGAGGGGCTATTTATTGTCATGGCGGCAGCACTTATTATTTCAGTATTTGTTCTGCTCTGTTCATGTCCAGTACTGACGTTCGGTATTACTCACATGGTCTCTGCCGAATTGCTCTAACGTATCATTTTACATTATAAATTGATGCTCGTTGAAATACACGGCGTTTCTCGTTTCCGCCGTCTTTTACTCTTGGTGCCGTTCACGTTTTGATTCTTCTTATTCGCCAAGTCAGAAACGAAAATGTCTGGAACAATGGAAGTAAGCATTCGAAATAATATTATTCATGTAAACTACTTGTGAATTTTACTGTTATATAAAAAATTGTTTAGTATCTCATTCTAAAAAATTAAGCTATAAAATAATTTTTAGTTTTATTGAAACTTTAAAGGTGATTTTATTTTCAGTAAATTAATTTCGTGACGTTTTCCTATAAGATCAGTTAATGTTGAAAATTGATTAGAAGCTTTATTGTAGGTGGATAAATCCTTATTTTACCTTCCCTTCTTATTTAAATTATCATATTTAAAATTTATACCTAGCAATAATACTGTCTTCTGTAAAAGATCAATTTCACAATTTATTCAGGTATTTTTCTTATGTGGCGGTATCTAAAACTTTGGTACCGGTATCCGGTAATTTTTTTCTACTGGTATTTACGGTATTACCAGTTATATGGTATTTACGGTAATAACCGTAAACGGTATTTACGATAATTACCGTAAAACGGTATTTACCTACGGGCTACGGTAACCGGTATTTACGGTAACATTAGTATTTACCGGTAGGAAAAATTACCAGAAACATGGTAATCTAAAACATACTGTGGATAGTCTCCTTGGAGAAAAGATAATGGTGATGAGAGTTCTTCGCATCTCACAAAGGATTGAATTTTAAAGAAACTATCTTTAGTTTCTTCAATATAACGATTCTGAGCAAAGCTTCAGTTCGGAAATTGTTATATTGAGAAGTAGTAAAAACGTCCCGTCCTCAAAAAAGCGTCCACTATTGGGAATGTCCGCTGTTAGGAGGTGTCCATTAGGGGAGGTATCACTTTACCTTATAATGAAGTTATAATATTTAAAGACTTACGAATGGGCTGTGTTTTTCTTACCATAGGTATCAGGACAAACAAAGGCATTAACTAAATTTGTAAGTTCGAAAAATTTTATGAAAACAATATTAAAAAAAAAAAAAAAAGAATAGATAAGGTATTATAATATATTATTTATTAAAAAATATAAGATCTAATAATCCTATTATTATATCAATATCATTTTTTCTATACATGTGTGTGTATAGTAATTTATGTTAAATGTGAGGAAGTTAGTCAATTATCAATATTATCACTATGATAATGACATCCTATTTTTATCTCGACATTTATTCTTTATGTTTATCAACAATAATACTATTACCATGTCAATCATAATATGCCTAAACCTGCCTATATTGAAATGTATATATAATATGAATTAGTTTATAATTGTTAACAATAGTCAAAACTTTTTCGTAAATATTAATATTATGATGGAATTAAACTGAAAATCAAGATCTTGCTGGAATATAAGTTATCTTGAAAAATACAAAACCAAATCTTTTATTAAATATTTTGTCAAACTTCAAATATTTCATTAAATGAGTGTACCTAATTAATACGATTTTAGAAAATATAATTAACTCTATGAGCCCAACGCCCACATATTATGCATATATAATTCATTTGTAATTAAATGATTGACATTCATTTATGTTGGTCAGATGTATATGTGTATTTTAATGATTTTAATTTATTTTTTGTGTATATTATAGGATACTCCTAACAACATTCATAGAGAAACCTCAAGAAGGATTTATATAAATGTTCTAAGCACTAATAATGAAATATTACCGTTTCGGATAAAAATTCAAACTCCTCTACAGAAATTAATGCTCAAATATTGTGAAATGACTGTAAGTATAACTAAACCATAAATTTATTTTTCTCATCATTGTTATTAGTTTTGTATTAAGAAATATCTTTATAAATTAGTTTTTCATATTGACAGTCAAGGTAGAACAAAATGTATACAATACGTATGTATGCTCGGGGCTAATTAAGATCACGACCCGGCTGCGAACCATTTAGTGGCTGTTACATGCTTATATTTGGGTCTCATTATCTTTTTAACATATGGAGACGGGATATAAGAATACGGGACATATTTCTGACCTTTTGAAAACACAGTTTTACCATCCCTATTTTTAAATCTGGTTCTAAGTGCTGTGTTTCAAACCCATCTCTAAACTCTCATCTGTTCCTAAACTATTCTAAAAATCATTAGAGCTCCTTACAACACTTTCATTTAAAAAATTATTGTCATCGAACTAAAATAGATATAAATCCGGACTATCAATTATAACTAAAGTACTTAGCTTTTCTTCCGATATACTTGAACCAATTAAATCTGGTGTCCAAGTGAGTGACATTTATACTGACATTAGAAAAACATTTATAGATACCGTAAATCATGAACTTCCCATCCGTAATCTAAACATAATTGATATCTCCGGTTATCTTAACCTATGGTTTAGATTGTATTGTCTAATCGATATCAACAAGCATAAATTAATGGACGCCTTCCTTCCCTATTTTATGTTTCATCTGGTGTACTTCAAAGAGGACATCTACCTCCCTGATTATTCCTAAAATTTCTGTTCGATATTGATACTTGTTTTAAATATTCTAAATTTTAATTTTTCATCCATAATCTTAAATCATATTTTACAATAGAAGATTGTTTTTTGTTGGAAGACGATCTAAATAAACTATCCAAATGGTGTTCTAATCATGGCTTGAGTCTTAATATGAATTAATGTTCTAAAAAAACCTTTTTAGAGAACTAAAAATAAAATCGCATTTGATTATTTGATAGGTGAAAAAATTCTGCTAGAGTATGTATAATAATATATGAATCCTCGGGGTTACATTTCAATTCCCACCCACATCGATCAGATTTGTCTTAAGCAATTAAAACTATTAGTTTTTTAATTCGAGCTACCAAATCTTTTGACGACATAAACTACCTTAAAATTATTTTCTATGGTTTAGTACGACCTATATTAGAATATGGTTCTATAATATGGAACCCTGTTACGATGTCACATAAAGAAAAATTAGAAAGAGTACAGAAAAAATTTGTAAAATGTATTGGCTACGAAAAAAGATTAACTAATACACTTGGTAATCCATTTATGAGGTACCTTCAATGTAATTTAAAGCTTGACTGTCTATCAACCCGTTGTAAAATATCTAATATATCATTCTTATAAAAAAAATTAGTTAATGTTTGTAGATATATTATATATTTTGTCTTCCTATTATTGACCGTATTTTTTTCCTCGTACCTCATTCAACACTTGATCATGTCTAACATTCCACGTAAGTACTAACTATGAACAAAACATTTCACTTGATAGACTTTTATCACTAGGAAATCTATCTAATTTAATTTAGGTCTATTCTTTAATTCTTTACCAGACCTAAGACTACCCTTTTCAAATCTATAGTAAACTTGTATGATATATTATTTTTTGCCAATTATGTTAATATCCATCTTTATTTTTAATTCTATTATTCAGATTACCAGTAATAGTTATTTATTAAACGTAATATCAAACCGTACTTGCGTCTATAAGATGTAAACTTACAATAAACAAAGAATATAAAGCCCTGCATTGGCAAAAGTTTAAATTGCCTACCTGTGGTACATATTTTTTTTATGTTATATTAAATTTATTTTTACTATACCTATTGCAGGGTCTTAATATGGCAGACTTAAGATTCAAGTTTGAAGGCAGATGTATTAGTGACGATGACACTCTCGCTTTGATGGCGATTGAAGAATATGCAACAATAGAAGTGTATGAACAACATTCTGGAGGAGGACGTCCTAACGTTAAAAAATGTTAAAATGTTTTCTTGTATTACATATAATAGTTACATATTACATTCTGTAAATTTAGTATTCGTATTAATGTTATTGATAATTTAATGTGTAATTTAAATGGTTATTTATCAAACAACAAGTACCACTATTCTTATGATTATTGTATCATCAGTTCCTGTATAGCTTCTACTGACTGTAGTAGCACTTATATAATATAATATAATATATTATATAATTATATTATATAATTAGATATCTCAAGAACTATGTATGTTTTATAACTTCATTCTAGATAAGTTTCTGTGGTATCTATTACATTTACATGAATGAACGATTAAAATTAGTACTTATTTAAAATAACTATTTAATATTTATAAAGGTTAAACCCCCATGTATTCTTATGCAAATTATGTTTGCTTTTGACATTTCAGTAATAAAGTATACAATAATCATATTAACCTATAATATTACCTTTTACTTTGATTAGATATAATATTAATGTAACAAAGAATTATGTAACTATGTAACTATTTATTTTGTAATAAAAATAAAATTTTTTATTTTATTAAAACAATTAAAGAGTACCTGCACAGAATAGGTATATAATATATATGTACGAGTATACATAGAATTCTTACCTACTGGAAAATTCTATGATTTAAAATAATGATTACTGAACGAATAAAGGTACACTACTTACATAATTCACTTTTATTTTTAAACTTTGTCTTATCAACTACAAAAGTTTATTAAAGTTTTTGTTAGAATTAATTAAGGTAACATATATGCATTTTAATTTGCGATAAAAATGTAAATGAAACTATAAAATCCCAATTTTGCCATTCAATTAAAGTAATCTAATTTTAATTCATCTTTACTATCTTTCGCTATTAACATTGATATCTCCTATTATTATTATTTTATTATTTGTCATATTGTTAATCAATTCAATTTATGTAGTTTCAAAGTTCATATAATTATTATTATGTCCTCTATATGAAGCAATTATTTCACGACGAGTCTCATTACTACAAATAATTATTTCAATAACTTTATATATATCCTTTGACAATCTTTGACATATAATACAATACCGCTGTTTTGATTAAAATTATTTTTTTTTGTTACATAAGTATGAAATCATTCAATTTTTATATTAGAAGCACAATTGTTAAGCCAACATTCAGTCAATACAATGTTATCAATAAATTTAATAATATTATTTAACATAATTAATAGTTGAGAAAAGTTTTTGCTAATTAGCATATATGATCAATTGATCATATATTCAAGTGAAAAATAGTGAATTATTATTGCCAATAAAAAATTGATTTAAAACATTAATATCTTTTATGACATTTCTATTTATACGAGATTATTTAATTTATCTACTAATTCGTTTATGTTATCATTCATTAATATTCAAAAAATGTATGTATATACATTGATAATATTATTCTAAGCAATAATAAATATAATATTTATCATACCTATTATCTATATCATTTTATTTAGATAATTTTCCTCCTTTATTCTAATTTTATTACTTTGGCATGTTCATCTTTCCTCACTAAAATGTCATTTGTCAATTCCGTTCATCAAAACATATTTGTATCCTTTTTCTTTCGCCATTGCTTTCGATTTCCCCAGTAATAGTCGCTTAACCTTTGTTAAATTATTATTCATATATATTCTTGATTGCGGCCAATTCTCATTATACAGATTAGCATTCCATTTCATTCTCTTGGCTATTGATGTAAATCGGTTTTTATCATCGATTTTATAGTATATTCCAAATAAGACCAGGCTACGGCGGCGACAAGATCTCATCGGGCGGCGGTCAGGCTCCACCTATTTTACTGATAACGTGTACTGACGTACGTATGTGATTATGTGGTGCGCGACTGCGCGAGTGACAGTACGGAAAAATACATCGCGACGTACCGCTCCGCACTCCATCTATTTCAGAGTATACAATGCAATCTAAGTTATTTGTTCAGGTCGCTGGTTTGCGATAGACTAATTACGTCGCGGCGGTCGCTCTAGCTGTCGGGCCGCGGCGGCAAAGTTCGAGGTCCGTGCTCGTTGTGAAGCCACGCCCATGCGCACAACTTGGCCGCCGTAGCCTGGTCTTATTTGGAATAGAGTATAGATAACCATGCAATTATTTTCATATCTGTTTTATGTTGTGTTGTTATTCTATAAGCTTTCACTATATTACATTCCATATTAAGTTTGTGTTATTTCTTCGTTTAATATTCTATTAACTGGAATATTGATCAAATGTATCACTAATAAATTGTATAGACTCAGTTAATTATTGAATATTATCACATTTCACTTCATTTGCTGGTATGATTTTCTTGTTATTATCCCATTTAGTTTTGCAATCAGTGCACATCCATTTGTTCTTAGTATTTTTTGACATTTTATTTCATTTATTTTCATTTATACCTTGACAATAATAATGAGCATTTATTTTACAATCTGAGCATATTATTTCATCTTCTTTAATTATATTATCTGCGCATTTTATACAATCCATGATTAACTAAATTAATACTGAAAGAAAAAATCAATGTAAAACAAACTATAATAATAGCGATAAAATAATACGTGAGGATACAACGGTGAATCACGACGCGATAAGAGAGCGGAGCACACGAAAGTACGTCTAATGTGTACGACATCTGAAGTACGACTGTTATAAACTATGAACTGGCCCACCACTAGCCGGCCTGGGAAGCCAAAATAGTGGGAGGTGCCCTCATTAATGGGGACCGGGTTGACCTACCGACGTCAACTTGAAACCAAGTCGGTGCCACGGGAGAGGGGAGCCCCACTGTACGCCCGTCCGGCTTGCCGTCCGGGACTCAGTGCCCCTCAAGGTTGAGGAGCCTACCTCGGCTGAAACGTGGTGGCTGTGGGACCAGCGTGAAGATAGTGGAAACCCAAACCACTGGACCTAGTGGGGGGTCGGACTCAAAGAGATCTCGGTCTCTCCGGCCTCAAAAAGGTACGGCTTCGGCCGGTGCTGGTGGCCCATAGACGACCCGGGACCGATCGTCCGGCTTGCCGGCGTCGCTCCCGTACGTCCTCGGCCCGCGAATAGCGCCTAGCGCTAACATGCGGACCGTGTGATCGTAGGCGAAAGCCAAAAACCCGGGAATCACGTGTTATAAACTATGAAGTATAATGTATAATGTACTATTCTACTCCATATTTTCTTCATCGCCTTCTGCATTAATAGGTATAATACACCTTTAAAATATGTATTTATCAGATATTTAGAACGTTTTTCAACTAAACCCAATTTAGGCTTATTAAAATGGTTGAAAAATCAATTATAAATATCGATAGAAATCGGTAAATAATTTACCGTAAATTTATATTTGAAAACTACTGGGAAATATTGACCCCCCAAGGCCCCAAAGTACCAACTACATTCCTTTCAGAAAAGATGCTGTTGAAGAAAATCTAAGCATTTTACTGTCCCAAAAGGTGATGATAGACACAAAAAAAATTTTAAATAAAAAATTAATAAAATAAAAAAACACAATAAAATGAGTTCAAAATTAATAATCCTTTAAATGTATGTTTTAGATTTTTGGCTACTGGTTGTAGTTTTAGAAGCTTAGCTTTCACTTTTAGAATGGGAAAAACTACTATTTCGAACATAATAGTAGAAACATGTAGTGCTATTTGGGATAAATCATTACCTACTAATTTACCGGAACCTACAGCTGATATGGGGAAATCAAATTCCAAAGATTTTTATACGAATTGGAATTTTCCGAATTGTCTTGGAAGCATCGATGGAAAACATATAAGGATTAATCAGCCACATAATACGGGTTCAATGTACTACAATTACAATTATTATTATGACAAGCATTTTTTTTCCATACATCTACTAGCTGTTTCTGATGCAAATTACAAATTTGTGATGGTTGACATTGGTGCGTATGGCAGAGAAAGCGACGGCGGAGTTTTAAAAAATTCAGAATTTTTCAAAAAACTTAAAAATAAAGAATTAAATATTCCTGATAATGCAGAACTTCCAAATACCAACATTAAAGTACCATACGAATTCATAGGCGATGAAGCATTTCCTTTATTAGTTAATATATTACGACCATATCCCGGAAAACAACTCGTTAATAATAATAAAAATAAGTGTTTAATTACAGGCTTTCTCGGGCAAGGCGAACAGTTGAAAATACTTTTGGTATTCTATCTTCATAATGGAGAATATTAAATAAAGTAATCGAAACTAATATTGAAAATGCTATTATAATTACAAAAGCCGTATGCATATTGCACAATGTAGTATTAACGCATAATAAGCAACCAATACAAAATATTCAACATTTATTGGACGAAAAAATTGCTCATATCTCTGCAGACGGCAAAAGATCAACCAACATACAGGTATCTGGTGGGCTTTTCAAAAGCGATTAATTGCAAGAAAACAAACTATTTTGATTTAATTACGTTAAAAGCGATTTATCGTAAAACGCAAAACGGAAAACGCTCCCAGAGGGGCCATATCATATTTATTCTATAGTTTTAATAAAATCGTAAAATCGCAAAACGCAAAATCGCAAATCGCTTTCAGTGGGGCCGTACCCTAAAAATAGGACAATTATTCAACAGTGTTGGTCTGATTTAACTAAATAATTAATTATAGAGTACTCTTCTTGTTCTAGTGGACGTTTGCTGTTTTATACTTTGATTTTTTTCTGAGATACGTTTAAATAATTTCAAAATTTTTATACAGAGTAGACAGTCACTTGGTGTCTGACACATGTATAATGTACGAAACAAAAGTGAACACTGTGTTCTAATGGTTTAAGACGTGACTTTTTATTTAACTAAAACAGTATAAAAAAATAATAATACTGTATAAAAAGTTGAAACAAATCAGTGTTACAAAATCGTAGATTCTAAAAATTTATTCACTAATATTTGGTTAGACATGATCTATCTCAGTTTAATGAGATAGTTGTGCAGTATATTAGATGTTTACTAATTTCATGAATTAAATTTTATAAGAAAAAATGTGTAAAATAAAATTGTACGTGTTTGTAAATGTTATGAGTGAAATATAATTGTGTGTGTATTTTTGAGTATGTGATTGTTTTGAGCGAAATAAAAATAGTGTGTAAATTTAAAAAAAAAATGTAGTTAATTTTTTATACGGTGAAATAAGGTCGAATTTAAACGCTAAACTGGTAAAAATCCCCCTGTAAATATACACGGTAAACGATTTAACCTCTGAACTGGTAATATTTGACTTCTCAAATGGAGCCAGAACATACATAATATAGGTTTTTTGAACAAAAAAATCACACACTAAAAAATAGGTGGAAATTGCCGGCCAAACCGAAAAAAATTGTCTTCTAAAATGGAGCCAGAACATAAAAAACCATACTACTTATCGTACAGTAATTTAACCTGAAGTTATGCCGGTTTAGTATAATTATAAATTGTATATTTTGAAATCCACAGAATTTAAAAAAAAAATAAAATAAAATTAGTGTGTAAATGTTATGAGTGAAATATAATTGTGTGTGTATTTTTGAGTATGTGAATGTTTTCTGTGAAATAAAAATAGTGTGTAAATTAAAAAAAAATAATGTAGTTAATTTTTTATACGGTGAAATAAGGTGGAATTTAAACGCTAAACTGGTAAAAATCCCCCTTTAAATATATACGGTATACGATGTGGAATTTAACCGTTTAACTGGTAAAAATCTCCCTGTAAATATACACGGTAAACGATGTGGAATTTAACGGCTAAACTGGTAAAAATTTGGCTTCTCAAATGGAGCCAAAACATACGTATAGGTTTTTTGAAAAAAAAAAACCACACAATGAAAAATAGGTATTACGTTACGTGTTTGTAAATGTTATGAGTGAAATATAATTGTGTGTGAATTTTCGAGTATGTAAATGTATTGTGTGAAATAAAAATAGTGTGTAAATTTAAAAAAAAATGTACTTTATTTTTTACACGGTGAAATAAGGTGGAATTTAACGGCTAAACTGGTAAACATTTGGCTTCTCAAATGGAGCCAAAACATACGTATAGGTTTTTTGAAAAAAAAAAATCGCTCACTAAAAAATAGGTGGAAATTGCCTACCAAACCGAAAAAATTTGGCTTCTCAAATGGAGCCAGAACATACATGCGTTTTTTTATCAAAAAATTCATGTACTAAAAAATAGGTGGACATTGCCGGCCAATCCGAAAAAATTTGGCTTCTCAAAACGTAGTCAGAACATACAAAACCATACTACTCCCCCCATTGACTGCTATACATAACTCAATTGTATACAACCATGATCTTTGTAATGAAATTAATGTATCTCTCGGAATATCTTTCACATTTTATATTACACCTTCACGAAGTTCTTGAATGGATGTAGATGGATAGACAACATTTTTGAGGTAGCCCTACAGAAAAAAGTCAATTGAGATCAAGCCTGGGGATCGAGCTGGCCAATTTATTGGTCCCGCTCTTCCAATCCATTTGTCCGGGAAATGGTCAATTTCTAGCTACATGAGCATAATGTGCCGGAACTCCATCTTGAATCAAGTATGGTAATTCTAATTCTGCATTATTACTTAAATGATTTAAATGATTTTGAAGAGCAGGCCAAATCTGAAATTTTATTATAAATTATAAATAAAAAATTAATAAAATTTAATTTAATAGAATTTATTATTTACTTGTTCATCCAATAAATTTGTAAACGTTTCTCCATTCATATTACCCCCGATAAAAAATGGACCAATGATATTAGTATTCCATATCCCACACCACACATTTAGTTTTTCAACATATTGGTTATGTGCTTCTAAAATAATGTGTGGATTGGAATCAGCCCAGTGATAAGTCCAGTGTTTACTAATCTGAACATATCTTAAAAATGTACTTTCATCCGTAAAAATGATGTTTTTAACAAAATTTTCATTTTCAAGTAACTGCTCTTGAGCCCAATTACAAAAATTCAAACGAATTTCCGTATCGTCACTTCGAAGTTCGTATGCAAACATTGTTTTATATGGCGGATAACCATAATTCTTCAGTATTTTTTTTTTTATTGAAATATGACTAATGCCAGCTTCACAAGCACGATTACGCAATGAAAGTTTAGGCTGTGCTATTGCACTAGCCAAAACATTAATTGTATTACACTCATTTGATGCACTTTTAGATCTCCCAGGTTTTTTAATTTTAACAACACTGCCAGTATTTCGGAAACCTTCTATTAATCTACCTAATAGCAGAAAATTAAAAGCAATTTTTTGACCTACAAATTAATAATAAATAATTCAGTT
Source organism: Therioaphis trifolii (assembly GCA_027580255.1). Taxonomy (NCBI): domain Eukaryota; kingdom Metazoa; phylum Arthropoda; class Insecta; order Hemiptera; family Aphididae; genus Therioaphis; species Therioaphis trifolii. The sequence continues at coordinate 39,491,445 of CM050404.1, forward strand.
TCGATATTCTTACCACTTACACTATTATTTGGTGTAGGTCTATCGGGATGCAGCTCATCAAATATTCTGGCAGTGGCTCTTTGGGTTTTATTATTTTCAAAATAAATAAACACCATTTCTACGTAATCGGGTATTGTAAATCATTTTAATACTTTTTTAACGAAAAAAGTTTAATGAAATTAAAACTAATGTTAAATGAAGTTGTTTAAACAAATCTACGCACCTGCATTATGCATAAACATTGCATAATGCAACAAAATTTAAAATTATGATATCTAGGTAAATAGTAATGACACCGCAGTGACTTGAACAGAGTATAATTAATATTGTTATCGGTGCCATTATTTAGATATGTAATTTTAAATATTTTAACGCCAATTATAATTTAAATATTTCACAATTAAACGTTTTCTTAGACAAGACAAGGTTTCATTTAGACTAAAATGAAGCTAAAATGCAATTAAAATCAATAATAATGACATAAATAGCTAATTAAATTGAAGATGTTTAACAGTAATTAATACAATTACTAAAAATCAAAAAACATATATATATATATATATATATATATATATATATATATATATATATATATGAAATAATAAGATTCATAAATTCTAGAATTTTCTAGATAATTATCAGATCTATGGTTGAAAATTATTTGATCGCATTAATGCGCTAACGAATAGATATGGATTAAACCAAAATATAAATATTTTCAATATTTATTTTCGTCAACGCTCGTCGCTCATCGCCCATCGCTCACCGCGCAACGCTTTCCAACGCTTTCTGTGCACGCGGCCTCAGTGTCTGATATCAAGCGCCGGACTGCATAATAAACGTTATTCTTTTCGTAGATTCGAGCAGTAGGTACGAGGTTAATTTGGCGCATTTTTTATTAATATATTTTATTATGGAATCTAAACATTGAAGTCATTGTACATTAGATGTATTATTGGACGATTTTCTTTCATTGAAGTATGATGAAAAATGTAAATTAAAAAACAAAAAACCTACTCTATATTTATCAATAGTATACAAAGACGGAAAATTAACGCGAAAATTTCAGAGTAATTGGTATAGTAAATTTACATGGCTTAGTGGTTGTGATAAACGCAATAAAATATTTTGTTTCATTTATGTATTTTTTCGAGGTGAATAAGAATGGGGGTTTGATGGGATATCTACTATAAACAATATAATAAGAAAAGCAGAAAAAAATGACATTTCAAAAACACACTTGAAAAATCAAAAACAATTTCATCTTTTGAGAAAAATTCATGCCTATTGAACATGTCATTTCGGAAGGCCGACGATTAGCAGCGTAAAAACATAATGAACAAATTGGTATTAACAAACGAATATTGGCCCGAATGGTTCATGTAGTTTGCTATTTGGGAAAACAAGAACTCGTTTTCCGTGGTCATCGAGAGAATACTGGATCATTCAATAAAGGTAATTATCTTGAGCTACTTGACTTACTCGCCCAAGATGAACAATTTATTAAGGAGCATTTTATATCATCGTCCATTTTTAAAGGCACATCAAATACCATTCAAAATGATTTAATAGTACTAAAGTTTAAATACTAAAATTTTTAAAGAAATTAAATCTGAAACTTTTGTGTCTATACAAGCAGATGAAACTAACAATGTTTCATGTCGATCACAAATGAGTTAAATATTTCGATAGGTATGTTATAGAAATATTTGTTGAGTTTTTTGATGTTTCAAAAGACAAAACTGGGTCAGGTTTAGCTGAAGTGATAAATGCTGAAATAATAAAATGAGAAGTAAGAAATAAAATTATAACTTGCAAGTCAAACTTATGACGTGACTTCGGTTATGGCTGGTGGAAAAAATGGTGTTCAAAATATAATAAAACAAATATACATAAGTGCGTTATTTATACATTGTTATGGTCATCAATTAAATTTAGTGTTACTATACGGTGCAAAAACGATACAGTCAGTCAAAATGTTCATATGAAATTTAACAATGTTTCATACATTTTTTAGTCGATCAACAAAAAGAAGTGAGCTTCTTAGAGAGCAAGGATTTAAACTACCACATCAAAGTGATACAAGATGGAATTATCATTCCAGAGCCGCTTCAACAATTAAAATTCATTTTCAAGAACTTAAAAATTCGGTAAAACACGTAACAGAAGAATCAAATTGGGACACCCAATCTTTATTGCCACAGCATCTGGATTATAAGATAAATTTAATGATACTTAATTTGTCTATTTATTAATATGTTTTAATAAAATATTTGTTTATACTGACCATGTATTTAATTTTTTACAATCTAAATATATGTCTGATATAAGTGGATGTGTTAATGAAGTTCAAAAGCTATGAACTAATTTGTCGACATTAAGAAATGAGAAAATTGTAATCAATTGTTGTGAAGAAGCTAACAAGTTGAATGATAATTTGATTTATGATTGTAAACAAAAAACGACTCTTCGTAAAATATCGTATGAAGTATTGGATTCTTTGACTGTTCAAATTGACATCAGATTTAAGGATTTTTCAAATGTTGTATATTTTGAGTTAACAAATGAAAAAATTTTCAAATTTTATACAAACAATTTTCCTGAAGATAAATTTTTGAAGTTATTAAAAAATATCCAAATTATTTTGATGAACTTCGTTTGCTTAATGAATTGCAAGTACTCTACTCAAACACAGAAAAACATGTACCTCCTCGTGAAATGTTGGATTTTTTTTTTAAAGTAAGTTACTAAAAAAATAAGTATAATTCTAAATAAATTAGACTAATTTAAAATGTTTGTACTCAGATGATTTACATGAAATATATTCTGAGGTTACCAAATTATGTCAGTTGATTTTATCTATACCTGCTACCACTACATCTAGTGAATTATCAATGAGTACGCTGAAACGCGTAAAATCATTTTCAAGAAACATTATGACAAATGAACAGCTTTCTTGCTTATCGACATTAGTGATCGAAAAACAAATGCTTGGGGTCATGGTAAAAGATCCTATGTTTGTTGAAGACGTAATAAATGAATTTGCCGAAAAAAAAAAGAAAGAAGGTTTGAACTTATTTATGAAAAAATATAACTAAAATTATTTTAAATATTTGTATTGTTATGAACTTATAACTTTTATATTCGTTATTTCCTCAGTTTTAATTGTATCTAAAATTAATAATTTAAAATGAAGTTGAATATTTAATAAAAATAAAATTAACTAAAATAGGCATTATTTAGTTTATAATTTGATCGGATACACAATATTGAATAAATATTAATGTTTCAAGTAAGAATGATTATATATATATAAGTAGTATATAAGTACCAATCCTGGCGCACTTTTGATATTTTTCACTTAAAACTAATTTGTTGATCTTTTTCACTTAGTTTTTTAAAAAAATATTTATATTATGGTCCGTGGTATTTTTCACTTAGTTTTTTAAAAAATATTTATATTATGGTCCGTGGTATTTTTCACTTAGTTTTTTAAAAAAATATTTATATTATGGTCCGTGGTATTTTTCACTTAGTTTTTAAAAAAATATTTATATTATGGTCCGTGGTATTTTTCACTTAGTTTTTTTTTTAAATATTGTTATTATGGTCCGTGGTATTTTTCACTTAAAACTAATTTATTGATATTTTTCACTTAAAACAAATTAATTGATCTTTTTCACTTAAAACTAATTTATTGATATTTTTCACTTGAAACGAATTAGTTGGTATTTTTCACTTAAAACCAATTAGTTGATCTTTTTCACTTAGTTTTTTTTAAAAATATTTATGTTATGGTCCGTGGTCTTTTTCACTTAGTTTTTTTTTTAAAAATATTTATATTATGGTCTGTGGTCTTTTTAACTTAGTTTATTTTTCTCTATTTTTTTGAGTTATTATTTTTGATTACATTATTAATATGGTCAATGAAGTTTTCTCTAGATATTCCTGTTTTATAATGGCCCCAAGCTAAAGTATCAATTCCATTTTCTAATATAAAGCTTTTATCATCATGAGCACTGAGTGCTGTTTTATTTTGTTCGATTGTACAAATGTCATGGTTTTGTGTTCTAAAAATATTTTGTTTAACACTTAGAGATTTTTGAGTTGTTAAACATTTTTTAAAACCATTATGACATATTTCTTTATCAACCACACATTTTTTCACTCCTTTAGCTTTTTTGACTTCTTTCTCTGTACTATGTTTTGTGAAGGAATATAATTTCGGGCGATTGTAAACTCGGCCTGAGGAAAAAAAATGTTCAAAAGGTCTATTGTAAACTCGGCCCGTGTTTTTTTCAGGTAAAAATAATTTAGGTGTAAACTCGGCCCGGATAAAAATGTACATATTATGATTTTCTTATAATATTTTTGAGAACCATTTAGCATTAACCGGAGGACACCGAGAGGAGGCGATTCTCATTATCCTCGAAAAATTATTTTCATTGTCATATTATTATTCATAGTATGAAATTTGTTATATAATCAATGTAAAATGTATTTATGTAAATTTTTTTAAGGAAAACGTCATGTGTTTAACGTATTCACTCACTGATATTTCCTTATTTTTATATTTTGTAAGTGTTCTTTCTAATAGTTCTCTTTTTTTTTTTAGTTTTTGTATTTTGAAATTGAAATGGTTCATCTAGGCTGTTGATTTTAATGTAAATTTCTGTTGGTAGTTCATTTAATTTTGCAATGACGGCATATATATATATTGGGATGAGTGGAATTGAAACTTGCATTAAAATGCGCATGAAATGATTCACATGTATTAGTTGTTAAACACGTATCAACTGATGCACAGGCCCATATATCAGGTGGAAACATAGCATCTTCTCATATGTATGTATTGATTAAATAATCTGTGCTTATTATATTTTATTGGTAAATATTATCGGGCCGAGTTTACAATCTACCTACTTTATTACCTAAAATTTTCGAGGCCGAATTTACAACAAAAAAGGTAATCGCGGGCCCAGTTTACATTTGCCCATAATTTCGATCGCAGACCAATAAATTCAGCCATTATTTTACCATTAAGCTCATCTTTGAATTTCCCTATAACTTTCTTGTTTACTAATGGGATATAATAAATATTATCCTTTGGATAATCAGATGTATCATAATGGTCTATATCATTTTTCATATCTTGATAAAAATCATTCGTTTTCACTTCTATTATTAGAGAATCTGTATCACAATATAATAATCTTATTTTATCACCGTATTTCTCCTTCAAAACATTATAATAAAAATCATACATTAATTTTTTAGAAATGTCTAATATAGTCATCCTAACATAAACTGGCTGAAACAATTTAGTCGAAGTTCTTTTCATATGTATTGCAGCTAAATTTTCTGTGAAAATCGTAGCTCTATCGAAATTTGGTTTCGCAACTAATTTTTCCAATTGCCGAAGCATTTGTTACCAATCTAATATCAACATGATTTCTTACATTCATCATTGTTCTACCGAAAACACTGTTATTCATCAATTTATAGAAATCTTTTTCAAAATTATTTCTAGCTTTTGTTCTGAGATTTGTGTTTAAATCAATGTAAGGTTTTAACCAAGGAGATTGGTCAAACTCCAAGATTTTATGAATTTTCTCTATTCTCAAACCATTACGAATATATTCTTGTAATGTTATGTAGTGGACGACATACTTTTTTTTATCATATAAATTTAGAGTGAGTTTAGGTAATGGAACACCGTCGAATTGATTTTCTGGAGCAAAGGGGAAATCTGAATGTTTATCATGAAGTTCTTGAGGATAAGTTAAATCAACCTCGAAAATATATCCTCTAGAGGAATCTACACTAAGATTTAATATATCTGTTATTTTTTCTGGATCAATCCATTTAAATCCTCCAGAAGGTAAGTATTGAGACATTGCCCATCCATAAAGATTGTTCGCGTCTAAATATTCCAAGTAAACAGAATCTTTATTTTTATTACATTTTTCCATCGTGTATTTATTGTTTGCTTTAGAATATCTAACACTACATTGAGTCATCCCTCCTCTCAATCCTTTCTCAATGAATAAATGCATATCATAATCTGTTAATAATTCCAATTTTACTCCTGTTTTTCTGAGCATACAATTCCATGCAAAACCTGGAGTTGTGTAACACCACAAAGGATCTAACTTATAAGTTTCTAAAGAGAGATGACGAAAGTTTTCAATAATATCACTTAATAAGAAAACATCTATCTTATTATACAACATGGTACATTCTCTGAGATTTTATATATTAAACCCATTCCAAACTTCTTGAGCGTTTTTATAATCATCGTTTGTTATATGTTTTTTTGTAAAAGAACTATAGAAAAGTTCTTTGGGAGGTAAACATATTTCACTATACTTTTCGATGCATTCATATACTCATAAGGATAAGATAATTTCTTAGTTATTAAATCTAGATGTTCTCTTGGAAAATGTTTTCCGAGTTCTTTAAACTGGTTTTTCTCTAGATTATTAGCTAATTCATCTAAACTGCAAGATAGAAATTTGAATGAATCTAAAAATCTTATCTCGATTTGATTTTTACAGACAATATTTGTTTTACTTTTTTTACAGAATTATTCAAACATTTATTTTTCATACAAGCAGATGATTGGTAGTCCAAAATATTTGAAAAAGATACATATTTTTCCTCATTATCTGGAATCAAGTTTATTCTTTGATTATCGCCGTTGAATTCTTTTATTAATAAATGTGCGTCGTAACCTGAAAGGTTGTAGAATAAAACAGGAATAATTCTAGGAACTTGATGATTTAAATTACAATAAGAATGTGCAGCTCCTCTATAATTTCCAGTTAAATGATCATGATCTCGAACTTTTCTCATATTATTTTTGAATGCAGTATCTTTTTCCTTTTTTTTCATACTCTGTAACAATTGTGGAGGTATATCCTCCATATTTCTCTCACAAATATGACATGTATTTGCGTTTTTTAAATTTTTCCATTGTTTTTTAGTCAACTCTTTCATAGGAACTTTTACATCTAAATAATTTTCAGCAATATTAAGAGCTTTCTCCTTTATTTTTTGAACAAATACCTTAGGTGCATCCAGGCTAGTGCAACTCTGCCGGAGCGTTTTGTACCGTATAGTTCTATCGTACAACCACCGTTAGCGCTACATGTCTTGGCGGCGGTTGAACACTGGTTAGGTAATATCATACTTATCTATGGGTTATATAATATATTACACCATTAATATTTATAGGTTAGTATATTTTTTTTCCATCTCGACTCTCGTGTTTTAAAATTTACTTGAATAAAATATTGGTCAAAATAATAAATTTGCCTACATTATTAATTTGTATGTTAGTAGTTTTATTTCTGTGTTTTTTGTAAGTTCAATAAACTAAGTAACAATACTATTTATATTTTTCAACTCATTTAAATGCCATTAGTTGCATTGATTATAGTAACAACATTTGAATAAAATTAATTGTTGTAACAAATGGTAACACATTTATTTAGGAGGTTTTTTACTATTGATATAAAATGTACATGCTACATAGGTAATAAATAAATATAATGCTAAGAATGTGACAGTCTTTGTCAAGTTCCTTATAAAAAAGAGTATTCCTTTGGAAATGAACAAGTTCCTTTTTTAGATCCAATTATCATACATAATCAACAATTATTATTAAATATAATTTAATAAAAGAAAAATATCGATAGTAAAAGTTGAAAATTATCGATAGTAAAAGTTGAAAATTATCGATGTTATTGACTATCGATGGTTGCGATGTTTTAGTGTTGTTGTACAACCACCGGGAGCGCTGAAATACGGTCCACTTTTATAACATGGGAGTTGCCTATCTATCATATTATACTTATCTATGGGTGCATCCAACCCAAAGTATTCTTCACTTTTCTTAAAACTCCCATCAGAGTATTTTATATAGAATACGAAACTTATAGGAGTATGTTTTTGGTATAGGTTTATATACGAAGTATTATCACAAGGTTGACAATTCTGTATTTTTTCTAACATACACTCAAAGTCTGCGTAAATCGAAACAGGTACTTTTAAAGAATGATTATAATGAGAAAATTGAACAATATTATTGGAAGGTTTGGGTAAAACGACCTTGGTAAATTTATTATACATACAGTAAGTTTTATGTTCGTTTAATTTATCTTGTGTTGTATGGCTGATTAAACACATTTTACACAGAAAACATTTATGTCCATGTTTGGAAATTTGAGCATGTCCTACTAGTTTCCATAAATCTTTTATCCAACAATAATGCTCATTATTTTTCTCTTTAAGATACAACAAATCAATATGTTTCTCCTTCTCAATTTTAGTTATTTTAAGGGGAATAATTACTGGCTTGAACTCATCAATACAATACACATTTATAGAAATATTTAATCTATCAACTATTTTATGTATATCTGTTAATTTAACAGGGAATTCAATATCTTTGAATTCTTTATCAAACACACTTTTCCATTTTTTATATTTGGAAACTCTCTGCGGATCATGTTCAGCTGGATATAATGCAGAAAGTAAGGCCCAAAGAAAACATTTATTATCCTCATTTTTCACATTTATAACGGCATGTTTAAGTTGAATAAATTTTGGAAGTTCTATATACGGAGCACCTCTTAGAGGTATAAATTTATTGATACACAATTCCAAGGAGACAATTTTTTGAAGGCACCACTGTGATTGTTTGATTTGAAACTCTTGCATTTCATTCGTTAATTTAGTTTTCACTCCAAGATAGTAATCACTTCGATCAGTCATTTTCAATATTATTTCATTCTTTGTTTTAAAATGAGTGTCCTTATACTCCATGGTTTCTGTACCAGTAATTTTTTTCTGGTGTATACAGTGCAAAATAAAATTTACTTTTAAACCATGTTGTTTATTTAATCCTTCTTGAATTTTACCTAAAACTATTCTTTCTACATCACTCATAAATTTTATAGTATCTTTGAACACAAAATTATTATTAATTGTGAACGTTTTAACTCTACTATTAAAGGCAGTATCTTTCTCCAAGATAACAGATCGATTTTTTTTTGGATTTATTAAAGAGTTTTTCACTGAACTTATGGAAAACTCTATGGTCTTTAGGTACTCTTTGTTTTTTAAGTTTCTTGGTTGTTGTTATTGTTTTCTTACGAATCCTTGTTGTGATTGTATTATAAGGATCATTATTTTTGTGTTTTTTTGTTTGGCAGTGTCTTGACCAATTTTTATAAGCAATATTTGTGTCGCAAACTACACAGTATTTAGAATGATATTTAGTATTCATATTCATATCTTCCATTTATTATACGATATATTTTTTTTTTCTATTTTTTTTTTTGTGCGGTGATTGTCGATTTATTACATTTACATACATTTGTTTCCTTTTAACTCAACTGAGTAAATATCACTTGTATGACGTCATACAAAAGATAACGAAAGTAGGTCATCATTCGAATTAAATACTCAGTTGTTTTTTTTTTTTATTTTTTTTATTTATTATATTTATATATTATAAATAATAGATGGTTTTAATAAAAATTAAAAATAATAGTATACATTTAGAACGTCCCTTGGCTAATTCTGGTAATTTTTTACTAGGACTTAAGGCTTTAACATTTACTGGTTTACATAATTTAATCAGAATTAAAACAGATTGTGTAATTACAATTGGCGGTATAACAGTTACTGTGGAGCCAGGCAGATATACAATTGACCAGTTAAACAAAAAAATTAGTCCTGTTGTGATAAGTCTTTCAGAGGAAAATATAGTTAAAATAACATGTAATACTTACTATCATTTAGATGATAATTTCTGCAAATATTTGAATTTAGAGTATATACAATTAGATTACTCAAAAATAAGTGAAAAAGAAATCAAGTATATTCCTGTTATCAGATTAGACAGAGATTGTATAATTATAGCAAAAGAATATAAACTTCAAGACAATACAAAATTTGTAATTTTAAACACAGAATTTGTGATAACAAAAGGCATTTATTCTTTAAAACAATTTCAACATGAGCTAAATAAAAATACCACTTATAAAAGAACAATAATTAAATTAGATGAAAATAATATTATACATTTTACTTCAAACATCTCTTTTATATTCGAAGATTATTTAAAAGAGATTTTAGGAGTGGAAAATTACCATTATGAATTTCGACACTCTGATGTAGAAATCACTCATATTGGTAATAAAACATCAAAATTTATAAACAATAAAATGTGGATATTAGAGGGAAATATTTATATGGATAACACTGAATACAATATAAAATCTGATTATTATACAATAGAAGAATTAAATAAAATTATACCAACAAATATGAAAATATCTCTTTTAAATAATTATACCATATTAATTGAATCTGATAAATATTTCGAACTTGATGAAAATTTAAACAAATTTTTTGGAATAAATAAGAAAAATGTTTCTATAAGGTCATATATAGGTTTATCACCTATATATAAAAACATAATTATTACACCTTTAGAAATTCATTGCAACATAATTGAAAAATCGTTCTCCTCTGTTAATGATATTCACCATGTAGAGGAAGAACTTTTATTCGTGTTTTTATTTGATTCTAATAAATTATTTGTAAGACCAGAGAAAATATTTTATGTTCCTGTAAGCTTAAAAACAATTAAAACTATAAACATCAGTATTTTCGATCAAAATGGAAACGAATTTATCCTACTCAAAGATCCAATTTTTTATCTCGATTTATTAGACCTCAACAGAAAAAATAGTTAACCAATCCTGAAAATCTTCTGCTTCCTTCATTTTAGACTTTAAAACTAATGAATATAAACCTGGTTGCCAATATTCTAACCAACCCGGATGAAAAATCCGGGTTAAGAATTTTTTCAAAAAAATTAAAAAAATGTATAATAAATGGAAAACTATAAAACACTTTTAAATTCAAACACATACTTCATCTCATTAAAAAACTTGGAACTCAGAAAAAAATATAAGGTAACAAACTTTGAAATTGTTATTACAAAGTATGGGCAAAAATTATTAGTAATTTTAGATAATAATTTAAAAGTAATTTTACCAGACCACTTCAAAAAAATTTACAGTTAATGATATTGAAGAATTGAACTCGAATCCAGTGAAGTTCACTTTAATTTATAAAGGTTTGGAAAAATTGAGTAATGGTTACACAATACATTTAGTCATTTTTGAGTAAAATACCCCTTGTTTATATACTCTTTTAAATATTCTTGGAATATTTAAAAACTCTAAAATAAATATGAAAAAATATATTTTCAAGCTTTATCCTTTTGAAACCGAAACTCTAAATAAAAACGATTCTTTACTTCCTGTTCCTATTCGATGTTTAATTGTTGGAGGTTCTGGTTCTGGTAAGACTACGTTGTTAAGGAATATTATCACAGAGTATTGGGTTGATTATCATCATCTATATGTGTTCTCAAAAAATCTTGAACAACCAATGTATAAATTTTTACAAAAAATATTTGATATTAATAGTAATATTGATTCGCATTTCTCTGATCAAGATATAGTACCTGTCGACGAATGTCAAACAAATAGTCTAGTTTTTTTTGATGATTGAATTTTGGAAAAAGATCAATCATATTAGTAAAGGAATATTTTTTCAGAGTCAGACATAAAAATATTTCCTGTATTTATTTAACTCATTGTTTTAGCTCGAGCGATTTAAAATTGATACGCAATAATTTAAATTTTTTGTTTATTTTTAAACAACAAAAACACTACGTAAGTAAAATTTGGGAAAGTTTTTATAGTTCAACTCTATCTAAAGAAAAATTTTTCAAATTTTGTGTACTTTGTTGGGAAAAAAAATATGGATACATTTCTCTGGATGTTATAGATAATCATATATATAATAAACTAGAGAAAAAACTATGTTAAAATTTACGTAAGATGTTTATGTTTAGGTTTATGTAAGACGTTTATGTTTAGGTTTACGTAAGACGTTTATGTTTGGGTTTACATTGGACGTTTATGTTGTAATATAATTTAGATATTTTTTTTATAAATATATCTATTATAAATGAATGATAGCGATATTAAAAAAATTCAGAATAATCTAACAAAACAAATGAGAAAAGGAGGAGGTCTTCAAAATAGTGAGATGTTTAAACCAAATACTTTAAATAATGATAAGGACAAGGAAAAAATAGAAAAAACCAAACAAGTATTAAAAATTAGAGAAAAACTACAAAATAATTTTAAAAATGCAAATCAAAGAGAAATCAACAACGAAATAAGAAAAGAAAAAGCTTTCGAGCCTGTAGTGAAAGTATTAAGAGACATAAAAAATGCTGTAAACAAAACAGATGTTGATTCACAGACAGAATTGATACCTGTAAAAACATCAACATTAATAGAGCAACCAATCCATACAGAAAACAAACCGAAAATGATATCAAGTTTTCAAACACCAACAAGAGATGAAGAAAATCAAACAATAAAAACACCAGAAACAACACATCTAGGTAATATCGCCGCACAGAAACTCATAGATCTAAGAGACAAAGCTTTTGAAATTTGGATTTATGATAATAAAACTACCAATGAAAAAGGTCATGCAATTGGAAAATACGCAATAAGTTTTAACGGCAACGATATTATTTTAAACAAGAATCAATATACAGGAACAGAAGGATTGTGGAACTTGTTAACACAGTCAAATCTATGGGATGAAATAAATAATATTATATTACCGTATACAGATGAGGATTTAAAAACATATAAAAAAATATTATTAGAAACCGACTCGATATATCAAAAAAACGATAAAAAACAGGAAAACCAAAATCATCCAGTTCTAATAAATATAGTCTAATAATTAAAAATATTTGGAATGAAATGAAAAAACCATCTGAACATGTTGGAGAAGGTTTAAAATATTACACGGAAAATCCTGTAGAATATATTTATATAAATAATTTAAACCAAATAATAAATCGATTGTGTAAAATCGCCGAAGAAGAAAGAGCAGGAAATAATAATTTTCATACTGCAAAACTAGGTATGGTAACCTTTTTCAAAAATGAAATGGAAAAGTTGATTGATTCCCCAAAAAGTACAGAGTATTTGATCGAAATTATAAAATGTTTGCCAAAAAAACTAATTAAAGGGGAAGGTCTTGTCAATCATATTTTAAACAGTAAATTTATACCTGAAATGCATTGGCCTACTTATAACTACTTAGGTCCTGGTACAAAATTAAAGAAAAATAAAAAACCTGTTAATAAGCTGGATGAAGTAGCAAAAGAACACGATATTTACTATGAAAAAATAAAGATACTAAATCTAGACATAAAGCTGATTTGATTTTAGAACATAAAGCTTGGGAAAAATTTTCAGATCCAAATGTGTCCTTAGGTGAAAAATCTGCTGCATGGGTTACAACAAACATCATGAAAACAAAACGAAAATTAGGGATGGGATTAATTTAAAAAAAAAAAAATGTATAATAAATGAAACTTATACTAAATGATTATCAAAATAAGAAAATTCATTTGGCTCATGAACAGAAAAAAAATGTTACAATCCTTTTAAAACCTTATCAAATAGGTGAGGGAAAACTATATAATTTAACCAATACACAAATAAATATGCTTAAAAAAGCCAAAAAAGAAAATAAAGAAGTCCGATTAGAATTGGAATTTAATCGAATAAAAGAAGGTGGATTTCTTCCTCTTTTATTCGGTGGAATTGCAGCAGCTGCTGCTGCAGCTCAAGGAGGATCTGCTATATGGGATAGGTATTCAGAAACTAAACATAAAAAGGCAATGGAAAAAGAAACAATTCGACACAATCAGGAATTGGAAAAAATTATTAAAAATGTTAAAACATTACATATTGGCTCAGGTTTGAAGATAAAAAAAACTATCAAAAAGTAGATCTCTCTGTTAATTTCCTTGTTAAAAAATATGGGGAAAAAGCATTGACTAATTTTGATATCTTAAAATTTACTGAAAAAAATAAATATTTTAGAGGGTGTTTCATGAGAAACGAACTTCCTCTAAAACCTTGGACAAATGAAAGTGGTATATTAAATTTAAATGATTCTAAAGAGAAAGGTTCACATTGGGTAGCATGGATAAAAGAAGGAAATTTAAAAATTTATTTCGACTCATATGGAGAATTTAATCCACCTACAGAACTTGTTAAATATGTAGGGAAAAAAACCTACTAATATCAACGAATATATACCAAGATGATAATGATCCACCTATTTGTGGTCATTTGTGTTTAGAATTTATAAAAAATTATAATAAAATGTATTGTTAATTTTAAAGAGAAAATCTTTAAAATTGTTATACTATTACAAACTAATGAATATAAACCTGGTTGTCAATATTCTAACCAACCCGGATTTTTTGCCCGGTTTAAGATTTCTTTTTTAACCCGGATTTTTGCCTGGTTTAAGATTTCTTTTTTAACCCGGATTTTTTGCCTGGTTTAGAATTTTTGTTTAAAAAAAAATATATATGTATAATAAATGGAAAAAATTTTTGAAAAGTATGATGATAATATTATCCGGGCTGAATATAAAGATTTCAACCCAACTTCTTTGTTAAACCTTAATACTGAAAATAGGAAGACAATTTTCTCAATAGATGGAAGTGATTGTTTTCTAGACTTAAAATCCACAAAATTTAACATTTCAGGAAAAGTTGTACAACTAGACGATACTGAATATCCACTTAATAGCAATATAAAATTAGAGAATGGTTTTCCAAGCAAACTATTTTCCAACATCCAACTGAAAAAACATGGAACATTACTTGAGGAAATCGAAAACCCTGGTATAACAAGTAATATGAAAGGGGTTGTTGGTTTTGCTTTAAATAATAACCATGGTCCTACTATAAACTCAGGATATCAATCCAGATTTAAAGGAGGGGGAAAATTTAATGTTTATGGCAATTTGTCTGATTTCGGTTTGGGTTTCTTTGAGGATATAACATATCCACTTTACAAAGGAGACATTCAATTAGAGTTTACTCGAAATCATGACCATGATGCATTATTCAAAGAAGAAAATTCTGATAAAAAAATGCCAACAGATGGAAAAATTATTATTGAGGATTTTAGGATTAGTTTTCGTGTAGTTAAATATGATAGTATGAGTAAAACCATCTTAATAAATGAATTGGTTGAATTATCAGAAAAAAATAATTATTTCTTGGATTTTAAAACTATTAAATGTATTGAAGTAAGAAAATTGAGTGGAAAGAAGTGTACTCTTGATATTACAAACATGTATAGAAATTCTCATGATCCTTTATTTGGGATTGTAGGTTCACAAACAAACAGAAATACTCAACTAAAAGAATCAAGTAATTTTGATCACTGTAATGTTAGAAATATTTACTTTGAAATAAACGGAGACAAATATCCAGAAGAGATGTTGAATATCGATTTCAAAAACGATAAATTTGGCAATATTTACGATATGCTTGGAGACTACAATAAAGTTTTTTACAAAACATACCGAGAACTCCCTCTAATCTACTCAGATCCAGAACAGTTTAAGAATTCTAAACCTTTATTCGTTATAAATCTGACTAGACAACCTGTGAGTATATCAGGTTCTAAACACACAGTCATTTTGAATATTGATTTTGATGGAGATGTATCAGACGGTACTGTTTGCTATATTTGTCTAGTTTCAAGTAACAAATTTGTATACGATATTATACAAAACTCAATTAGAGAAATTCGATAAAATTTAAGATTGTCTATTATAAAATGGATGGTATTTTAAAAGAAATTATACATTGTCTGAAATGTAAGAAAAAAACAAAAAATATCGATGCAAAAAAAGTTCAAACGAATAATGGTAGGTGGAGAATCTCAGCAAAATGTGTTGAATGTAACACAAATAAAAGTAAATTTATTCAACCTCTTAAAGATGAAGAAAAAATTAAAAACAACCAAAAAATAAAGGCAAAGGATAAACTTTCAATAGCTCAAGAACTTCACAAACCTGTAAGGAAACGATTTCCGAAAAGAAAAATATTTACCAAGGGTATTGATAATCTATGGGCTGCTGATCTAGTTATAATGAAAAACTATGAGAAAGAAAACGATAATTATTCTTATATGTTAAATGTAATTGATACTTTTTCCAAATTTGCTTGGTCTTATCCACTTAAAAAGAAAGACGGGAAAAGTGTATCCAAAGCCTTTGAAAAAATATTAACGGAAGCTAAAATACAAAACCATAACCCTCCAGTTTTACTCCATACCGATAAAGGACTAGAATTTGAAAATAAATTGTTAAAAAAATGTTAAAATGTTAAAAAAATGTTAAAAAAATGTTAAGAAATGTTAAAAAAATATGAAATTAAAATGTATCATACTCAAAATGAAGAGAAATCATCAATAATCGAACGATTTAATAGAACACTCAATGGAAAGATGAGAATACATTTCGAAGTACAAAACAATAAAAAATGGATACATAATTTACAATCCTTGTTGTATGAATATAATTTAAAAGACATTCATAGAACTATTGGAATGAAACCTTGTGAAGTTAAAAAGAGTAATGAGTGTGAGGTTTTAAGAAAGGTATTCTCTGATAATAAACCAAAACAGAAAATTAAATTTAAAGTTGGAGACAGGGTTCGAATTACCAGATTTAAACAAAAATTTGCCAATAAATATGATCCTAATTGGACTCGTGAAATATTTATAATAAACGAAATTGTGTACACATCTCCTATAACTTATAAAATAAAAGATATTGATGGTGAAATTATTGAGGGGACTTTTTATACAGGAGAACTCCAGAAATCTAAATTTTAATTTTTATGTTGAATTTCAATATAAAAATTTTATTATTTTAAAAACATTTTGAAATAATTATGTTAAATAATTAGAGAAAAATAAACTAAGTGAAAAAGACCACAGACCATAATATAAATATTTTTTAAAACAACTAAGTGAAAAAGTTCAACAATTTGTTCTAAGTGAAAAATATCAATAAATTAGTTTTAAGTGAAAAATATCAATTAATTAGTTTTAAGTGAAAAATATCAATTAATTAGTTTTAAGTGAAAAATATCAATAAATTAGTTTTAAGTGAAAAATATCAATAAATATCAAAGTGGCCCAGGATCGGTATATATATATACTACTCCTATCCGTTCCACACGTTCTCTCAGAGTATTCGATCATTCATTTCTGTACTTCACGATCCCGTACACGACATGCTCATAAACACTGCACAAGTGTAATCCGTCTTCAAAACCATCGTTGTCGTTGCGCAGACGCCGCCGTGCGGTAGATAATAATTATTATCGCGAAAACCGTCAAGAGTCATAATATTATCTAGGTTGTTCGAAAACACATCGATATGTGAATACCGCGTCCGCAATACGTGTTATTTCGAACGAATTCTTTCGCTATGACACGTGCACTTCGGTAAATTACTCTCGAAATAAAAAAACATTTCCGTTCGCAGTCTAAACATTGCCGCTGTCGCGTGTGTTAAATTATTATTATTACTATTATTGTGTTTATATGAACCCAGAATTTATTGGAAGTGAACCGTTGTAGGTATCGATGCCATGCGTGATGACACGATTTCATATCGACTCGAAATCAAATTTGTATTTATCGTTTTTGTTCTTTGCTCCGGAATATCAAGGAATACGTTACACGTCATGCAAATAATAAATGTACGTCAGGTATACGCGAGAATTATTTTTTCTATTCATAAACCAATGTTATACGACCTATGGGCTACGTTATTGTATCTGTAAAATATATTATATACGTGTGTATGCGTGTGTGTGTGTGTGTGTGTGTGTGCGTGTGTATCTTAATGTAAAACGTATCTATTAATAATTACCAAAACTTGTCGAGTAGAACAATGTTTGAATTTTAAATACCTATCAGTATTTAATGAAAATATTTTTGTTCGTTATTGATTTTGTTTTGTTTTGTTTTCAATGTCTTTAATTATTAACATACTATTCGTTATTTATGTACAATGTGTATTATAATTTACACTCTACGACGACACGTTACCATACTTAGACATTTAGAAATCGGTTTTATAACTGCATAATGTTATTTGTCGTTAAATAATCAACTAATCGAATAGTATTAAGCCTGCGTGTCTTTTCACCGTGGCCGTTTGTGTAAAACGTCCAATAGATAGCGACACAAATTAAGTTTTACTCAGCTTGTATTATGTGATTTCTGTTTTGGCCAAAACAGTTGAAACGAAAACACTACGTTTGTGGATGAAAATTATTTTGTCGTCGCATACTGTTGGGCTAGGATTAAAGGCGGGTCTATCGTGAACATATTTCAAACTCGAGCATACGAGTTCGGATACCGGAAAACGGGTTTATTTGAAGCATATTGGAGTCTCTCGAATGTGATTGTAAAATTATTTGTATATAATTAATATTTATCTACTATATCATGTAAAACATGAACTATTTGTGAACTTGTGTGCTCGAGAAAATATCTGTTTTTGTTTTTTTTTCGAGAACCGTAGTTGTAGAAAGCGCGCACAAGATGTTTTGCCCGCCGTACGTCGAGTCCTCATCAGTCCAGATCTACAGACATTGTTCTATAAACCAATATAATATTATGCACGTATACTTGTTATGATTCATATAAACGTGTAAATATTAAACAATACAATATCACGATTTTGTTTGTTTTTTTTTTTTTATTTATTTCGGTATATTATACGGAATAAGTGTGTGTAATTCTTATTATATATATATTTTTTTTTGTAATTAAAATAATTTTACATATTCTATTTATATTGTGTGTGAACGTTGTCAACGGTTTACGTGTTTTCACTGTGTGCATGGCGCACCTACATACTATCGTGTTTGTCCGCACTCGGTGGAAGCTCGAAAAATAACGAAAATCCCAGACCATTATCGATGGCAAGTGCGGTTTTAAAACGCTTTTGTATTATTCTTTGACTCGTCGAACTTCGAATACCTCTGGAATCCTCTTGAGGCCCAACTAGTAAAGAATTCTGTAGTACTATGAGCCCAACGTCCATTTTCATGGGCATATTTTTTAAATGCATTCAAGCCCGACCTCGCTAAAATATTGCTATATAATATACTAACGATGGACATTTGTTTTTTTTAGTGGTGTGTTTTAATTTTGAAGTTACATTACTCCAACATCTATTTGAACGGATGTCTATGAATGCGCATAATAGAAGTTAGAGCGTTTGATAAATATTATGAAACACATGTGTTTCCCCCTCCAAAACATCTCTAGCTAAAGGTTATATGTACAAAAGTATGAAATGACAAAACAAGTTCGTCCTTCGTCCCTTCGGTCCTTGGACAAGATATTGGTGATGAATGTTTTAAGTTTTAAAGAAATAATGACTCATTTATTTAGTATACAACGATTCTGAGCAAAGCTTCAGTGTAATATAATATATTATTATTCAAATACTGTTTACGTATTTTACGATTATTTGTATAATTTTATATAATTTATTAAAGTGTGTATAAAAAAAAAATCCTGACTCACGATTTTTGAATTTTTGTTAGGACAATTAGGTAGGTATATGAGTAAGGTCATATTAAATTTTCAGAACTTTTTGTCAAATATTTAAAATTATATTACATAAAAACTTTCAAATAATTTGGTAAATTAAAAGTTCTATATTTAAGTCAAAAGTGATATAATTGTTCTGAAAATGTTGTCCAATATAAAAAAGTATGTATTTGATATTGGATAAAATTTTCAAGTTTCTAGCTTCAATACTTTTCGATTTATGACTAAATACCTAAAATCTGAACAGTGAGAATCTCGTTTACGGCGGATTTTTACCGATTTTACCGTTTTTACTCAGTTTTTCGATCGTTATTCTTGATTACTGGAAAAACTATGGAGATTTTGGAAAAATGACCTCTTTAAAGTACCATCTCGGTTCAATTTCGAATCTAAAGAGTTGCTGGACGAAACTTTTGGACAAGGATTTCTATACGAAAAAGTGTTTACAGAAAAAAAAAAATAAAAAAATAAACATCATTGTAAAACCATAAGATCCTTCGCTTCACTCAGAATCTAATATAAAATATTGACGGTAATCTTGAGAAAAAATTATCCAAAGTCTTCATCTTATTATTTTTATTTTTGTTCATGTTGTAAATATACTTTAAATAAACTATTAACACTTAGAGGTACTATAGTTTATTACAGACAGTCGACAGAGTATATAATATTATAACAGTCAAGTGATAAAAATTCAAATTATATTGGACTAATACACTGATAAAATAGTATGTATTATCAAACAATCTGTGGGGACACAACGAGTAGTCCCACTACCTTGTATGTCACGCACTACGTCAGTGTTACCATATTGTAAATTGATTTATTATTGTATCTATTTGTCTTTGAGCATTTTTGTATTTTATTTATATTTGGATTGTTCAAAGCTCCCCCGCCGTCCGTAAGCTCGACCGTTCAAATTCGACGGTTACGGCGACCGCTCAAGTCGAGCTGGCTCGCTCTCTTTCCCGACTCGCCGAACGCGAAACACGTTTGTATTCATCGCCCTCATCGGCTCGAGTCCCATCGCGCTTATTAAATCATATTGTACTTTTTATATTCTTTTGTCGAATAGTTAATAAACTCATTATTTATTTGAACACGTTTGTTTTATGGAGTCATTTGGTGATAAAGAACCCTCATAACCGCCAAATTGGTGACTACTCGACGTGAGTATTACCATAGGCGCAATTTGGGGTGCTAGGGTGTGCTTAGCACCCCCAGTTTTGAAATCAGCACCCCCAAATTTTAACCGTGTTTATTTGCATTGTAATAGTAATTATGTAAAGAAAAACAGTTGTTATTGTTTTATTTATATTTATAAATAATTAAATATAATGCTTCAAATAATAATCGTGAACATGGTAAATGGTAAATGAAAAATACGATATTCAAGATTTGAAGAAAACAGTTGAAAAACATGTACATCCAAATCTTTACATATTATTACAAGTAACAATTAATTCTTATGAAATTTATTATTTAATTTATATTTTTTTCTAACAATATGAAATATTAAATTTTTTTTAAATTCCAGGTTGCTTTTACACTTCAAATAAGTTCAGCTACACACGAAAGATCATTTTCAGCTCTAAGTAAAATCTAAACTTGGTTTATGGTATCGATGGGTCAAGAGAGATTGACAGATTTGTCAATATTATAATATATTGAAAAGGATTTAACCAATGATATTGATATAAATGAAGTTATAAATATATTTTTGGTAAAATTGAAAGAAGAATGATGTTATAAAATTATATTTTATTTTAAAAATAAATCATTTAATCGTTCAGAATGTAATGTTAAGTTTATTAATAAATGTGCAATTAAATAAGTATATTATTTTCAAAGCACAGGTAGCCATTTCTAAATGGTGTAATATGACGAAATGGTTATTAATTGAAGGCTGCAAGTATCGATAGCCACGAAATAACATTATAAAATAGAGGGGCTTCAGCACCCCCAGTTATTTCATTGAAATTGCGCCCCTGAGTATTACATTGGTGACCTCGTGGTCCCGTGTTTTATTTTTTCATATTTCGCCGTCGCGAGTTCCGTATTGTTTTTTTATCGTCGCGAGTGCGTACCGTCGCGAACGTCCACGCGGCAAGCCCAAGCGGACACGTGGTCCGGTCGTCCTCACATTTTTTATCCGATCGAATCCAGCGCCATGCAGTCGCTGATCAATATCATGGCATTAGACCAAGTCGTCGTGACGACGACGGCCTCAACCGCACCGGCCACAACCGTCACAACCGTGGTTCCAATTTCCACCCCGGTTCTGCTGGCCGCGCCGCCCCAAGATGTGTCCGCGATCTCGCAGATCCGTTTGCCCGGTTTCTGGGCAAGTTCACCCTGACAGTGGTTCGTCCACGCTGAAGCGATATTCAGTTCAAACCGAATCCGTTCGGACCTGTCGCGGGTGAACTACGTGCTCGCCTCCCTCAATGAGGAGCAGGTGCGTAGCGTGGCGGATCTCTTGGGGGCCTCTACATCGTACGACGCTGTCCACGCTCGCCTCATCCGGACCCACACGGCGTCCCAGTCGACGCGCTTGCGCATCGCGCAATCCGGCAGTGTCAGGGATCGAACGCCGTCCCAGCTCCTCCACGACATGCGTGAGCTCTATCCGGAGGATATGAGTGACACGGCCATGGAGGCGTTCTGGCGTGCGAAGCTGCCACCCATGGTACAAGCTGTCCTAGACGGCTTCAACGAGGGGTCGTTGGACGCCCTCGCCGAACGTGCCGACCAGGTGTGGGAGGCCACCGTCGGGCCCGAAGTGGCAGCCTTCAGGACCAACGTCAGGACCGCCGCAGTCTTCCCGCCACTCGTCGAGCAAAAACAAGTCGTGCCCGTACGCGAGGTCACCGCGGCCGACGTGTCAAGCATCGACGCACGTCTCCGAGCGGTGGAGACGTCCTTGCTGGCCATAAGCACCCAACTGTTGTCGCTCGGCCCGTGTCGCCATCGCGTAAGCCCCGACCGCGGAACGCCGCACAGTCGCGATGAACGCGCGACAATACCGTCGCGCGCACGCTCGCTGTCGCGCTCCAGGTCGCGCTTCGTTGTTCCGCGCCCGCTCGCCCATGACAGTCAGTGGTGCTATTTACACCAGCGATACGGCCCCGAGGCAGTGAAATGTCGATCGCCGTGCACTTTCGAACCGACGAAGAAAAATTAGAGTGGCGGCGGTTTTGACCCAAAACCACTTCGCATCCCTTCCGACTCACTGACTCTTTGTCTCCGACACCCGTATCGGACGTCGATTCCTTTTCGACTCCGGCGCGGAAATTTCGGTAATTCCCCCCCCCCCCCCGACCGTAAAATCGTCTACCACACGTCTAGCCTGCAACTGACAGCCGCAAACGGCACAAAAATCAAAACCTACGGGCCCAAGCAACTACATCTCGACCTAGGTCTCAAGCGACCCTTCACATGGACGTTCGAGATGGCCGACGTGGCTCGACCTATCATCGAAGCAGACTTCCTACACTACTTCGGACTGCTCATCGATCTACGTCACGGTCGCCTAGTCGACATCGCTGATCGACACTCCGTGAAAGTCATCACCGACATCACGGAAGGCCCGCCAACGATTTTTGCTGTTTCGCAGCCTACGAAGTGGACGACGTTACTCCGCGACTTCCCTCAAGTCACGCGCGAGTCGCCGGTGCCGGATCATTTCCGACACGACGTAGTACACGAACTACATACGACCGGCCTGCCGCTCTACTCGCGCCCGCGACGACTACCGCCTGATCGACTCCGAACCGCTCGACAAGAATTCGAGTTTATGCGACAGAAAGGCATCTGTCGACCGCCGTCGAGTTCATGGGCTAGTCCGCTACTTCTTGTCGCCAAAAAGGATGGTACGTTCCGCCCCTGCGGCGATTATCGACGTCTCAACGCCGTCACGGCTGCCGATCGTTACCCGTTACCGCACCTGCACGATTTCACCGCAAACTTATCGAAAAAGACCGTCTTCACGAAATTAGATCTCGTACGTGCATACCACCAGGTACCGATTGAGCCGAAACACGTACATAAGACAGCGGTTACGACACCGTTCGGACTTTTCGAGTTCCCCTTGATGTGTTTTGGATTACGAAATGCCGCGCAGACGTTCCAACGATTAATCAACGACATACTACGCGGACTGGATTTCGTTTTCACGTACATCGACGACGTTTTAATTTTTTCGCGCGACGAGCACGAGCACGAGAAGCACGTTCGAGCGGTTCTTGAGCGTTTCCAAACACACGGTATCGCGATCAACCCGGCCAAATGCGTTTTCTCGACCGATACGGTGTCTTTCCTCGGTCACACTGTCGACGGTAAATCGTGTCGACCGAACGTCGAACGCGTCGCCGTTATACGTGAGTGGCCGTTACCCGCGACCAAGAAACAATTACAACGATTTCTGGGGTCGTTGAACTTTTATCATCGCTTCATCCAAAACGCTGCCGAGGCATAAGCGCCGCTGTATGACTTAATCTCCGGTGTCAAAAAGCGTGAGGGACCGCTACAATGGTCAGCCGCGACCCGAACAGCGTTCAACACCTGTCGCCAAGCTCTCGCCGACACCGCACAGCTCATGCACCCGAGCGCCGACGCCGTGCTACGTCTTAATACCGACGCGTCGAACATCGCCGTGGGCGCCGTCCTCGAGCAAAACGTCGACGATAAATGGCAACCACTCGGTTTCTTTTCAAAAAAGTTGTCGCCCACCGAACGTAGGTACAGCACGTACGACCGCGAGCTTCTCGCCGCGTACCTAGGCACGCGTCATTTCATCCATATCATCGAAGGACGACATACTACTCTTCGAGTGGACCACAAGCCGCTTACGTACATGTTCACGTTGAAAGCCGAAAAGATCGTCGATCGTCAAGTACATCAGATTTCGTTTCTCTCGCAACACATCGCCGCGGTCGAGCACATTCAAGGTACCAACAATGTAGTTCCCGACGCGCTGTCGAGACTCGAAATCGCCGAGACGCAGCAGTTACCCACGTTACGACAGTGGTCAGTCGACCAGGCCACCGATCAACAGCTTCGATCAATTATCGCCGGCGACACGAAGGTTTCATTACAAATACAACCGCACGTCATGAACGACGGTATATACTATACGCTGACTACTCGACCGGCACGGCACGTATGTACGTACCGTTAATACACCGACGCAACGTTTTCGACGCGCTGCACGGTCAGGCTCACGGCGGACGTCGCGCCACGCTTTTGCTCATCAAGTCGAGATACTGCTGGCCGAACATGGACCGTGAGATCTCCAATTGGACTCGATTCTGTGAACCATGCCAGCGCGCCAAGGTGGGCAGACACACGGCAACGAGTATCACACCTTTCGCCCCGCCTGAACGACGTTTCGGGCATATACACATCGACCTGGTCGGTCCCCTACATTCCGTCTAAAGGGTGCAAATACCTTCTTACTGTCGTCGACAGATTCACTCGGTGGCCCGAGGCTTGGCCGTTAGAAAATACTTCCGCGTACGCCGTCGCCCAGCTGTTAATGTCGAACTGGATCTCACGTTTCGGTGTACCCGATACCATCACCACCGATCAAGGTCGACAGTTCGAGTCAGAATTATTTCAGTCAATCACGTCCACATTCGGCATCCTTCACACAAGAACGTCGCCGTATCACCCACAGTCGAACGGTATGGTAGAACGTTTTCATCGAACGCTTAAAACCGCACTCACCGCACACGAGTCGCCGCATTGGACGACTACGCTACCCGTCGTGCTACTCGCGCTACGCAACACAGTGAAGGCCGACATCGGACAGTCCCCAGCTGCACTTGTCTATGGTACATCGCTGCGATCCCAGGCGAGTATTTTCACCCTGCCCAACCCGAACCTCGACCGCCCGAGCTAGTAGCTGTTCTACGCGAAGCCATGGGTCGACTTCGGCATACTCCCGGGACGAACCACAACACTCGACATTCCTCGTTCAAACCGACCGACCTAAGTCAGGTCAGTCACGTCTTCGTTCGCATCGACGCAGCGAAGCCGCCGCTCCAACCGCGTTACGAGAGCCCGCATGCAGTGCTCGAGCGTCGAGAGAAGATCTTCAAGGTTCAGCGAGATTGTACCACGTCATGGATCAGCGTCGACCGACTCAAACCAGCATTCATCCAGCGTGAAGACCCGACCTTCGACCACAGCTACGCAGCACACGTGATCAACACTCAAAAGCGAGTCCGCTTTTCGTTTTCCGGGGGGGGGGGGAGTAATGTGGGGACACAACGAGTAGTCCCACTACCTTGTATGTCACGCACTACGTCAGTGTTACCATATTGTAAATTGATTTATTATTGTATCTATTTGTCTTAGTGAATTTTTGTATTTTATTTATATTTGGATTGTTCAAAGCTCCCCCACCGTCCGTAAGCTCGACTGTTCGAATTCGACGGTTACGGCGACCGCTCAAGTTGAGCTGGCTCGCTCTCTTTCCCGACTCGCCGAACGCGAAACACGTTTGTATTCATCGCCCTCATCGGCTCGAGTCCCTTCGCGCTTATTAAATCATATTGTACTTTTTATATTCTTTTGTCGAATAGTTAGTAAACTCATTATTTATTTGAACACGTTTGTTTTATGGAGTCATTTGGTGATAAAGAACCCTCATAACCGCCAAAAATCTATTGCCATGGTGTATACTACGGTTATCTATTGTAGAGAACCGAGCTGGGTATACCGAGATTATGAAACCACGATATTGATAACAATTACACCCATAGGCCATAGACGTTATATTAGATTTTTATATTTTTAAGTTAAAGCAACAGCTGCAGATCTACAGCCGTGCTTTAAACTAAAATACAAAATGATGTTACTTTGTAGTACACTAGTATGAACAATCATCTAACAAAAGTTCAGGTGTTGCTATAGCATACCCAGCAACACCCGTAAACACGCCTATGCTGTCACATCAATTGTTTCCCATTAATTTTTAAATCTTTTAAATAATGGGATATCAGGTCCAGAAGAAGGGCTAAATGTTGATCCGATAAATACACTTTGGAGAATAATTTCAAAAATGTGATGTCTACAATCTAAATATAATATATCACGATTTAATTTATGTTCTAAAAGAACATACAAGCACCATTTAAACGACAGTACCTATTAGATGCAGTTGTATCAAATACAAATGTTTGTACTATATTAATAAGTGATCAATCTTCAAGTGTATCATGTACAGTAGACGAAATTTCGTATATGATTTCAGCAGAAAGTTTGTTCAGTATTTAGAGCCGTAGCAATAATAGGCAGTCTATCAACTTTTGTTCTACCAGTTATATCGGGGAAAATTTTTGAATTCCAATGAATAGTAGTAATTTTTAAGTTTAAATCAAAATACTTAAATTTTATATTAGAAGCAGTTGACTTACGGAAACACAGAAAAAGTGTTTTTTTCTAGATTATTCTAACATCATATTTTGGAAATTCCTAAATCTTCATTAAACGTGGTTCCATAAATTGTATCTCAATTTTTTCCTTTCGAAGATGACTAGCTTTCCTTCATCGCCCTTTGTACTGGCTCACGTCTAACTATGAGACGCAAATAAGTTGTGTATAACTCTCCTTTGTTCGCCGAGACAGTAACTTTAATTAGAACATCTCTTTCATTGCACAATAGCTTTTATTAGCTGCACTAAATCTCAATCTCATCGCACATGTTATTTTCCTCATTAATATTAACTCCTAGATATTTAAACTTTTATTTGTTCGAAAGAGTATCCGTATACCTTGAGATTTTTCTTTGGAGTTATTTGTTTAGACGTAACCATGCATTTTGTTTTGATCACGTCAACTATTAAACCCATGTTTCGCCTTGCTTTGAATATCTTTTCCGCACTAGTTTTTATTTCAGTTATAAATGTTCCTAAAATGACTAAGTAATCAGCGTATGCTAGAAGAGTATTCATTCCAACCAATTCCATTTCTCGTTTTTCATGTGTGTCACTTGTTCCAAGGCAAGATTACATAGCTTCGGAGATACTGTACCTTCCTGCCTCAGAATGGTTTTGCATTCAAATGCTTCAGTGGTTTCCCTCATAAAACGCACTTTGCAGTATGTTTGTTGGTTTCAAGTGTTTCAACTCAAACCTTAACTAGTCTCACCAGTTTTCTTGGTACACCGTAGTTTCTTAGTGCTATCCAGAACTGTTTACTATTTATACTGTCATATGCTTGATGAAAGTCTACAAAAAGAATATGAAGAACTTTATTATATTCATAGAATTTTTCCATTAGTTGTCTTATTGTAAAAATATGATCCGTTGTAGATTTTCCTCTTCTGAATCCAGTTTGATACTCTGTTAAGATGTCTTCTGCATATGCTTCTAATCTTCTTAACAATTCCATTGATAAAATTTTGTAAGCTTCATCTAGGAAAATTCTACGATAGTGTGATACTATCCCAAAGTTTCCTTTCTTGAATATTGGACAAATTGTTTCCGTTTTCCAATCAGTAGGGATCTGTTCATTGTGCCATATTTCTCTAATTAGAGATTATAATGCCGCAAGTATGTCTTTTACAACCATTTTGAATAATTCCGAGTTTAAATCATATTCTTCTGGAGCTTTATAGTTCTTTAAGTTTGTGATGATATACTCTATTTCTGCTAGGTCAGGATCCTTGAATTCTGGTTCAGCCATTTGATTAATAAGTTCGTCATATTCGGTTCTAGTATTGTTATTTGTTTGACTCGTATTAAATAGCGTATCAAAATGTTTTCTAAAATGTTGTATATCTCTTGGTTCCGAAAGTAGATCATTCTAACTGTTTTTTAAGAAGAGTATTTGTGGTTCAAAACCTTATTTAAGTCGTTTGCAGTGTTTGAAAAACTTCCTTGAGTTGTCCTTATCTCAAGTTCTTAGAGTGTTCTCTTCTTGTATAGTCTTTTTTGTTTTCTTATTGTCTTATTTGCTAGCTCCTTAAAACAACCTTAAAATGTTTACATCTCCCTTAATTTCCTTGCGATGGATTGTGTATCATTTGCATGCGAGTCTCATTACGCTTCTTTACTGCTTCCATATACTTATTCCATACACTTATTGCATTAAGGTTTTGCTTTGAAATTTTTTGCAACCGAATAATAACATTTTTGATATTTATCCATTTAGCTACGTGACTAGAAATTTATTTTTCCATCTTTCGATTTGTATTTCGGAATTCTTCAGTGATTCTTGTCTTATGTAGTACAACTTCCAAAGACTTTTTAAATTTGTCTACATTTAATATATTTATATTATTCCCATTTTTATTCTCCTGTCAAAGAATTGATAGTTTACTGTTCAGAGTTCCTACTACTGTAAGTAGTGATCGGTATCTGCGTCTGCTTCTCTGTAGCATGTCGGGGGAGTATGTTTACAAGTTCATCATAAAACATGTCTTTAATTTGTTCATCTTTTTCTTCAGTCGGTGCATGACAACTGAGTATTATTATATTTTGCTTCTTGATTCACAGACAGATGAAGCATATGCACTCATTTGTAGCATCAAATCTTTTGACGTACACCAACATTTATTACTTACATTTTGAAATTTGGTTTATATTTCTTTATTATTTATTATTTATTAAAAGTTTACGCCCTTGAAGTGCAAAAGAGCAGTCAAATAAATAATTGTAATCTAGAACAATATGATGAGAATAGTACATAATAATAAGTTTCTATATATTATAATATTTTTAAGAAATAACGTCTTAATTTCGCCTTATCATCTACAGAAAAAACAATATCTTTTAATTCATTACATTGATTTAACATTCGGTATATAGGGCTACTTAGAATACAAATGTTTATTTGCGTTTCAGTGTAAAAACAACGAAAATTACGAGTGACAATTTGCATTTTATTGAAAGGAATTAATTGTCATAATTCTGGACTGTCTATAAAGCCATTTAAAAGTTTATGTACAAAATTAATATCGATAAAATTTCGTCTAGATTTCAATACTTCATTTTAAACTGGTTTTCGGATTCTGAAATGACCGGCTAGCAGAGCCGTTATTAGAGAGGGTGTGTGTGTGTGGGGGGGATGATACAACCCCCTATGCAATTTTCAATTGGCATTTCGACTCCAAGTTTCTGCTGAGTCGGCAAATTTGCCAAGTCAGCGATATTTTGAAATGCGCATAATTATGACTATTGACAATAATATAATTAGACAATATTTAATCTTATTGAATAAATGTTCAAAAAAATATCATTAAATAATAAATATCATATAGCTATAATTTTAGGATTTAGGCCTCTTTTACACTAAGCCACCATTACAGCGCCATCATGGTCGCGCCACCACAAGTTATTAATAACAAAATTAAGTTTTTCACATTTGGTGGCGCCACAAATATGGCCGTGTCACACTTATCAGTTCATGCGACCTATACCCTGTTCAATAAGAGAACGCACGGAATCCGCGCATGTAGACTGACGACCGAGTGGCTCGCGAGGCCAATTTTCCCCTTCCAAAATCCTAATCGCTGCGACGTTAATGCTGAACATCGGTGGTGGTGCACATACAAATCCGCGCTCTAGTGGTAAATAACGTGTTGACAAATGTGAAACACAACTGGTGACGACTAACGCGGCGCGCCACACGCGCAACCGATTCCCGCCGACCGCTGTCGATTACGGACATCGGCTGGTAGTGGGTGTGACCTGCGCAGAACAAACCAATTTTCGTCGGGCGGCCCGTGCGTTCTCTCATTGAACAGGGTATAAATATATGCTAAACGCGCGGTCAGAATAGTCGCGCCACCAGTTAAATGTATACTATTTTGATGTGCAAATGCTCATTGGCGCATTCTATTCATTCGATCAACTGCCACCGATACGTGTGTATGTCATGGATAGCAACTTTGACTAAGAAAATTACGACCAATTTTTCGACAGGTGAAATACATTCCCTCATATTTGTTTGTTAACCCATTAAATCTTGCTGCAGAAATTCTAATAATTCATCAAAGGACTTAATTGACATTCTTCAATAATTAAAATGTTTTCTTCATACTTCCTCAAATCATTATACATAGGCGGATATTTGGTTTCATCTGTGGGGGGGCTTAACATTTTTGTCTTATTCATTAGCGGAAACAAATATTTTTAGTCGCTTCTGACGCTTCCAACTACTAACTGTAGTGGCTACTCCTACTTGATTCTAGCTGAGGCACCAAATATACAAATATACCAAATATATAGGTAATAGGAACATAAAAAAATAAAATATTAAATAGCTACTAAATTACTTTTATTTTAATTGTATATATCTATTATTTTGTGCAAATATATTAACAATTGTTTCAGTATTAATAGATTTAGAAATTTATTTTTCAATATATAATATTGAGGTGTTGTTGAACCTTTCCTGCAGCATAAATGTTCGAAGCAAAGTTTTTATTCTACGCATGGCCGAAAAACTGCTCTCACAAGTGGAGGAACTTATAGGAATTGTTAAAGCTACTTGAAATAGTTCATATAAATTAGGGAAAGTCTGTTTTGTTGAAACCTTTTTCACATCATTTAAAGTTATATAATTTTCATTAGTTGACTGCAATATACAATTCTTTGCCACTTCTATTTCTGACTTTAATACATCTTTAGATACATTCATCAAATCCTGAAAATATACAAAATACAGGTTCCTGGTTCACTTTTAATAAAACTAGGAAATTAGAGCACGTAATAATGCACGTAATAAAATGCACGTACAGGGATTCTAAAGTGTTGAACACATGCCTTGTTTCCTAATATAAAATATTAATGTAAGTAATAAATAAAATCATGAAGATCTAAGATGTATATACCTAAATATTCATTACTTTTACTTATTTACACACATCAATCACAATGAGGTTCATTTTATGAGCCATACAGTGGGTATATATAGCGCAAGGATATTGATTTTTTATTTTATTTTGTAGTCCGTTGAATTTCCCAGACATAACATTTGCACCGTCATATGACTAAGCAACTATTTGTGGTTTAGAACTAAGTTTACACTTTTTCAGGTACCATAATATGTAATGATATAAACTTTCAGCATCTTGATTCTTAGAACAATCTATAAAACCGAGAAATCTCTCCACAACATCTAGATTTTTAACATACCTTACACATAATACTATTTGTTCTTGTTTGTAACACCTATAAATTAATTTAATAAAAATAAATTAAGAAGTCCATGTATAAAACATAATATATATTTCACCTTGCTTCATCACACATAATTCCAAACACCTCAACGTCTTCAATATCTTTTACAATTATTTCTTTCACAACATCTGCACATATATTTATAAGTTCATCTTGAATTATATGACTTGAGTAATTGGTTTTAAGATTAAATTTTTTTCCAAATTCCTCATTACTTTTTGCTAACAATTTACATAATTCTTTAAAGTTTCCTAAAAATATATTAATTTTTTTTACCAATAATTATCATAATTATTAGATATTTTACATTTAAGACTATTAGTAATATTAGTTATTAGTTATTACTTTTTAGTTATTAGTTTAATACCTTGATTTAAAGAATCTTTTTTCTCGTCGTGTCCCCTTAAACCAATTCCTTGACAACTCACAAATAAAACAATATCAACTAACATTTTCATATATTTTTTATTACTTTCAACCATCAATGAATGCTGAGAAGATATTTGAGAATAAACACTACCAGTTTCTTTTGTTTTCTGATATGCTGACCATTTAACCATACATGTAAGATGTAAATTACTTTTAGCATGTGCATCCAATTTATTGAGTTTACTTTTATTCCCACCTTTAGATCCACTACAAACACTCAACTATAAATTATAATATACTTATATTAATAATAATTATTAAAAAATTATTAATAAAGCATAAATACAAAGCACTTGCTTTTTTCCAATTTCTAAAATCAACTAGAAAGCTATCTTCAAATTTGTCATTATTTCCAGTACTAAAATTTTTACAAGCAAAGCAAAAAATTGAATCTTTTGATACACTATATTCAAGCCATTCATAAGTTTTGTAATGCTTATGATTGAAAGCGCGATTTTGAGTATCAAATTTAGTTAGCGGATATGACTGCAATATATTTAATTTAAATATAATATAATAACTTAAACTAGGTACGTTTAGTGTCTACCTGCATTTGTACTTACTGTTAAAATTGGTCGCACAGGGCCTGTTATTAAAGTTCCCAAGTCGGAAATGACATTTGTATCTACAATAATATTGAATATATTATATTCAACACGTTTTTGTGTAGTTATATCAATGTCTAAACCAATATTTAAATCTTCATTTTTAGATTCTAGTGTTGTTGTTGACGAGGAATTAGTAACAACTAATTTTTGTTTTTTAATATTAAAGACATCAAACATTCTTTTAGCCATTATTGAATTAATTACAATTTATAATTTAAAATTAATTGATTGATTCAGATAAATATACAATTCACACAAATAATATAAAATTATATGTCATATGTATATCAATAGCATGTTACTTCCGAATCGCGGACACAAATATAACATACTAACTGCGGACAAATTTTCAATCCTTACTTTCGGTATACCAATTGCAGAAAAAGGTTTCGTTATCAACATAATAATTGCGTTCGTTGGACTATTAATGTTTGATTTCGATAATCGAGATTATAATGTCACGAATTACGAATATCTTGTTGTTAAAATTATTTAAATAATAATAGTAATAGTCATATTAGAGAACACTGGAGTTCGTACATGCACACTAAAAAAAAAAACACTTAATAAAATATACCTGTACAAAATAACATTGTTAATTATATCGATCCGGGATAGCTCGAGGTCTATACAGTCAAGTCTAAAATAGCTGTTTAATGAAACTACAAATGTAAAATTAATGCCAAAAATAAATTAAATCGTGGCCATATTAACTGATAGAATTTTAATCGATTTCTATAGTATATTAGAAGACATATCTAATAGGGTTTTTAAAACTATTAGATCAATTAAAAAACAACATTCGCTTGTAAACAACTCTTCTCAAGCTGAGAACAACCACACCCAAAATATGAGATGGCGCATCTGGGATCGGGTACCAACATTTGTCAAATTCAGCATTTTGGACTAGCATATATACGGGGTCCACGGTACTGCTAAGTCAGATGAAGCCAGACGAATTTAGGGCGTACCATACGAAAGTCACATACACGGGTTTGGTTTATTGCTCTGTATGTGAAATCTATAGTATTTTTTGAATCAACATCACAAGCATTCAACGCTTATTTAACGTTCATATTTTATTAATTAAACGTTCATATTTTAAACGTTTGCTATTGACAAGTTTGACGTGTTATTCAGTGACCGAATTGAATTTTCCGTCGTCGTAGAGGTACGTTGAGAAGTTACAAATGATTATCAATAATCTACCGATTTTGTTGTTTACTAAAATAAATAAATAAACAAATAAAAAGAACCACGATCCAGGGACTCCTGGAGGGGGGGCAGTGGGGGCCATCGACCATCACCCTGAGATTTTTCATGTCAGTTACAAAATTGGAGGTTTTCTTTACATGATGAAGTCGGTCTCACACGACTAGGGCACTCAGTGACTCTCCGACAATCATTGTACCATTAATTACGGGTATAATATCATTATGTACCTACTCGTAAAATTAATGGTTGTATTTCACGAGTCGCAATTTTTTTTTTTTTTTTAAACGACAATTTACCCATTGAAAAGTATGGAATTTGTTAAGCAGCGTCTCGCATAGACGTTGTTAAATAACATTCACTGTCAGCAGTGCGAATATCGTTTGGACGTCTGTGTGCGCCCAGGGTAAGTGGGTCAGGATCGCGGTTATGATTTAAGTAATGGTGCAATATGTTTCGCTTTTTTCCCTTTTCATTTAATTATTTTATTTTACACTGCTTTTTTGTTCACGCCGATATCGCTCATCTACGTAATAACGTCATTGAATTTTACTTTTTCGATTTAAACCTGCCTGTGCGGCTGTGTCTAAGGCAGTCTCTATTATTTTTTTTGAAAGAATATTAAGCTTTCATGTGCCAAAACATAAACATTTAATACAATAAAAATATTTTTCTTATGGTCTATGAAGGACGTGTTAATAATAGGTATGAAAAAAATTTTAGTCAAACTTTTTGAAATATCTTCTTTATACTATTAGATAGGTACCTCGTAAATGGTAATTTTACACAAATATTAAAAGTAATTACTGCAATAATTTTCATCATTTACTTCCTTCCGTTCCTAACCTCGTTGAACTGAAACTACCAAACGATGATCTGAGTAGCTCACGAATCACGATTATGACTATAGCATATAATATTTCGGCTATCGACGTCATAAATTATTATTGAGGTAAATATACCCTGTTCAATGAGAGAACGCACGGAATCCGCGCATGTAGACTGGCGACCGAGTGGCTCGCGAGGCCAATTTTCCCCTTCCAAAATCCTAATCGCTGCGACGTTAACGCTGAACATCGGTGGTGGCGCACATACAAATCCGCGCTCTAGTGGTAAATAACGTGTTGACAAATGTGAAACACAACTGGTGACGACTAACGCGGCGCGCCACACGCGCATCCGATTCCCGCCGACCGCTGTCGATTACGGACATCGGCCGGTAGTGGGTGAGACCTGCGCAGAACAAACCAATTTTCGTCGGGCGGCCCGTGCGTTCTCTCATTGAACAGGGTATAGGCCGCCAGTCGCCACGCCCGTCAGTACCTACTTCACTGCGTTCGACGACGGTGACGGGTTGTTCAACCGGCTATCGTTATTCCGATTCTCGTTTTTTCTTCTTGATTATCGTTTTTCGTCGCTCGATCCTTTATCAATTTCACCGTCGTCGCTGGCTGCCACTACTGTCGTCTTCCACAAGGAACGGTAAGATCACTAAGATCTCATTATACACACGTCATACCTATTACTCGCATCGGTGTTGTTATTTTGTTCATTGACTGGCGACAGTTATTAACGTCACGGCAACCGGTATTCACATGATTATCACGCATATTTTACGGAGTCACGATAAACGTACACCACTCCTCTTACACGTATGCACGGTTAGGGGTATAACGGGTCGGAAAGCGTTGAGACGACATTTTTTTTTTTTCAAGTTTTCTTACTCCGCAATCGTCTCATAGTTGCCTACAATCACACACGTGTTAACGTGTTATTCAACATAGTACGTAGGTACACCACATGAGCGCGATCGTTAACGTCTCGTCGGCCGTAGATACGCGTAGATTTATATATTGTTAATACATTTTTTCGTTTGACTTGCTCTGAGGTAAAGAGTAAAATTCGATTTTACATAAGTTTTATTATATTTCTAATAAGTTTCAAGTCCAAACAAAACGACTGTTCAAGGTCGACATTCATTCGTCTTTTATGTTTACAGGGCTCGTTTTAAAATAATCACATTTTGCTAATAATTGTACATTTTTATTTATGACAAATGACTGTCATAAAAGGTGACAGTTTTCTATAACATTTTTATTGTCTAAATACTCTACTGGATTTTTTATGCTTTTTATCTATCTACAATTATTGATAATTTTGACTATTAAACATATATAGTGTATTATTATACTTATTATGTATACAAAATGAAACTGATAGTAATAATGATAAGTTATTATTGCTTGAAGGACCTCTCTCTCTCCTTCGATTTCTAAAATCTGGATCCTGATATTGAAATAGTTATGCGCGTTAATGAATATTATTCATATTTAAATTTAAGTTAAAGATTAATGACGTCTTGATTAAATTAATTTTTGTCGACTTTTTTTGGATAGGTAGACACATGTTGAAATTATATTAAAAATATAAATTAAAATAATAATAACTAATATAATAATAATAATATATTAATAATGTTAATTATATTAATTATAATAATTGTAAATTAAATTACCTGTATCCTTGTATCCAGAACCAACCAGTAAATTTAAAGTGAAATGTGAAAATAAAAAATATGACAATACAGTTTTAGGTTGTGCGTGGTTAAATAATATACTTTTGAAATGTATTAATGTACAAGTGAAATCCACTGATTTTATCATTCGCTATAGACTCAATGTATACAATTCGCAAAATATTTCAACATATGCTTCAAATCCAGGAATTACTTCTGAAAATATCAAATTATATTTTAGGTTTAGTTTTAAGGTAACTTCAATGTTAACATTTATTCAATGATTAAATTTGATTAAGTTTTTGTTTTATTCAGTACCTAGTCCCTTTTAATTCCTTCAAATTAATACTCCTAATATGTTTAGTGACCTTACTCGCTCAAACACTCACAAATACTTTTATACCTAATACTTAAGTACGTATGTGTATATATAGCTATTGTTTATTTACATAGAGATAAGTAATTATCATTGATATAACCTATAAATTGTTTTTAAATTATTCTTTGTGCTAGATAGTCGATTAAAACACACACACACACACACACACACACACACACACACACACACACACACACACACACACACACACACACACACACACACACACACACACACACACACACATATATATATATATATATATATATATATATATACAGTGCTCGAAATGGAAAATTTTCTGAACCGGAACGCTTTTTTTTTAGTACATATCATAGAATTGGGGGTTTCACCCAACTAAAATTAAAATTTCTTCTTTCTCAAATACTAACTCTTTTTTAATAATATATAAGTTTTATCTACTATTTTATGAAACTCACTTAATAATTTCAGTCCTTTTAAAAATTTAAATATATTTTTATCTTCTTTTACTTACTTACGAATATGTATGTATATATTATATAAAATAAAAATAAAAATATAAAATGTTTAAAGAACTACTTATAATTTATAAACTCATTTTTATTTAAATTTTATATTTATAACTCAAAAAGTACAGCATCAATACAATTTTTTTTACAATAACTTCCACAATGATTCATATGTCTTATCACACTTTTGGTTTCTTTTACGACTTGCGGTATCATCAGCTGAATGTCGACCATTCAATAACCAAGATCAAACGTATTTTTCTGGTTCGAATTTCGTTAGAGGTGGTCCAACACAATTAATAAATAAAAGAGCAGCAACAGTTTTTATATTTAATGAAGTTCTTAGTGGTGACATGATTTCGTTCATAGAACTAAAATTTCGTTCACATTCGCTAGTCGATACTGGAATCGTTGCAATTGATTTATAAAGGGGTTTCAAATCTTCTGGAATTTCCTTTTTGCCCAAGTCCATTTTATAAATTCTAAAACTTTGAATAGTGCTCTTTTCATCAATTTGAAATTGTTGACATAAATTACGAATATTACAGTCACCAAATTGTATGTTTTCTATTTGGCCATCATTCGAAAGTGGCCAATTTTTTGGATTCAATTTTTCAATATTATCAAGTAAGTTTTTAAACGTTTTTTCATTGTCTTGGCGATGTTTTTCATTACGACTGACATTTGATGAACTGGAAGTCATCATTCGAGATTTTAAATTATTAGCTAGGCTTTTATAAAATTGTGCAGAATTTATTTTAGGAACATTGCCACTGTGTAATATTACATTTTTATACGACATTTCGTTCTTTATTTCTTTTAATGCGTTAGTTAATTTTGGACCTGGATCGGTTGCCATAGAATCTAATACACGTATTGTTGTTCTTATAGATTTATCAGCGTCTACTAATGTAATACTACGTTTTTGTAAATATTCTGATAAATCTCCTAATTCGTCTAAAGCATCAGACATGGTATTTAAATTACTAACAAATTCTATACTTGTTATCATTTTAAACAATCCACAGTATTTACTTCTTTCTTTAGAGTCTCTGGTAGAGTCCATTGACGCCAAGTTGAAATGTTCACACAAAGCAG
This sequence comes from Therioaphis trifolii, assembly GCA_027580255.1. NCBI lineage: Eukaryota > Metazoa > Arthropoda > Insecta > Hemiptera > Aphididae > Therioaphis > Therioaphis trifolii. The sequence goes on from CM050404.1 coordinate 39,529,945, forward strand.
AAAAATTATTTATGACTGCATTAACTGTCCGTTTGCTTGATGCTACCCATCGAACTGACAATATTCTACCAATTTTCAAAATTTGTACTTCTAATGAACTAGCAGCTTTTTTTAACTCGTTTTGGTTTTTAGGTGACTGATGGAATATAGTATAAAGTTTATCCATAAATATTTTAAAATGGTTTATACCAAAAACTTCGCTAATAACATCACCTACTGCCAGTTCCAAACGGTGATTTGAACAATGCCAAATAATTAATTTAGGAAATTGAATTTTAAGTCGCGTGGCTACTCCTGAATCTTTTCCGATCATAACAGAAGCTCCGTCACATGCAAAAGCAATAAAACACTCATTTAAAAAAATTTGATCAAATCCGTGTCCACCCAAACAATCAAGTAATGATTTAGTAATAGTTTCAGCAGAGGTATTAGGGAGTTCAATTAAGTCAAGATTAAAAGTATAAGGTTCACCGGGAAAATCTTCAATAAATGCACGAACAACACCTACTTATGTTGTTAATTTACTAAGAGTAGTTGATTCGTCGATTAAAATAGATATTTTTGTTTTAGTTAAAATTATATTTTGGCAAATAATTTTTTTCATCTCTGATGCAATGTGGAGTGCTATATCCGCACACGTTTTATCGGAATGTAAAATGTTTCCCATATTTATACCATTTAAAACTTGTAAATCTATTTCATTTGGTAAATCAACAAAAGGCCTTTGAGTTTTTACAATTTTATAAACAGTTCTAAAAACTTTTTCAGTAGTAGAGAACTTTGATTTCAATGCATTTTCGAAACTTTTTTCTATTTGTTTTTCTTTTGATTGTTCATGTAATTCTACTGCTCTAAGATGAGCGTCAGATTTTTTGTGTTCAAATATTTTTTTTCTCAAACTAGACATTTGACTTTCTTTTGACTTTCCATTCGAAATTATAGAACAGTCTTGCCAAGGTTTGGAAAAGCGAAGAGTTTTATCAACAACAGATAATCCTAAATTTGTTATATTTTTACAAATCAAACAACCTAATGCTTTATTTTTAACTACTAACCACTCATTTACAGTCTTGAAATTTTCGTACTGACCTTTATTCCAACATTCGGGCAAATCTCTAGTTTCGTGAAGTTCCATATTTTTATTTGATTCTTTATTAGATGATGTATGTTCACTTTCAACGCACAGTTTTTTATTTGTCGAATTATCACATTCATCATTCGACTTAGAACGTTTATTTACCCAATTTAGTATAGAAGAACTCATATTTTTTGCACGGAATAATATATGCTATAAACTAATGTAATTAATGATCAGCAAAATATAATACATGTATTACTGCAGCTTAAATGATACTAAAATCTAATCAAAACATACGAGTATCAATATGATCACATGATTTGCTGCCACTCAGAAAAATCAAAACTTTTACGTTTGATAAAGAATTTCCGGCTAACTTGCGGGAACGTATGTACAAAACTGCGGGCACGTGGGGATGTCAAACCGTCGTATGGTGCCGTTCCATAGTATTTCTCATCGTACGTTAAAAATACACATAGGTGCGTATCGTGTGAATATAGACAAACTACACTATCGGTGGACAACGATTATCTAAAGATAAGCAATAAATGTACTAATGCGTTGCGGTCGTTTGTCGTTTATTAAATATTTTACAATGCACAATTCTGCAAAATGTTTAAATTTTACAGAAATATGGTAGGTACAGTAAAAATTTATTTGAACCGGAACGATAAACGTATTTTTTTTACGAACCGGAACGCTAAAAATTTTTTTGTCGTGAACCGGAACTGCGTTCCGGTGCGTTCCGGTCCATTTCGAGCCCTGTATATATATATATATAATCATTCGGGAACATTTAGAATTCATTAATACTTATAATAGTTGTGCTCTTTATTGTAAAATAAACATTTTTTGATCTTACAGTAAAATATTTGGGCGGTCGGCAATCGGGCCACATTTAATTGACATGCTTCGTATACAAAATATTTTGATATTTTATTACCCGGTTATTGGGCCACGTACAATTGTTGCTCAGTTCCCGAATGCCCACTAACGCAAAAGTAAATTTGTTGAAACTAAGTAAATCTTTGCCTAACATATTATTTTATTTGCACATCACCAACGAACTTTACCACTTTTAATTTCATGGGCTAAGGAATATTCAAATCCATCTTAACTATATCATTTTTGCCCGCTATTATGTTATACGTTTCACCGTGACGATGACTGCAGTGGCGTATCCAGAATTTTTTTTGGGGGGGGGGATTAATAAAAGTGTAACATATAAAATTTTATTGAATTGTGTGGTTTTATTATAATAAATCATCATACATGACATTACAAAAAGTTGAAATATGTAAATATTTTTTTTTTTTTAACTATAAATTTATATTCAATTTTCGTTTCGATTTTTTAGCAAGTTCATCTAAAACATCATTAATATCCACGTTAATATCACGATGAATATTAAGTAAGGCTAAACCATTTAAACGTATTTGTCCAGAAGAATTTCTCAAATAAGTTTTCAAACGACGGAGTGTTGAAAACGATCGTTCTCCCGTGGCAGTAGATACTGGAAGTGTAATAAATATTTGAAGAAGCTTAGATATTATTGGATAAACATCTGGACAGGTTTGGAAGTATACCTCAATAGCATTTTTGTTCTTCAGTTCAGCAGATGTTAAAGTTGAATATTTAGTGTACCACAAATCTAATTCTCCGTTTAATAAATTATCATTTAGATTTGAATCAGTACATTCATCAACTATATCTTGATATGTTTCAACTAATTGTTTGAATTTACCTTTAATCTCTTCAGATATTTTAATTTCTATCTTGGGTAAAATACAATCAAAATTATTCAAGACAATCCTGTGTGATATAAATCTATCGTTCAATTGGTCTAGAAAATTATCTATAAAAGGTATGAATACTGAGACTCTCAAAAAATATTCTGGATTATCTGATTTACATTGACGTGGCAAACTAACAGTAATATCAAATTTTTCACACAATGTTACCACAGATAAAAATAATTGTTGAAACTCTACATCACAATTTTCTCTAATTTCCTGAATAGTATTTTGAACATTAGATGCAGCTTCTAGTGCAGTTTTTAGATCAAGATTTACTGTTTGAAGATATCGGCTGAGAGGAAAACTTATGGAAAGTATTTTCACTAAAATAGCTAAAGATGTTTGAAATTTTAACTGTCTTATCGCAGTAAGTAGATGACTTGCAGAACTCTGGCCAAAGTGTTATTTTATCTAGTGCATGTAAAATGGCTGGTTGAAGTTCTTCAAATAATATAACTGCATCATGGCGATCGACCCATCGAGTTGCACATAGATTTTTTAGTTTAAAACGATTAGTTTGTGGAAATATTTCTACTATTGATAATTGCAAAATACTTTGCCTTTTTGGATAACCGAAAAAAGTACTTACACTTTTATAGTACCCATACAATTTCTTACTTCTGGGACTTTACAGCTAAAAGTCATAGCTAAATTTAAACAATGCGCACTGCAATGTAAATAAAAGGCACTACGATGTTCATCGCGAATACATTTTTGTACGCCATTATATCTGCCACTCATTGCTGCAGCTCCGTCGTACCCTTGCCCAGTTAAATATTTAGTATTTAGTCCGAAGTCAGTCATACTTTTCAATATAACATCAGATAATTCTTTTCCTGACATATTTTGAATTTCGATAAATTGTAAGAAGTCTTCTCTAATTTTATTTACATTTAAATCGACATAACGAACACATAATGTCATTTGTTCTTTGTTAGAAACATCTGTCGTTTCATCAGCCAATATGGTGAACGATTTAGATTTATTAACATTAGCTACCAAATGTTCTAGAATTAATTTATTGCAGATTGATATTATTTCGTTTTGGATCAATGGACTTAGATAGGTGGCATTTTTATTGGTAGTTTCTAAATGATTTTTAAGCACATTGTCACCAGAATCGATTCGAAATTTAATTAGCTCTCTGAAATTTCCCTGATTTTCTGTACTAGCATGTTCATTTAGATCAATAACTCCCGAATCTCTATGCCCTCTTAACGAAATTCCTTGATTTCCGCAAAATAAAATGGTTTTAATAATTGGACGGAGACGATCTCTGTTATCATTAATTTCTTTTTTTAAAGCTTTATTTATCTGCCTGTCAATTGGTTCAACTTTTTCAATTCTAATTGCCAAAAAATTATCATATTTAATTTGACTAAGTTTTTGGTAATGATTATTTTGATGGTCCTTAAACAAATCTTTGGCTTTTTTCCAATTATTATATTTTTCAACAACTAATTTCCCAGGATTTTGATGACCACCCTTTCCTACTCCATCTGATGGTGGGAACAAAATACATGTCAAACAAAAAGCCCCATCTTGTATTTTTGAGTAACGAAGCCAACAGAACTCATACGTCCAATTTATTTGAAATCTTAAGTTCCTATTGCCACTTTGAGGAAATTTATAATTTGGATCAGGTACCCATATATTTTGTTAAATATCTATTTTTTCTTCAGCTGACCACTGAAAATTAATATTATTTGGGTATTTTAATAAATATATTGTTAATTAGTATTAATGATGAATGTACAAAATATATAAAAAATAATAATTCGCATCAGAAGTGTAACCTTTCATATAAATCTAAAATATTTATAAAATATAAATAATAGTAAATCTTACCTGTTTTCCTATGTAGTAAGAAATATCTTTTCGTGCTTAAAAAGTAGAAACTAAATTTTTGTATTATCCAATAAATCAGAAGCCGGAATTTGACCCCCCCCCCTGGATACGCCACTGGATGACTGTATTGTTGTTTATCATCGATTTAATTATATTTTATCGGCTTTAAATTTTAAGGTATACTGCAAAATGTCAAACATTTGTGTATCTATTTTCTGACATTTTTATAAATAGCGACGCCAATAAAGTGCTATATAATAGTGCATTCGATAACTGATTACTGATTAGTAACAAATAATTTATTAGGTCATTTTTTATATACTCTACAGTCTACACTATGTTAATTCATATAAATAGTGAACATTTCAATCTTCTTATTTCATTATTTCAAGACTTGTCGCACTCAGAATCTAAAATATTGAAGTAGTAAAGCCGGGTGCAATTTTTATTATTTTAAAATTTTAGTGGCCCAGTAACCGAATGCACTTCTTATTAATGTAAAATTTCGGTGGGCCAGTTACCGTATGTCATTAAAAAAAAAGGTTAATTGTGGCCCAATTCCCGGACGCGCAAATATTTAATCGGGAATTGCTCGTTTGCACCAAAACAAAAAAAGTTCATATTTACTCATAGCCCTTTTGCGCCAAATTTACCTGCGTAAACATTTTTCAATCTCATAAACAAACAATTATTTTGTATATTTCTTGTACCTTATTTAAAAAAATAATTAGTCATAACAATTATACTAATAGAATTTAAGGTATTAATTGATTGCGGCAAAATATTACCAATTACGATTATTATCTTATTGAGCGACATTTTAACGTGATCATGTGAAAAGCACTAGGACTAAGTCGAGCTCATAAAAATAATGTGTGGATAAAATACACGTTTGGCTAAACATTTCTAAATTCAAGAGAAGTTTCGATATGTTTTGTTGAAGACTTAATGTCAAAAATTCCTGATGATCTCTAATTTTAAGAACATGCCGATTATTTAGTTGAGAATTACATTGAAGAAGATGCCTTTTTTCTTCCTGAAATTTGGGCGGCATTTGCAGCTGATTTAACTAGGATCACCAACAACTATGAATGTTTTCATGCTCATTTTAAGGCACAATTTTATAAAGCCCATCCTAATACTTTTACATTTACACACGTTTTAATAGGCGTGAACAATATATTTCAAACAATCTAAAAATACAAAAGTTCAAGTGAGATAAGCAAAAACATTAAGGGCAATTAACAATTTAAAAAATAAAAAGTACGTACTTCGCCTCATGGGCAGGCCTGGATTTACCGACAAGCAAAATAAGCATTGCTTACGGCCCTCGAAAAAATTCGGCCAGTAAAATGTCTAGTATAAAAAAAAATATATAAATGACTAGCTGACCCGGCAAACGTTATTCTGCCATATTAATTTTTAAATAAATCGAACATAAGTATAAAACATTAGCGTATATTATCTCACAAATATAGTATATACGAAAAAAAATGCATTAAAATCGGTCGAGCCTTTTCGGATAGGTACGTTATTTCATATTATATTTCTTTGATAAATTAAAAGTTTTCAATTTAACATGGTTTCGTATTAAATCATATTCATTTATAAAATAATGAATTATATCGCGTCATTTGTAGTATTCACTCCCCCTCCCCTAAATTTGGAGAAAGACTATATATATAATAGAAAACAATAATCTTTTGTATATTTTATTGATGTTACTTATATTTATTAAGTAATTAATTAGGCCCATCTGAATCAGTTGCTTACGGCCCCCTAAGTACCTAATCCGGGTCTGCTCATGGGATATTTTTCGCTACTCGGACGAGTTAACAAAGAATGGGAGTATTGAATTTCAAAGAAATGATAGATCATTTCTTTAGTTAAATTATTTTGAGCAAAGCTTCAGAATTAAAATATACCATTCGGGTTTCTTCAAATGAACATTTAAAGTTGAAAATTTACGTAAAAACAGTTTATTACGTAATAATTGTAAAATAATTCACTTTGTTCCAACTAATTATGCATAAAAAAAAAAAAAAAAAAAAAAATATATATATATATATTTCAATTACATTTTCAAAAGTTTTCATAAAATATTAAAAATATACCATTCAAATACTTCATCAATTTTCGCGTAATTTTCGGAAGATTTTTTTTTTTTTTTGAAAATTATCTAAAGTTTTATGTTTGACAAAGAAGACAAAGATTTTATAAAAAATATTTAAAACATCTTGTTCTGTTTGTATTCAAAGTTTTACTATGCTTGGATTGACTAATTTCTTTAAATATATTGTTAAAGTTGAAAATTATTTACTTAAACGGTTATAAAACAAAATCTGGAGTCACGATATTTGAATTTTTTTCAAAATCTTTTGATAAGGGTTATGTCATATTAAATTTTCAAGTTAAATATTTAAAACTTTATTAGGTATAAACTTTAAAAAAACAAGGTTTTTTCAAAGTTCTATTTTTAGCCCAAAAGTTTTCAAATTTTTTTGAAACTATTTCGAAAGCATGTAATAATACGTCAATAACATATGGTGAAAATTTCAAGTTTCTAGCAACATTATTTTTGGAATAATGACAAAATTACTAAATTCGATTTATTGAAAGTGTCATTTATGTCAAATTTCGCCTATTTTAGTCCATTTTAAGATGTTTTCCGGTCGCCTGGAAAAATTATTGATATGAGAGATTAATAAACACTCAAAGTACCATCTACATCGAATTTATTATCTATAGAGTACCTGGATAAAACTTTTGGAGAAAGTTAAGTTGGGCAAGAAGTGTCTCCAGATAAAAAAAAAAATTAAAAAAATAAACATCATTGTATAATCATAAGATCCTTGGCTTCACATCTGAAAAATAATCCGTGTTGAGTATATTAAAATAGTAGCTAATAATTATAATTAAGAACAAAATATAGATACGTTTTAGATGTTGGGTTTTTTAGATTAGGTTGTATTTTTTTGATTTGATATTAATTATTATTATAAAATATAATATTATAGGTACTTGATTTCTTCAATGATTTATTTATTATTATTATTTTTTTTTTTTTGACAATAAATTATTTTTAATTATTACATTTATTTATTCATACTATCTAATAGAATTTGTTTATCATTATTTTTACTGAATATAAACTGAAATAAATTTTTATATTGACGCGGTACGTCATAGTCGTACGTATATAAAGTACACTGACTATCGCGTATCGCGTTCACTCATTACGTCAGCTACGACACAGGCCACAACTAGTGCCGGTGACGAACCTCCTTCCTACCACCGGAATAGGTGTAGAAGTGGTACGGGGAAGCGCCTAGCATCGTAGGCACACCGGTTCCGGGTGACCATGATTACTTTTCGTGCGGCAACCTGTATTTGGTGACCTCTCGCTACATTTTTGTCAAAATCTCATAAAGGCAGCCACAGTGGTACATCTGTCTACCTTTCTTTTTTTATTGATCTTAGACGTGCGAAACTCAGCTTATACATTTGTCGTATATACGACCCAACTTTTGTATGAAAATAGTTGACGGTGTCGTTAAATAAATGTTTTATTACGGTTTTTAATTCAATCGTGTTTTCAACGGCATGTGCGTGAATATTCCACTCCTTCTCGATATCAAGTGGACGACCCGAGTGGAACAAAATCGAGGACCCTCCCCATTGTATCAATGTAAACATAACAATTTTGTTATACATTACACAAAATTCATATAATAATTAATATTTGGTAATTTGTTTGTGCAATTGAAAAATGTTCACGCAGGTGAATTTGGCGCAAATTTTGGCTATGCTCATTTAATCAATAAGTTAAATACATAACAATACACTTAAATGATTATCATTTAGGATGTATTCTGTTAAATTTGTTTTTCAGTTTAAAATAGTATTTATATACTAACATGTATATTAAATTATTTTTAGTGTAAAGAAACTTATCTTAAGGACACTACTACATAAGCAGATAAACAATATAAGGTAGAAGATACAGTTGGTGAAATTAAATATTATTCTCCAAAAAAAAGGTTTTTAGAAAAAGCTGAAATGGTAAGATTAATAAAAATTTAAATATTTATTATGATTATACTTCATAAATCAAATAACATAATATTATTGAACAATTATTGTAGGTACATTTCTTAACTATTGATTCTATTCATAACTATTTATAACTATTCATTCTCAAGTTTTGAACTTAATAATAATAACCTAGTAAAATTTTACATTATAAATTATAATATTGCTGGTAACATAAATATAAATAGTCATTAGAGTTCAGATTTTGATGACTTTCGCATCTTTTTTGGAACATCTTAGATGATGCTTTCCTAACTTAAATTATATTTCAATTACGTACAAATCTATATAACTAATGTTTATTTTGAATCTTTTCTATTTTATTTGTTTTCTGGTCATTTTTGTAATTTTTTCAGTCATGTTTTTTTAGTATCGATTAATATTTTTCTTTTTTTTTTTTTTTTTTTTATTAGAAATAAGCCTCGGCAGCGTTGGCCATTGGCTGACATTTGACATATTATAGTTATTTTACATTTGGAAATACAAATTTTTTTTACACATATTATGTTTGCTTACAATACATTATCAATTTCAATTTCTTTAATAAATTTAATTGTTTGTTTGATAGTAGAGATGTTCTGGCCTAGGGATTCGTAGAGGGATTCAGGAATGTTGTGTTTGGATCTTGCTGCTTCAGTTTGATTGCATTCGACGAGTATGTGTTTGATAGTCAGGTGAACTCCGCATGTTGCGCAACTGGGTTGATCTTCTCTGCTCATTAGGTAACCGTGCGTATAGCGAGTATGTCCTATTCTTAGACGTGTTAATAATACTTCTTCTTTTCTGTTTAGATTTGCTATGTTTTTCCAACGCTCTGTTGTTCTCTTTATTTCGCTAAGTTTGGTTTCTTTTTTTCTCCATTTAAGTGACCATTTTTCTTCAATCGCAGTATTAATACATCTTAGAGTGTCTTCATAAGAACAGTATTTATCGCTTATTTCTAGGTTATCATTGTTGGCTGCTTCCTTTGCTAGACAATCTACTTTTTCATTTCCTTCTATGTTACTGTGGCCGGGTATCCATACAATAGCTATTTCGTTGGGGTGGTCATTTATTGTTTCTATTATATTTGATTTTAGATTATTATTGTTTCTATGGTTATTTAAACATTTTATGGAGCTTAGTGAATCTGTAAATATGACGTAATTATAGGGTAGTTGTGAGTTTTTTATATATTTTATAGCGAAGTATATCGCTAGCATTTCAGCGGAGAAAATGCTGCAGTGATTATTTATTTTTTTGTTTTGCTGAAAGTTGGGGGCGATGATAGCTATTGCGGTACCTTTTTCAGTTTTTGAAGCGTCGGTATAGATATGTTTATAGTTGGGGAGTTCTTCAATAATTTGATAAAATAGTTGTTTGTACGTTGTTGATGCTGCAGTGGCGTAATTTGGTCATGGTTATGGGGGGGGATTACATTTTTGTACATTTCACCAATTACCTCCCTCCTCCTCAATTTTTTTTTATATCATATAAGCAATAAACACTTCTCAATATAAATATACAATATTGTATACATTAAAATAAATAATAACAAAATATGTAGGTACATTGAAACATTAACTTTATTGGTACCTACTATGTAGGTCCTAGATACTACATAACAAATTACAATAAAAGATCCACTCTACGTGGTCTTAATGCTAATTCATTAAGCACTTTTTCAGGGTCAACTTTGACATTTCTATGAACAGCCAACATAGCAAGACCATTTAATCGATTTTGTGGAACAAACAAATAAATCATTATTCATTATACATAAATTTAATCTCTAATCTCTACCACAGAAAGTATATTATGAAAAATATTGAATATATTTTAATTAAGATTCAAACCTCAGACATTGTGTTTCTTAAATATGTTTTCACTCTTTTCAGAGTTGAAAACATACGTTCTGGCGATGATGTTGACACTGGTAATGTGCATAGCACCTTAAGGAGAAAATAAATATTGCGATAGATGTCATTATTACAAATATCTAGTGCCTCAAGTCCGGTGTTAAGCCGCGTACACACTTGTAACATTTGCGCGTATCATAACACCGTAACGTAACATAGTAGTGACTAGTGTTACATGTTACATGTTACGAGATCATTATTTGTGTGTAGGTGTTGCGATGTTGTGGTGTTGCTATGTTGCGTAGTGTTCCACCACGCTTGGTGGTGTACAAGCTTCACTTTACCGTGGTTCTCTGTAGTGGTAGTACGTTCTTCGAGTTTTTATTTTTTTAATTTCTCGTCTCATTGCAGATGACAAGGCAATCATTTTTTCCCTACATTCGTCACCTGAAAACCCAATTTATTTTGCTATTTCTTCCCAAGCATCATTTCTTTTAAATTTATTATAATACTGTGGATGTTTTGCATACCAAAGTATTGGTTTTTGTTCATACATTTCAATAAATGTTATTGTATTTTGTTCGTTCCACTCCATATCGAAAAATAACAATATTTAGTTAGAAATATTAACACAAATATTACTTTAAACACTGCAGACAACTTACTAACAAGCGTGAAAACCGAAAAACGACTGTCACGATACAAATGTTGCGACGTTGCGTTATTATTTACGTCCACACTATTCGTAACCCCACCTCGCAGCAATCTTTTGATGCGGTTCAAATTTACCGACAACCGGTGGAACGCGGCGTAACTCCGTCGCGTGTCAACTTTTGTTACGCGACGATGTTGCGACTTTACGTCCACACATGAGTTGTTGTTACGCGACAAAGTTACGATACGGTGTTACGATACGCAAGAATGTTACAAGTGTGTACGCGGCTTTAGGTATTCTTTCAGATCTTTGTATCTTGGTTCGCCATAGTTCTAATTCAACCAAAGAATCATTACACACCATTGGGGAATAAAATTTAATTAATTCAGTAAATTCAACTTCATCTTTTTCAGTAAGCTCATGTTTAGAAAATAAGCATTCAAATCCTATAGAATGATTAAATCAAATAATTAATTAATTTAAATGTTACAACATTTTCAAATCAAAGTGCGGAGAAATTCCAATTTTATAATAATTAAATAGCTACCAATAAAAATAGATGCATGGGATAAAAATGTTTCAGTCAACTCGCTTATAAAAAACTCTAGATATGGAATAAAAATGTGATTTTTGTTATATCTATAAAATTTACCATAATGGCATAATAAGTACATAGATTTGTTTGACTATTAAAAAAAAAACAGGGTCATGGGGGGGATACGACACCCAAATCCCCCCCCGTAATTACGCCACTGTGATGCTGTGTTATTTTTTTTACAACTGGCTAAGGATGTATTTAGGGATAATTTGTTATTTGACCATGGTGGTATATTTGGTATTTTAAAGTTTATAATGCATTTGAAGTTTATTTGAAAGACTGTTGAGAGCTTATTTATTCTTCTGTACATCGGTTGTATTAGCTTATCGTTGTTATTAAAGGTATTGTTGAGACGAAGGTTGAATATTGAGTGATAGGTAGGCTTTTTAATATACATTGCATTTAAAGCGGCAAATTTGAGTAGTAATTTTTTTCGTCTATATTTTAAAGGCAGTTCACCTGTAATTATGTATATACTTTCTATTGGGCTGCTTTTGAATGCTCCTATACTTAATCTTAGGCCTGCATTGTGTATTATGTCTAATATTCTAAGTGTTGATTTTTTTGCTGTACTGTAAAAAATTGAGCCATAATCTATTACTGATCTGATAAGTGAATTGTGGATTCGAAGTAGTGTTTCTGTGTCTGCTCCCCAGTTTATATTTGCTAGCATTTTTATTATGTTTAGTCTATTTTTTGTGTTTATTTTTATGTTATTTATATGTTTTTTCCATGTGAGTTTTTCATCAAAAGTTAAACCTAATATCTTCATTGTTTTAGTGTAGACTATCTGTTTCTTATTTAGTGTGATATTTGGTTTTATTAAGTTTTTACTATTAGAAAATATGATGTATTTTGATTTCTCTGGAGAAAAGGAAAATCCAGAAAAATTTTCCCATGCACTAAGATTATTTGAGCAGAGTTGGATTTTATTTTCTATATATTTAAGGCTTTTATGTCTGATCCAGATGTAACTGTCATCCGCATAAAGGGATATTTTGACTGGTTTTGGTATTTGTTGGATTATACTGTTAATTGCGGCTAGGAAAAGTGTTGTACTGATGGGTGAACCTTGCGGTATTCCATTTTCCAGTTTATATTGATTAGAATAGAGTCCGTTGATGGAAACTTTGAAAAATCTATCATTAAGAAAATTTTTTATAAAGTATATTATATTTCCGGTGAGCCCCCAGTTGTGTAGTTGTTTAATAACACTATATCTCCAAGTTGTATCGAATGCCTTTGTGATGTCCATACTAAGCAATAGCATGTGTTGTTTGCATGCAAAAGCTTCGCAGATGTCCGATTCTATTGCAGTATGGCAGTCATATGTTGAACGGTGTTTTCGGAATCCGTTTTGTTCTTTAGCTATGAGTTTGTTCTTTTCCAAGTACCACTTTAATCTTAGATTTATTATGTCTTCGATTATTTTGCTGAGAGTACATAACAAAGATATTGGGCGATAATTTTGAGCTTCATATTTATTTGAATTTGGTTTTTGAATTGGTAGTATTATTGCTTGTTTCCACTGTTTTGGAAAAATGATCTGGCGCCATAGTTTGTTGTAAAGGTATAAGAGGTATTCCATGCCGTTTATAGGTAATTTTTTTAAAAATATGAATGGTATATTATCAGAGCCACAACTGTTGCTTTTTTTTTTGTTAAGTGTGTATAATAGCTCTTGTAGTGTTATTTCTTCGTTTACTTTTTGCGTGTCTTCGCTTTGATTTTCTGTAAATATGATTATATTATTTTCTTCGTTTAGTTTATAATTTTTGAACTCCGGATTTAGATTGTTGCTTACATCATAAAATTGTTTCCCTAATATGTTGCTTATTTCAAAATCATCGGTTACTGTTTGATCGTTTAACTTTAGTGCTTTTATTTGAGATGATTTTTGAGTTCCTTTTATAGAACGGATTTTGTTCCAAATTACTGTAGGGTTTTCAGCACTAGTTATTGTTGAGGTGTATTCTTTCCAAGATTTTTTCTTGTTTTCTTTAATAATATATTTTGTTTTTGCTCTTTCTATTTTTAGGGTGATAAGATCATTTAACTGTTTGGTTTTCCTAAATTTGTTTAGGGCTTTATTTTTGTTTTTTATTGCATTTTTACATTCTTCGTTCCACCATGGAACAGGCCGTTTTTTTCCGGAAAAACTACTTTTTTTAATTGTTAGTAGAGCTACTTAATGAATAATGTTTGTGAAAAGTTGTATTTCGTCTTCAATACTATCTGTTTCTTTCTTTTTATTCAGCAATATGTCTATTTCTAGTTCAATGAGTTGTGTAAATAGTTCCCAATTTGCAGCTTTTAGGTTCCATTTCTCTTTTGATGTATATGTACTGGATGTATTTCTATATTCAAATGATATTTGTATCGGCCAGTGATCACTGTTGTATAGCTCTGATTCAACAGACCATTTTAGATTAGTGGATAATGATGTTGACGCTATGGCTAAGTCTATGGATGACAGTGATCCGTTTGCTACGTTGAAATGTGTCGGTCTGTTGTCATTTAATAAGTATATATTGTCTAAATCTAACAGATTTTCAATTTTTTTTCCCTCTAGAGTTTGTGTATTCGCAGCCCCATAATGTATTGTGACTATTAAAATCACCAACAAAGATGAATGGTTGCGGTAATTGATTGATTATATTTGTTAATTGATCTGTGTCAAAAAGTTGTTGGTTCGGGATATATATATTGCATAGGGTGAGTTTTTCTTTCAGATGTATTGTTATCGCGGTTACTTCAAAATTAGATGCTATGTTTAATATATCGATTGGGTAAGATTTATCTACATAAATTGTAGATCCACCGCTGGCTCTTTCTCTTAGAATTCGGTTTTTTGTATGTCCTGTATAGTTTTTTAGGGTTGCTATGTGGTTGATGTCGAAATTTGTTTCTTGTAAACATATAGCGGTAGGCGAGTATTTGTGAATGAGTCTATTTAAATCGTCGATTTTTTTATAAAAGCCGTTAATGTTCCATTGTAGTATGATATGTTTGGTATTGATGGTATTATGTGTAAGATTATGCATTTTAATTAGTTTGATTGAGAATTTTGTTGTTTTGTGTGTACAATTGAAAGGAGATAGTGTGCGATTTATTAGTTAATTAAGTTTTGATTTTGACTAGCATCATTATCCGACATTTCGCTAATTTGATCGTCCATAGCTTGAAATAGAGCATTACCTAATCGAGTTAATCGGTTTTTCATACTTAATGATGAGATATTTGGTCTTATCATTTCTATTGTAGTTAATAGATTGTGGGCATTAACTTTATACATGTTGCATATATCTAATGGATCTGAATTTCCTAGTGTATTAATTATAATATTTTTAAATTGTTCTAGATTAATGTTATTATTTGTTTCATTTTCGAAATAAGTTTTGCATGGTTCTAAATACTCGTCTATGCTATCGATAAATTTATTTGTTGCAGCTGTGTTTGTTTTGGATTTTTTAATAACTACGTTTTTTTGTATCTTTGTGGGCGTGAAGTTTTTATTTTCGTTGCCTTCGAATTTTTTTTCTTCTGTGGTAGTATTTGCTGGAGTTAAGATTTCGCTTGCTTTGGAAGTAGTACTTAAGTGAGTTTTTGCTATATTTTGTATCTCTGATTCGAATATTGAGAGTATTTCTGTGTTTTCAGATAGAGTTGGAGAGGGAAGTGAAGTGGATGAAGGAGCTGGTCTTTTTTTTGTTTTATCATTTCTTTCGTCGTAGAGTAAGTTATCGCGGTGTTGTACTGTAGTTGTATTAGACTGATTTTGGACGTCATTAGATTCTTGATTATTTTCGTATGCTATTTCTATTGAGTTATGTAATGTGTTGTTGAGTAGTTGTACAGGGTGATTCATATTGTATGTTGTATTAGAAAAGTGTGTTTGATGAGATTCGTCTTGAGATTCTTTTGAGGTTTCAGTTGGTTTTTTTGGGCAGTTTGCGGATATATGTCCAGACATTTTACATATGAAACATATTACAGAATCGTCAGAAAAGAAAATTCTGTGGTTAGTGTTATCGTAATTTATCAACATTGAGTCAGGCAGTTTACTTAAATTTTCGGCTGCAATATACATTTGACGACGGAAACTAAGTATGTGGTTGAATCCTTCTACTGAGATACCGGCTCTGAGACAAGTTATTTTACTGGTTGGTGTTATGTTTAATTTACTCAGTTCGTCAATAATTATGTTATGTGGTATTGATGGACAGACGTTAGAAATAATGACTCGTTTGTCTGGGTTAAAATATTTTCTGATTTTGATTGGTATGTTGTTGCATAATATTGGTTCAGTGTGATTAACAATTTTGTCAACTAATTCTCGCGAAGAAAGAAATATACAGTAGCGATCTTTGGAAATGCGGGAGATAAATATGATGTTTGACGGATCGACGATTTTGGCGATGGCGAATACGTAATCTTTTTGGTTTATTTCATCGGTGATGTCGATAATAATTGCTTGGTCCTTTTTGGGGAAATTACTGTTTTCCACTGTTTTTGCGAAAGATTTTGGAGTGGCACTTGTTTCTTTTTCGGTTGGTAGTGATGACGTATTGTGTTCTTGAGTTTCGGGCATTGGAATTTTTGTTGTATTGTTTTTAGTAATGATTGGCAGTAAGGAGGGTTGTCTTTGTAATTTTGGAGATTTTTGATTGGTAAGATGTGTTTTTTTGGTGAGAGGGTTTTGGTTAGGGTTTGAGTACCCCCTGCTAGGGGGACTTCCCTTTGCTTGCATTTCGGGTGCTTAAATTATTGTAAAGTAGTGTACATACCTTTATTGGTCTGGCTTAATTGTGTTGAAGTGTTATCACGGAGCACTTTTAAAACTCAATTAACTACGACCGGTTGGGTTGAACGGCACACGCGAACTGTAATATTTTTTTTTTTTTTTTTTTTTTTTTTTTTTTCTATTTGTCAGCCATTGAAGGAAAAATCATGATTTTATTATTTTTTATTTAAAAAAATTCAAATAAAAAAAAATTGAAAAAAAAAATTCAAATTGTTTTGTACATTAAATCCAGTTTTTAAATTTAAACTTAAACCAAAATAATACTTATGTTAAATTGAAATTTAAAAATCAATAAATAAGTCAACTATTTTATGAGTAGTTTTAAAATATATATTACTTAATTGAGATTCATTTTTAACATAGAATGATTTTATAATTATTCAGTATTGACTTATAGGATTTATAGTTAAAATACATATTTTGATACTAAAAAAAGTGTGTCAAAAAGATAATCAAAAAAACTCATTTATGATTATTTAAGATGAAAGACTTTGAAGTAATAAAATAACTTAATGTACAAAATATTATTATTTACACTAAATTAATAATAGTTTACAGTATTAATTTTATTTATATTTCATAATACATGTAAATACTCTAAAATAATAATAAGTTCAGTTAATCAAAACTATTAGAAACTTAAGTATCTACATAATTTTTATTTTTTGTGATTTTGTTTATATGAAAATAAGATAAATTTATATGATTTTATTCTGTATTGAAACAATTGTATAAATTGTAATATACATAAAATTGTTTTACAATTTCCTTTACTTAGGAAGCAGATCAGAGCAATATTTTAGAAAGTAATTTACCTACTGAAATTTTTGAAAAATCTGCAAAAGACTTTGATTATCTAGGAGTGTTGACTAAGTGTTCAAAAGATACTATCCTCCAGTATCATATTGCCATTGAGGCCGAATCTATACTGCCAAATACAAATGCATCTGAGTCCTTACATCATTCTTTTGGTGATGTTACTAAGAATAATAATTTAGATGTTGATAAAAATAGAAATCTTTGTGTTCAAAATGCTCAAGATCAAAAGACTGAACCATATTATCAGTCTGGGTACAAAAAATTCACTTTAAGGTGTATTGATGAAAACTCTAATCACTCAAATGCAATAGAATCCAATTCAGTAATCGAAAAGTTACCTGAAAATTTAAATGAACCCAGTGAAGTTAATGAATCTAGAGAAAAAAGAAATAGACTTTGTAAAGGACTACGTTACCATCATTTTATGAATGATACATTTTCTAGACGTCAGAATAAAATAAGGTAAATATAGAGAAATAAATTTATTATTTTAAAAATTCAGTTAATTGTTTGTTAACCTAATTTTAGAAGACTAAAAAAATTGATAAGTTCTACAGAGACTGTAGCAAAGAGTAAAGGTCAGAAATGTCACTCGAAATATGAAAATAATCAAGCTATTGAAATAAATTCATTACCAATTAAATCTAGACATGAGGCTAGAAATAGTGCCGAAGAAACTGCTCTGCTCAAACAAAAAGAAAACTCAGGGGAATTAATTGAAGATCATAAAAAAAAACTTAAGTATGTACCTCATTTTACTTAAAGTACTCATTTAGTTTTATATATTATATATATATATATATATATATATATAAATATATTTTTTTTGGTTTTTTATTTTTTTTATTTAGTTCTGAAAATATGAGTAAAGACATGGATTTTGTTTCCACTATGGCCCTTCCTAAAAAATTTTTTAGAACAAAGTGTGTATTTTTCATTTTTTATTCTATTATTTATAATGTGTTAATTAATTAATTATTTTTGTAGTGAAAATGATAACAGATGTGAAATCCACGAGGAGTATAAAATATTGTCATCATCAACATTTTTAGAATCAAGTTCAGAAAGTAGTAGTAGTGATAGTTCTACTCAAGTACACTATATAAAGCAAGAGTCCCAGACATATGTTGGAAGTCAAAGTAATATAATAAGTTAGTATGCAAAAAGTATTTTTTACTTTGAATATAAATTAAAATAATGCTATTTTTAGGTCCTTCCACGTATAATTCTGATATCAATTTACAAATATTAGCAGATGTTGCCCTGCGAGATATTCCATATTGATCTTTTTGTAAGTTGTTTAATATTCTTCATAATTATTTATGCCTCAGTGTTTATTTTTTAATTTTATAAACATATGAGTAGATAACTTATATAAAAACAAATTAAAGTCATGTATTAAAATATATTTTTTTAATTTTATGAGAGATGTATTAAACATTAAGCTTGAAAAATATGAGGGAGAGTAAAAAGAATATTATTGAAGGCACATATGTTGGAGAGGAGAAGATGCTTATTTGAGAAGACAAGATAATTGAAAAAGAGATGCAAGGAATTACAGATGTAAGAGCTACTATACCGTGTACGGAAAGGGGAATCATTAAGGTATAGGTAGTTCGGACTTTGTACAGGATATGAAATACAATGAGCACATGTCGCAGCAAAACGGTCTGCAACTTCTTTACTTAGAATGGGTCAGTCAAATTAGAGTATGAGATAGAAAAAAGCAGACAAAAAAGGAGAATTAAAAATATTAGTCTTTATAATTGATTAAATATTATAATAAAACCTTTGTCCATCACTTAGAAATAGATTCGTTGAGTTTTCATTATCACTTCAAATTTGGTGATGTGTAATTTTTAACAATGATTCGTTTTTGTCAATGCATAATAGGAGCTAATTTAATTTATGATTTATAATAGTAATAAAAGATATAGTAATTTCTTTTTGTTTAATCTATGAATATAATTTTGTTAATTACCTATTTTGAATTATAATAACATAATATTATAAAATATAGTCTATTAGTCTAATTTAAAATTTACATGTATAATTTGAAGGTTTTAAAAGTAGATTTACTTTAATAATGGATTTTTAATTTATAAAATCATAAATTATACATTTATTTTTGGGTAATTTTAATTTATAAAATCATAAATTATACATTTATTTTTGGGTAATTTTGATTTTAAATCAATATATTTTAATTTTCAGTTATCAAGGACCACAGTACTTAACAAACATGATGTATTATCTGCTAAATTGCTCAGCGTCTTATTGATTTTCAATAATATGAATACAGTAAAATATTAAATTACCAAACTTGGTTATTTTTTAGGTACATTTATTGAAATTAAAATTTTATATAATTTGATTATATTGTAACTTTTTGGAACGAAAATGGTCCAAAATATATATTATAAGTTTATTTATGTTATACTGAATAATTTTAGTACAATTTCCTTGTATACCATAATATTAAGTAAAATTGTATTTGTTTTATTAATTTTTTAATTGCTTCTCAAAGACTAATTTTGGATTATTGCTCAAGAATACAATTGTGTGTAAAACTAGGCAACTGTTCAAGTTTATATTTTATACACTTATACGTCAAAACTACTAATGCTCAATATTTTAATCAATTAATTTAATTCTTTTCAGTACTTTAAAGAACCTAAATTTGACAGTATCTTCTTGGAAATCCCATCTATCTTATCAATCTAACTTAAGATCTGTGTAATTTATGATTGAAGATCAATCATTTCAAATTTTTTTTGTTATAATACAATATATAATACACTTTGTGTCTATAATATTTTCTCTTAATTAACTTTAAATTATTTTTTGATTCAAATTTTCTATCAAATTAAATTAATTTAAAAAAAAAATATATATATATATAAATATATACAATCATTAGACAGTTATATTATATACTATCGTTTATGCCATTCTTCATTAATAATGTTATTTCTTTTGATAGCCATTATTTTGATCAAAATCTAAATGTAATTATATTTAATATTATACCATATTTTGGTTTTATTCATTACTATTACTTACTGTTGCATTTTGTTTCATGTTAATAAATTATGTTTAAGTTAATTTGAATGTTTACCACGTACATACAATTTTTTGTGACTACGTGATTTATGATTAAGATACAAATTATTTAAACAATACTGCTTGTTTTACGGTGTAATTTAATTTTGATAAAATATATTTTATTATAACTATATTATAAATAATCACTTTGACTGTAATTTATTTGTATTGTGACATATTGATATCTATATTTTTTTTTGAAACTTATAGCAATTTGTACGGATTCAAGTTTGATGACAGTGAGATACTACTTGACTATGTTTTTTCATTATTAATAAATTATTTTTATTTGCTCATTATGAATTTTATTTATTACCATATATCTATACTTATGGAGTAAAGTTTGAAAATTTGTAAATATTCTCCCAAATATTTTGTTCTCTACTGAATGGTCTTCCAAAATTCCCCTCATCACTCAAAACAATTATTCTAGTTAAAGTATGTTTCATCACAAATGTAGAGTCGTTTTTATTATATAATTGACAGTAATTAGTAATGTCCCTACAAAAAGATAATTTAGGAAAATTGATATTAATTATTGTAAAATTGTGTGTTAAATTATTTAATATAATATATGAAGGGTTTGTGCATTTTCATTCAATTATAATTTCTTAAAATCTTGAATCATTCATTTATTAAACACCAAAGTATCATATTGAAAATTTCAAAAATTGTATGTGTAACTACCTATTTTCGCATTAATTTAATTATTTTGAATTGATCCATTTGTCAAGTTGTAAGTAGTTTTTGAAAATTATAATAAAGTTTTCCAGTTCATTTACCACACGATAAATTTCAA
Organism: Therioaphis trifolii; assembly: GCA_027580255.1. Lineage (NCBI taxonomy): Eukaryota > Metazoa > Arthropoda > Insecta > Hemiptera > Aphididae > Therioaphis > Therioaphis trifolii. The sequence continues at coordinate 39,551,377 of CM050404.1, forward strand.
TCTCGTAGGTACTATTTGTACCAATTAAGTTCTTGACTACTTTTTTGGTGTTAACAAAAGTCATATTATATGGAAATTATTATATAAAATTATTTTTTTTATCTAACTAGAAGGTAGAATATGATTGTATTATGTAAATGATCAATTAATTGAATTTTTCTTATGTTCATCTCTATAAATAGCTGATATATTAAAAAATCTGATAAGTAAATAATAACTATGCTTAAATATTAAAACTTCAAAATATAATGACCATGAGTTTACTAAGTGTTACCTTTATACTAAAATATTATTCATCAGCATTGCGCCATGCATAATTAAAGGACTTATTGCAATTCATCATCTCTGTCCTCAACATATGCAATTTAATATAATTACAGATAATTTTACAAAATCAATATAAATCATACATGTAGACATAGTGTTATACTGTTATAGTCATGTCATTGATAAAAAAACTGAGTTACTGATTTTATCACTTTGTACAATTAGGATAAATATTACAGGTGTAAAACATTTTTTTTTTTGTCTGAATTCAAGAGATTATATTTTAATGAGAATTGATCAATGGCCATTCAACTATAAATAGTTATATAGGTATTATAGGTAGGTATATTATTTTATTATTAGGGAAATCTAAAATATCGAACATAATTTGTTTTAAAATTGTTTTATATTGATACTCAATTAAATGATATCTCTGTATGTATATCTACGAGTATGTATGTATTTTAATGGAATAAGATAGTTTTAGATTCTGAGTGAAGCGAAGGATCTTATGGTTTTACAATGATGTTTATTTTTAGATTCTGAGTGAAGCGAAGGATCTTATGGTTTTACAATGATGTTTATTTTTTTTTTTTTTCTTTTTTTTTTTTTTTTTTTTTTTCTTTTTTTTTTCTGTAAACACTTTTTCGTATAGAAATCCTTGTCCAAAAGTTTCGTCCAGCAACTCTTTAGATCCGGAATCGAACTGAGATGGTACTTTAGAGAGGTCATTTTTCCAAAATCTCCACAGTTTTTCCAGTAATCAAGAATAACGATCGAAAAATTGAGTAAAAACGGTAAAATCGGTATAAATTCGCCGTAAACGAGATTTTCAATGTTCAGATTTTAGGTATTTAGTCATAAATTAAAAAGTATTAAAGCTAGAAACTTGAAAATTTTATCCAATATCAAATACATACTTTTTTATATTGGACAACATTTTCAGAACAATTATAGCACTTTTGACTTAAATATAGAACTTTTAATTTACCAAATTGTTTGAAAGTTTTTATGTAATATAATTTTAAATATTTGACAAAAAGTTCTGAAAATTTAATATGACCTTACTAATATACCTACCTAATTATCCTAATAAAAGTTCAAAAATCGTTAGTCAGGATTTATTTTTATACACACTTTAATAAATTATTATACGATTTTTTACGATATTATCTGATTTCTTTTAAGTTTATTTCTAATGAGTTAAAATTGTTATAACAATTGAAGTTTAAATGAGTTATATCTAATTGAATATTTTATTACAAAAATTACAAAAAAACTCACCAAAAATTATACAAATAACAGTAAAATACGTAAACAGTATTTAAATAATAATATATTATATTACACTGAAGCTTTGCTCAGAATCGTTTTATACTAAAGAAATGAGTCATCATTTCTTTAAAACTTAATACATTCATCACCAATATCTTGTCCGAGGACCGAAGGGACGATGGACGAACTTGTACCACCATCATCTCACTTACCAGCTTTTTTTTTTTTAGATTCTGAGTGAAGCGAAGGATCTTATGGTTTTACAATGATGCTTATTTTTTTTTTCTTTTTATTTTTTTAGATTCTGAGTGAAGCGAAGGATCTTATGGTTTTACAATGATGTTTATTTTTTTATTTATTTTTTTTTTCTGTAAACACTTTTTCGTATATAAATCCTTGTCCAAAAGTTTCGTCCAGCAACTCTTTAGATTCGAAATTGAACTGAGATGGTACTTTAGAGAGGTCATTTTTCCAAAATCTCCATAGTTTTTCCAGTAATCAAGAATAACGATCGAAAAACTGAGTAAAAACGGTAAAATCGGTAAAAATCCGCCGTAAACGAGATTTTCACTGTTCAGATTTTAGGTATTTAGTCATAAATCAAAAAGTATTGAAGCTAGAAACTTGAAAATTTTATCCAATATCAAATACATACTTTTTTATATTTGACAAAATTTTCAGAACAATTAAAGCACTTTTGACTTAAATATAGAACTTTTAATTTACCAAATTGTTTGAAAGTTTTTATGTAATATAATTTTAAATATTTGACAAAAAGTTCTGAAAATTTAATATGACCTTACTCATATACCTACCTAATTATCCTAACAAAAATTCAAAAATCGTGAGTCAGGATTTTTTTTTATACACACTTTAATAAATTATTATAATTCACCAAAAATTATACAAATAACCGTAAAATTCGTAAACAGTATTTAAATAATAATATATTATATTACACTGAAGCTTTGCTCAGAATCGTTTTATACTAAAGAAATGAGTCATCATTTCTTTAAAACTTAATACATTCATCACCAATATCTTGTCCGAGGACCGAAGGGACGAAGGACAAACTTGTACCACCATCATCTCACTTACTAGCTTTTTTTTAATTGTCATACATCTAGTTAGTTGGTACTGAGGTACTGTTAGTAGTCTGTATTATTCATTGGTAATTATTAAATATCAATTCCAAAAAATCGTGCAAAACAACAAAATATAATTTGACATGATTATTATTAGTTGAACACATTTTGGTTATTTTGCTATAAATTAAAAAAAAAAAAAAAAGTAAGAATAATTTAAACAATAAAAGTAATAGACCATTATTTACTGGATTTGTTGTTATATTATTGTAAGATCTAATATTATTTTCATAACTTTGATTTTGATTATTAATAAATAGGTATGAAAAATCGTTATTTTTCAATTTTTACTACTTCCTTAAAATTTCCAATTTTTAAATTTTTCTTCTGGAAAACACGAGACTATTCGTAAATTAATACAAAATTAGTTTCAATTATTTAATTACTCTCAATTTTCACTAGACCTAACGTTTTCCACGTTACTCTTTAACTAATCGTCTTATATTTTCTTTGAACATCTCAAGGGAATTTTCCCCTCTGGCACACGACTTATTTAATCATACAGCTGCAGTGTGTATTTATAATAAAGTAGGTATATAATATAAATTATAACGATTATTTCTTCACAGTCCTCGAGTAAAAAGTAGTCCAAAAACGTACAGCTACACAATGATAAATTAGCCATTATGCTCGTCGAACCCACAGCAAAACACGTCGAGACTAGCTTTTCATCTGCAACGAGAAACGTCTTTCTGTCGACTTCGCATGGTAAAACAATAATGTCAATGGAAATGCACCACACGGTATATTGTACACAATACATACTGGCTGCGATAAATGCGGTTACTACGTGAACACGCAACACCTATGCGCTTTATTCCTTCGTACGGCTCATACGAAAGTGAACTCCGAACGCGAAACATTCGTCTTGCATTCGAAAACGAGCGATTGGTGAAATTCTGTGTTTTCTTTTCGTATCAAACTTTTTTTTTTTTCCCCATAATTTTATAATATTTCACTGAACCTGCACGAACTTACATTACTGTGCGTATACATCGTCGATATGGACGGTTATGCGCGTTGTGAAACGGCTCCGGACCGCCGACGCCCAGGGCGGCCGACTACCCGCGCCGCGGACCACGCTATGACGACGACGACGGTGGACTCGTTGACGGCCGGGATGAGGCGACTCGGCCTGAAGTCCGCAGCCGCACGCCGGACGGTCGCCGCCTCGTCGGTCCGCCGCGGCCCGTACGTCTGGTCTCGCGGCGCGAGACGCGATGCCACGACGGACGGCTCGTCGGCGGAGACGGTGCGGCGGCTGGAGGCGCTGGCGGCCAACGTGACGGCGGCCAAGGCGGCGGTGGCCGCAGCTGCTGTTGCGACGTCGGCGGCGATGGCCGGGGCCCGGGCGACGTTGGCCCGGCTCGAAGCGGCCAAGACTTTGGTGATGATGACGCGGACGGACGGCCGGGCGGCGGCGAGTGGCCCTCCGCGTGACATCACATCGCAGCTGTGCGTCGCGTTTGACGCCATGTACCTTGGGGCTCGCGGGGCCGTGCCGGCACGACGCGCGATCGATGGTTGCGGTGGCCGCGCGGCCGCCGGTCCCTACGCGCGTCATGCGTGCGCCCGCTGTGGACAGAAGTTCTACGGCACGGTCGGGCTACGCGTCCACGAGGCGACGCGGCACGCGGACAGCACCGGCCGCCGTTGAAGAGGTCTTCACGAGGGTCACGGCCACACTTGTTCGCGTCGGGACGTTGTTGTTTTTTCTCGTTATTTGTTGGTTTATTATTATTATTTTTGTATTTTGTTTTTATTGTGTTCTTTTTACAATTTTCTCGTGTTTTCTATTGTCTTAAATATTTGTTGAATTAATTATATGTATATTATTGCTGTTGTTATTTCGTTTGATATTTCATTTCATTCTTTTACTTAAATCGTGCTCATCTATTTGGAAAAAAGTCATGTTAATTAACTTTTTAAGTTTGAAATCAAATATGTTAAATAATATATTTTCCCATCAAACAGGCACCCACAGACTACCGATGGCGACTGTTGGATTCACGATCCCAACAGCTCACCACTTGGTTTTGCTATCCAAACAATAGTTTTTTTTCTTATTTTTACCTCAAACCTTTTAGATTTTGAGTGAAACGACACTATCTTATCCTATCGTTTTAGTTCAAATTTATACATAGTAAATTCAACTTAAACAACCACCATTCTCAACGGTAGTGTTTAAGTCTTAAATCGTTAAGAATTATATAAATTATGTTAAGAGAATTAGACAAATAATGAGTAGTACTCAATCAGGCGCGTAGCTAGAAATTTCTAAGGGGGGGGGGGTGTTATTCAAAATTAATTGAAAAAATTATACACATAAAATTGATAACTTTACGTAGGTATATTGAAAGTTTTCACATATATATTATTATAATTAATACAAAAAAAAAAAATTATATATATATATATTTATATTTTTTTTTTAATTAAATTAATTTAATGCGTCTATTTTTTAAAGCTAGAGTATCAATTATTTCGACAGTGGTTACAACTAAATCCCGATGAATATTCATAAGTGCTAAGCCGTTCAACCGATTTTCACCAATTGTGTTCCTCAAATATGTTTTTAAACGCCATAATGAAGAAAAAGATCTTTCACTGCTTGCAGTGGTTACTGGTAAAGTAATCAATATTTTTGAAAGTTGATGAACAATGGGAAATATTTCTTCATTGCAATTAATGAATGCTTCCGTAGCATTTTTAGGGTTTTTGTTTTTCGCCTGCTGATGCCATATTGTAAACTCGCCAATTGCAGATACTTAAAAAGTGAAATAACATTCGGATAGATCATAGATATCTATGTTTACGACAGTTCATCATGATAATCAAATAATCAATAATTGAAGTTGTAAACGTTTTCTTACACGCTGCATGAAAAGATATATTTAATCGTGCATGAAACTAGTAATCGATAAAACGTCACAGAACGGTCGAAAATAGTAATTAATGCCGGATCCCGGCTTTAGTGCTTTACATTATTGTTATCGTAATATATTAATATAAACTAATATACTTCATTTTGATAAATAAGTGTAAATCACGATTTAAGATAATTCGTGCTTATGATGCATCTTTATCTTGATAAAAAATATTAAGTATACCACGGCTGAGGGGGGTTGTTATTACACCTGTAACACCCCCCCCCCTGGCTACGCGCCTGTACTCAATCGAACTGTAGTCGACTTTGAGGGATAAGGGGACTGAGCTTTTTTGCTGTTTTAGTTTTTTTTTCTTGAAGACGTGTGAAATGTTAAATTATATGCCTAACAAAAGGACGACCTCATACCTTAGAAATATCATATAAAGAGTCTGGAAGTACCACGATATTTTTTGAAAATTACTAATTTTCAGAAAATCGTCTTTCTTAGAAAAGTACAAGTGCCCGGTTTTGTTAAGAAAACGTATTTTTTTTTTATCATCGATGAAGTTTCTGGTATACCATTAGCGTATATGTATCTGCATAATATAAATATTATTGTGATTCGGTTGATGAGATGGGATAGAAATGATAGAACATGTTATCAGATGATAATTGGTAGTTTTTCGTTATGTCGAAAATTCAAAGTTTAATTTTGTTATTACTAGATTAAAAATTGTATAAGTCTTATAAATAATACATGCATATACTTTGTATACGGTTTAAGTCTACACGTATAAAAGTAAATTTAAAGATTATGAAAAAGTAAATGCAATTAAGTCGAAGAAATATTTTTACGTGATGATATTATTTTCTGACTTGCTGTGGGCACATTGATGATTAGTAATCACTGATTACTTTTTAGTACATTATTCTAATAAGGTAGTGGTAGAGGTGAAGAAATAGGACGGTAATTATTACACTCAGTTTTTTCTCAATTTTGAAAAAGCGGAATAACTTTAAATAATTCAGGATATACGCCTAACAATAAAAATACATTGAAAATTAGTTTTAACAGAAATAAATATTATTTTTATTATATTTTTCAGAGTAAAGTTTTGTAGTCCATTAGCAAAATATGTGGTTATGTGTTTTTAATTTTATAATGTATTTTTAAATTTCGTTTTCATCTATTAGATTTAGGAATATACTATCCTTTACTAAACAATTTTTGTTTAAATATCTCCATTCTTTATGTTCAACTTTTTTTTAAATAATATTATTTTCAATATTTTTACCAAAACTCATAAAAAATTAATTTAATTCATTACAAATATCAAATTAATTTCCAGAAATATTACTATTCCTAAGTTTAATTTTATTAATTAAATTAGTTTTTAATGATTTTTTTCTGTAATTTACTATGTAAATTTCCTAGTCGGTTTAGAACCATTTTTAAATTTTTGAAATTCACCTGTAGCATAGAATAACTCTTTAGCTACGAATAATTGTATTTAGGGGGATTTATCGATTCCGCCGAAACACCTGGTTTAAAAAAAATCATATATCGATTCCGCCGGCTACTGTTTATAAAAATCATATATCGATTCCGCCGGCTACTGTTCATAAAAATCATTCATCGATTCCGCCGGCTAGGTACTATACATAGTACGTACAAAAATAATATAGTTTAGTAAATGGTTAATTATACTATTTAGTTATTATTTAATACTTTTCAATTCATAATAATATCTAGCTCAAAAAATAATCATAATACACATATATACATATATAAATTATAAAACATTAAGGTCAGTATTATACAAAAAAACAAAAATGATCAGTCAAAAAAATTTATTTTAAGTTATTACCTATTCAAAAATATTATAATATTCATATAACCATTTACTAAACTATATTATTTTTGTGCGTACTATGAAGAGTACCTAGCCGGCGGAATCGATAAATGATTTTTATGAACAGTAGCCGGCGGAATCAATAGCCGGCGGAATCGATAAATGATTTTTATAAACAGTAGCCGGCGAAATCGATGTATGATTTTTATGAACAGTAGCCGGCGGAATCGATGTATGATTTTTATGAACAGTAGCCGGCGGAATCAATAGCCGATGGAATCGATACCAAATCGGCGGAATCGATATACGCCCGTATTTAGAATGTTTCTGTATACAGTACATTTAATGGTCATAATAAAATGGTTGTTTCTTGGGATAATTTTTAATAATTTTTATTGAAACTCAATACCACTTATCATCCAATTTTTAATTTAATTGATTTGATTTATTTTAGCATTTGTGTGGCTGATTTATTTATTAATTCATGTACTTTATCGTTGAAAATATCAAGAGCTATATTTACATAACTCGAATTTCGTAATGTATGCAAATTTTCAGTTGGTCTTGAATTATTTAGATGGGTACCTAATTAAAATTAAAATTACATTTATGTATGTTTCAACATTATTTGTGTTGGACCTAGTGGAATACCAAGGATTTTATCACAGTGGGTCTGACTCATTTAACAGAGGCCTCTGGGTAGAAACTTCAACCAACTAGGTAATATAAAGTTGTTCACTGCGCTCGCAATTCACCTTATTTATATCACACTTCCATATTATCAACATTCAATTTAACTTTCAACATAAGTCATACTAATTTTTAAGTAAAATTTAAAACTTATTTACAACCCTAGGTATTGATTAATTGTTATTTTTATTTGTTACATTAAAATTAAAATTCAATTAACAAATTTACCTTGAGTATTTAAATAATATTCAATATTTTATAATTAGAGAAGGAATTATACATATTTATTATTTTATGTTTACACGTATAATTGTAGTGTATTTTAGTATTTATATGATTTTAGTTTTTAATTACTGCTTACATTTACAGAATAGAAGGTGGTTTTAAATTCCAATCCAATATAAAAATAATATATATATATATAATACATATTATGTATTATATATATATATATATATATATATATATATATATATTTATAAATATATATATATATATATATATATATAAAGTTTATATTTTTATCATAGTGTATAAAAATATAAGTAAATAAGTAAAATTAAAGAACATTATAATAATTTTCTGCACTTTCTCAAGTGCAAATGTTCTTATTACGTTATTAAAATGAATTTGTTGTGCTATGTTACTCTATATGCCAAATATTTAAAAAATGATGTCCGAATTTCAATTATATTTAATCAAAGGTTAAACCAGCTAAAACATTTTTCTGCAGTTGCACTGCGGACTAAAAGTGTATAAAATATCTTAAACAAGTATATTAATTTGGATAAGTACAAAGAAACCATGTCTCAAGATATCATTAACTTCAGTACTTTATTTAATTTTAAAGGTACATTTTTATCATAAACTTGATGTTAAACCAGACAAAACGAACCATATTCCACTTTTATATCCATCTAATCTATGTCAACATCCTGAAATACTTGATAAATATTTATTGGAAATCGGATTTTTATCAATGCTTTCTTTGTAAATTTTCTTTGGGTTAAGTACTTCAATTTTTTAACTATGATAAGAGAAATTTCAAAATTGTGTTCAATGTATTTGTAAATGATTCCTAAATAACAAAATATGTGTTTTACATTTAAAATTTTCATCAGCAAACTCAAAAATATTTTCCAAATAACATTCACCTTACATTTTCTTCTCCAGTCTCCAAACTGTTCACACAGCTTAACAGCATTACATTTGATTTTTTTTAAATTGAGGTTGGTACATTATTTAAGTTGATTAGCACCGGTCGCACAATTTCGTACTCACTATTTATACTTCAATACTTAGTATTTACACATATAAATCTATAAATAATGATATACTTGAGAATTCGTAATGATATTTTCAAAGAAAAATTCTTGAGCCTGTGTATATTTTATAAATAATTATTATTTAATAAAGTTGCATTATTGATTATTGTAGTGTTGTACATATTTTTTATTTCAAAAAATATGTAGTCTGTAATTTTGAGGTGTCATATTTACTGAGAAAATAACTTTAGGTCAGTTGACCACCCATACCCCCCTAACCCCTGGCTCGACCCATCGATATCATCATTTCTAAATTGGATCGCAATAGCAAAACCAACAGTTTTATCGCACTTATTAATTTATGGTTCAATATCATTACAGCAATGTACGGAATATGGCTCAAAACCCGAAATAGATAGGAACTATATGCAGCACTAACAAAACATGTAAAATAATGATTATTAAAATTATACTATAACATTGACAAAAAATACATAACACCGAAGTAGGCATTAAGGTCCGCGCACACTGTGGCGGTAACGGTGGCGTTGACAGTGGCGATGGCTATCACTGTTGTTGTCGACGTATTATTTTTATTTACAATATATTTACAGTTATCCTACAGGTCTCATACAAATATATTTATGATTTTGATATAAACACGGTTACACTCAAATAAACAAAGTATTTAGAAGAAATAGTCTAATATAATATAACACACAGTGTAAAATTACAAATATTTAGATTATAAAATAAAAAAATATAATATCAAATGAATATGAAAAATTATAATACTGTAACATATAGTCTAACGTATTATATACTATATGAATTATAGTTTACATACATTATCAACTAAAATTACAATTTAAAATAATATTTGAAATCTTGTAAGTACAGTAGTACTAGTAGTAAGTAGTAACTACGGTAACCAGGGGTGTGCGTAGACATTTTTTTCGCGGTGGGGTTCAATAATTTTATTAACACATATATTAAAATTATTTATTTAACTAGGTAATAATTTTGGCATATGTATAAAATTTCTAGGGGGGTTGAACACCCCTCCTCTAGACACGCTACGACACGCTAACTACATGAGCACATTATACATACTACTATTAGACATACTATCTACATATATATATAAATTATATTGTATATACAACTACATACAGTGTTGAATCTTAGATATTCTTACCGCCACCGCTACCGCGTTGCAGTGTGCGCGCCGACCATGCTTTACATGTGATCTATTTTACCGCCACCTCCACCGCTACTACCAGTTACCACCGCCACCGCGGCAGTGTGCGCGGACCTTTACAATAAAAATACATACACATCGTCGATCATTTCAGTAGAATTTCATTTCGCGTCGGTGCGGACACACGATACAACAGTACGCCCCAGACGTAGTTGAACGGTAACACTGGGAACACCCGGTGCAAGGGGCTTCGTTGTCGGAGTCGGTGTCGCTGCCCGACGATATTACAATCACGCAGTGGTCGGTACCCAAAGAGTTGTCGCGAGGACGGACGGCGAGCGGTGCCCCTTGAGGATGGACGGCGGGTGGCGTGCCTTGAGTACGGACGGCGGGCGAGGTGCCTCGAGGACGGACGGTGGCCGGGGCACCTTGAGGACGGACAGTGGGCGAAACGCCTTGATGGCAGACGGCGGGCGGCGTGTCTTGAGCACGGACGGCAAGCTTGGCACCTTGAGCACGGAAGGCGATCGGGGCGTCTTGAGGACGGTCAGCGAGTGGAGTGTCTTGAGGATGGACGGCGGTGGTCAAGGTTGGACCTTCCGTGGGACCGTCGTCGGAAGGCCGCTGTGTAGCGTCGTTCTCGCCACAAGCGTCCGGGTCGGTATCGGCTGACGATCCAGGATTAGGCGTGACGGGGCGGAACAAGACGCCGTATCCGTTTTCAAAGTAGTCACCATGAACTCTGTCCATGTGTTTTCGGAAGCTGGTACAATAGACGTACGAACGACCACACCTGTCGCATATGTGCTCTCGTCGCCGGCCGTCGTCCGGGCCGTCGCGCCCGAAACAATCGCAATTCTTCCGTCGTCGGGAGCGGCGGTTTGTTTGATTCCTCGGGTTTCTCGGCATGGCTGCTGCTGATGCGGCTACTGTGGCGGCTGCTTTTGTGGCCACCTTCCGACCACCGTACCAGTGAACCTATCCTTCCGCTTCTCGGGGATCGAGAGCCTCGGAACCTCCGCCTGACCTCACGCCACGGATCGTCGACGACGGTGTGACGATGCGCGATTTTTGTTACCGCGTATTCATCTGTGTGTTGGTTCGAGCACACCGGTTCCGTGAGATCTTGTCTCTGAACTCCAACCGTTAGCGATACGATATTATGCCTGCGGGGGAAAAAAATAAATTAAAAACCCGCCATCAATCGAAATAATATTATGCGTTCATCCGTCGAGAATAGTTAATGAAATATGGTCAAAAAGCTACTAGGTTCGGTAAGTTGCATTCAACGCAGCATAACGCAACATTCAAACATGACAATATGCAAGCGGTCGCATAATATAGAAGTTCTTACACGAACAAAAATACACTCGCATGCATAGGCGTAGTAAGGGAGGCTAAAGCGGCTTTAGCCCTCCAGAATTTTGTTTAAGCCCCTGTGTAAAAATGTACTACTTTTGTATTATTTCATACGTCCATGTATGAAATCTAAAACGTTTTCCGATTACATACTACTGGTATTTTTAACCTGAAAATATCCATATTGCTATTTTAATACATTTATTTTTGATTATTCGGTTGTTCATATCATATTATTACAATAACAACCATAACAGTATTTTGTTTTATTCGACTATCATATTCATACACAATCACATATAAATATTAGTCGCTTAATGAAGTTACAGTATGATGCAAGTTTATATTTTATTGAACATTATGAGGTTAGTAATATATTAAATCAAGATGTATTAGGAAGACATCACACAACAAGAACCTACTTTAGAAAGCACATTTATTTCACCTGCATGTAATAATTCCGAGTTAAATGAAATTATAGGCCCATTTCAAATCAGTCCACCACCTGCTCTAACTATTTCAAATATTAAAAGAAAAAATGCAGGAAAATCTTGTGTTGTAACAGCATCTCCATTCAAACAAAACGTGGAAAATAGTAAACAAGCTTCAATGTGCGAGCCATAAACTACTTCAAGGATAACTAATAATACAATTTCAGCAAAATCAAAACTAAAAACAGTTCAAAGAAAACTAAGAGAAACTTATTTGAAACAAAGAACAAGAAAAAATCTACAAAGAAGTCAAAGCATTGTAAACAACCTGTTTCATCATCAGACAGTGATTTAGATGAAGAACCTGAATTGGTACAAACAGATGATGAAGATAGTGCCGACGGAGAATGCTTGTACTGCCTCCAGCCTTATAAGACTGATTTAACAAACGAAAAATGGATAAGATGCATTAAGTGTTTTTGTTGGGCTCACAAATTATGTGCTGGAATTGATAAAGGAAAATGGAAAACTTATACTTGTGATATGTGTTTTGAATTATAAATATTGTTGAAATTGTAGGTACTTTTTACATAAAAATTGATAAAAAGTGTTTTCTGAAATTTTATTTTGTTACTTAATTTTATTTAATTTTGTTTTTATTTATCTAATTACCAAAGTAATTTTATTTTATTTTTTAAAATACTTAAAATCCATAAGACTGGTTTGTATCTAGTAATTTAGATATTTTTTATTAATTATTTCATAATGTGTTATTTTGTTTAATAAATTTACCGAGGTGGTTTTAAAATTGTATTCAAATTGCCTATCCTATATTAAGAGCTACCTTAATATTGACCGTCCAGTATTAGGATCACCTATTATCCTATATTAGGAACTTATTTTTAAATAGTGAACTTTATTGGTTTTTCAATTATTTCAAATCAAATTATAAATGTGCTACTTTTTACCATAAATTACATAAGTAACTTATCAGTATATGTTTTACTTAAAAGAAAGCACATTGGTATTGCAAGAAAAAAATATTTTTTGTATCTTAAATGAACAATTTAAAAAAACTATCCCATATTCGGGTACTCTTCCCTAATGATTTCTTTTACTTTATACTTTTATTATTATTATTTATTTTTTTTAATGCTTTATGTATTAATCAGAACCGGTTAAGTTTGAAATGTTAATTATGAAAAATTGTATTGGTCTAGATAATTTCGACATAGATTAGATGTATCCGAAACCAACGAAAAAGTTTTTCAAATTGATATAGCTCATTCAAGTCGCTTTAATTATTCCTATAATATCTACTTCATGCGGGCCAATAGCGCAGCTTGGATTTTGGATTGATGAGGGAGATCATCGTGAGAGAGTGAACAAATTATAATTTATACTCAGTTAAACTTTTATAATATCATGATACATTTAATCAATTATAATGAAGAACTGAAAAAAATGAATTATTATAATATAAATAAAGCAAAATTACTTATAAGTAGGACTCGGAACTATATGCACTTGTATATTACTTAGGAAGCTACATATTAATTCTGATTCAATATAAATCCACTTCAAAATACATATAATGATGTTGCATATTTAACAAAAATTTCCATGATTTTGCGTGTAATGAAAGATTTAAAATATATTAATGCATATTATGTTTAATGCATGCTCATCAATCAACAAAAAAATTGCAATAGTTGAAAAATGAAGAGCCACCTCATACCATTACGATAACCTTTACGTTATTGTCTATATTTTGAATTACACTATATCGAATATCTATTGCAAATTTATTATAACCAGCCTAGTTCTATTTATTTTTTTTTTCAATTAGAGACATATTTATAAAGAACTTTCAATGTGGTCGTCGGTATCGCACGCCACCACGCAGTATCGTAATATTTATTCCGTTCTAAACATGCATGTTAATATTTTTAATGAAACCAAAATTTGTAATCAAGACTTTTTTTTTTTTTTGAATTGTGTATTTTCAAAGTTTATTTCAGTACAAATACGCATTTTATTTAAAATAATCGCATATTAAACTGCATAATATTTAAACTTTTTTTAGTGCATAGGTAGGTATGCAGTGGCAGTCGTGCTAATGTACGTACGATCGCATCCACCATAAAACTTTAAATTTTCAAAAAAGAAAATAAACAGTGATAATATCATACTCTGACACTGTATCAAATTGAAATAAAAATAATAGTCATGCTAATAATATTTATTTTTTATTTATGCCAAAAATTTTTGAATCGAAAAAAATGTTTATGTACGTAATAAATTTACAAATATAAAATCTTTGATTAATCTATCTCTTTAAAATTAGGCTTTTGATGAAGACAGAGAGCTACAGTTTTTTATTAATTATATTATTACAGTAAAAACTAATATGAGATTATAAATATCCTTAATAGAGTTACAGAATCAATAGAGATAAAATAAAAAAAGAACTTAAACATATTTCAGTTTATTAATACGATACAATACATTACAATTAAAATTAGGAATAAGAAATAATGTAATATAATATATAGAAATAAGAGAAAATTATGATATAAGTATATATAGCATATACAACATTTGGTATATGGAAGTCTACACAATCATTCATTAATACATTTTTTTTTGTTTTTGTTTTTATGATATAATAATCTGTTTTACTTCAAAATTCAATGAATTAAAATATAGTAGGCTCAAGATGTCTATGCATTTTTGACCACAAGTTGTTTTTGCATAACTTACTTTAGCATCTAAAACCCTATGGTATTTTTTCATCTATTTATTCTTCTTCATTAAACCACGTATTTTTATTATTATCTACCCGAATAACAGCAATTTTTTTACAAACCGATCTCAGTAGATCACTGAGATTCTTTATTATTTTGGTTCGGTTCACCTTCCATACTTTTTTTAATCTAAACAAATTCTAATAATTTTATTTTATTTAAGTTTTAATGGTTTTATGATAATTTCCTATAAATCAACCCATACTAAACAACCTCATTGAAAAACCGCCTGATATAAGGCTAAATATATATTACCATTGATTATAGAATAATATTCTATAATCAATGATATTACGTATTATATCTATAGGCAGAATATTTTTGAGCCAATAAAATGTATGTACCGTACCGTTGAATGAAATCGTATAATTGTATTGTTTATTTCTAAAAATTCTATTTTAAGTAACTATCGAATGTTATACCTAATTTTCCTAATTATCGAATACATTGAAAAGTTTGTTATCTTCTAAATAGGTTACTGATAGATTTTAATGATTTTTTGTTTGAAAAACGATTTAACATTTATATCGGTCATTAGTTGTTCACATATTTATGATCACCACCTTTGTACAACGGAATGACTACAGCAATTTTAAATTTATCAGAAAAATGAATTTTCGTGATACTTAAATTATATAAATTTGTCAGAGGTCTAATAATAAATGATTTAATATGCATTATTAGTTTTACCGATATTTTATCAAATCCAGCAGTTATTTCATCTTTTAATTATTTTTATTATTTTTTAAACTTCTGTCTTCGAAATATGTATGTTATAAATATCACTAAAAGAATAATTATTATTAAGTCTAAACATGCATCCCAAGAATTGAGAGATTTCCTCATCGTGTATAGATTAATATATGGTTTAAATCACACATAGCAACATACCTATCTAAAATATTCATTATCAACTATATTTTTATAGGTATACATGTCTCCCAAAACCACTTTAGAGCTATTTTCACATTTTTAATTGAGTATGTTTTTAAAAATAGTCAAAAATGCACAATTACCTATCTAAAGACTATATATATCGGTATTTCATTTGAATTCGAATAAAAATCAGATTTTCTTTTAGTAACGTCTGTACAGTGTACCTACTACCTAGGTACTTACATCTATGTGTAGTAAATCATATTTTTGTTTTTCGCGCAAACCGTAGTTAAATTGTTACTTCGTATATTTATTTTGGATGAGACAAAAGAGAAACCTCACGGTTCAATCGGAGGCCACAGACACTTGCTTTTCGTACCTAATGGGGAATATCAAACATGGAACCGGATCTTAAACGTCCGTGTCGCATTACTTACCGGGTACGCGGATCGATAATTGTCACGGCTCGCAGTAGTCGGACGATGAAATAACGTCGGGACGAAGAATTTCAACAAGTCGAAAATTAATATTGTTATAAAAACAATAAAATTATTGTACGAAGGAACCGAACGAGTATAAAACAAAGCACACGAAGAAGAAGAGCGAATAACAGAACTACAGAACCGTAGCGTGAACAGACTGCAACATTACTGACCAGCTCTAGTCACCGACTGCGTCTGCGCCCTGCGGTGTGGCGAATACGGCACAGCGGCGACAACGGACTGGTTTTTGGGGTGTGCCCGTCTGCTCGCAAACATAACCATTGATTAAATATACTTATATACATAGATAGACCAAGTCAATGGACAATATGGGAATATGAATATTAGTAGCTTAAGAATGTCAATCGAGAGCGTGTAGTGTCACGATTTTACAATTTAATTATTTTTACAAAAATAAAGTAGAAACGATAGTCCAAAGCAAGGTTATTAGTAGAGACTGGATTTTTATGTTTTTACATCTTTTTACTGAGAGTAGGTATGCAGCTCCAATTGGATAAGCTTTCTGGACGATTCATTTACCTATGATCTGATATAAAAAGTTTTTAGAGCATAAAAAAGAATATTTCACGGTTAGAGAATATTTTGTGCAAAAAACATGTTTTAGGAATATATTGGTATATTGGGGTTTAATTTGAATATTTTATAAAAAAATCTAATAGTTTATAAAAAAATCCAAAACAATTTTTATTGTAGTATCATATTATTTATCTTGACGAAAGGAATATTGAAAAGAACATACAATTGATAAGAAAATCTAACCTAACTATTTTATGCAATATTATTTTATTTTTTAAATTCAAAAGACTGAAGTATTTAATATTAAATTGTTTTGATACATTACATTATTTTGTTATTTAACAATATTATACAATAATATTTTTATTTTTTGAATTCATAAGCCTGAATTTTTTTTTTTTTAGTTGTTTTAATACATAATATTATTCTGTTAATCAACTATATGCAAATATTTTTTATTTTTATTATTTAAAACTTGTAATTATTATTTTTTGAGTTCAAAAGGCTGAATTATTTAAGTTAAAATTGATTTAGTAGGTACATAATATTATTCTGTTATTTTATATTTAACTATTTTATGCAATATTATTTAATTTTTTAAATTCAAAAGACTGAATTATTTAAGTTTAAATTGTTCTGATACATAATATTATTCTGTTATTCAACAATACACAATACATTTTTGTTTTTATTATTTAAAACATGTTATTATTATTGGTTGTACACTCACACATCTAAAATACAATTAAACAATATAGATACACAAGTATATCATCATATTATTACTGTTATTTATTTTTTCAGTATTCAATATATTTTTACGAAAAAGAATATTTTTTCATAAAAGAATATTTTTGAATATTGAAGAATATTTTGATGAAATTATAGAGCATAGAAACATCTTATTTCTATGGTTTTAAGTGCATATAAATCCGGTCTCTATAGTACGCGAGGCGAAAAGTGAGCCGCGATCGTCGCACGCCAAGCGCCAAGCGGCTGTTTTTCGTCAGGGTTCTCCGCCTATTCCTACTGTTTTCCCGCCTATTAAGTAATTTCGTGTAAACTCGTATCTCGAAAGTCGAATGACTAACCAAACGTCATTGCACACAAACGTAGAACCCCTGAAACCAGAAAAAATGACCGCTTGGCACGCGACGATCACGGCTGCATATAAGCAAACCGTACATTGCTAGAGACCCATAGAAAATCGAGAGCTCTCATTGGCTCTAACCCTAATGAGATAACAATTTTGCTATCAATTATCTGTTATCATTTATCAGATTCTGTTAATCTGTTTTGTAATTTTTTAATTTTTCAACGTATAAAACTATAAATCGTATAATTAATAATTATTATAAAATGATATTTCCAAAAAAATATATCAACGAAGTGGTAGAAGAAATAGGGAAAACTATTTCCTTAAGGTCAAACATTAAATGTATGGAAGAGATCAATGATTGGGTTTCAGAATTTGGGGAGTTAAATTTCACTCGTTTCAACAGTCGGTCTAGTATTCCGAATGGGAAACGAATTGTGTGCTCGTAAGGTCTTTTGTTCAAATGTTATAATAAGTACAGTAGTCACTCGATAATTCGAACCTCCATAATTCGAAAAACTCCATAAATCAAACTAAACGCTTGGTCCCCTGAGAAAACCTCTGTAATTAGAAGAAAATACATGTACATCGGTCCCCTCGATAATACGAACTATCTGTCGGTGGTATGCACTCTAAAATTCGAATTTTTTTTCGCCAGTACCTCTATAATTCGAATTTCCTTAAACATGATACATTTATAATGTACAATATATATTATGTACATATTTAACGTGATATGATAACGCTATGGATCAGATTGTGGCTAACAATTTAACTCAAAAACAAAAAAAACAAAATAATAAAAAATAACCGATTTATTCAATACGAGTATGTAACATAATGTGATATATAATATGTAATAAATACGTAAATATCAATTAATAAATACATGTAATATGTAAAATAATAAATAAATGCCAATTAATTAATATTTGTAATATGCAATAATTAAAAAATGTCAATTGATAAATATACATACAATTTTTCACTTCTCTTAAATTAAAATTTTTTTCCCCCTTCGATTATTCAAACACTCGGTAAATCGAAAACCTCTATAACTCGAATTTTTAGCTCGGTCCCCTGAATTTCGAATTATCGAATGACTACTATACTTATTAACCCGAAATATTATAATCCGAATATTATAATAATTTATTATTATTAATTTATTTATACAAATTTTATATACTTCTTGTATAATTATAATAATAATGAGTTCCAGAGGTGGTGGTTGTAATTGTGCTATTGCGACGTGTGATTTGTATTCCGCCAAAACAAAAAAAACTGGAATGACTGATACTTCATTTCACAGGTAGGTACTTATTTATTAATTCTGATTTCATCAATGATACTTAAATATAAATTTTTAAGGCTATTAAAATATGTATTTTATAGTTAATTATAAATACTTATTTGTCATAGTACCTACACAGTACGTCAGTACCAGAGTTGAGATGTTTAAAATATTTTGTTTTAAACTCATCTTATTTAAAACATGTTTAAAACAAATTAATCAAAACATGGTTTGTTTAAAACAAATGATTTACAACATAAAAAAACAATTGTTTTAAACAGAAAAATATTTATCTGCCAATAACTTATTAGTTTTACTATCTATCAGCTACCAAAATTATGTACATATATACCTATATATATATTATATAGGTATACATATTTTTAACATTAAATTCATTTTAAATTTTTAAATAAACAATTATTTTTAATGTAGTATTAATAATTATAAACAACATTTTGTTGATTATGTTTAATTTATACTTTTTAAAATTGTATTTAATAGTAAATTTTAATTACCAACTTAATCCTATGTATTTTTCTATAAGTTAGATATATTTTAATGATAACGTTAGAGTATTAGACATAAAAAATAGGTATAGTAAGTCCCATATCATATCGTAACTATGGAATGATTTTAATAAATTTGGTTGTTTTAAATTCAAATAATTTGTGTTTAAAACATGATCAAAACATTTAGCTGAAAAAAAAAATTTAAACAAATCATGTTTTAAACAAAAAAAAAAAACTTGTTTTGATTAAAACAGATTTTTTTATTTTTATTAAAAGATCATGATTTTTATCAACCTTGGTCACTACACATAAACTGTTTAGGCTTATTGTGATTAAATAATATAATTGATATGAATACAATTTTATTATACTCCTACCTATATCAATATTAAAATATCAATTTGTGTTCATTCTATTTTGTTAATTAATCAAACTATAATTTTTAGATTTCCAAAAGATCTTGATGTCCAAAAAATATTGATACAAAAATGTAAACTGGAAGACTCCTGGAATCCCAGTAAATCTTACATTTATTCCAAACATTTCAAATCCGAAGACTTTGTTCGCGATCTAAAAGCTGAACTTATGGGAAGTAAACCTGTCAGAAGATTAAAGCCTGGTTCTGTACCAACATTGAACCTGCCAACCTGTTTCTCTACTATATCACAGTCTGCTTTGGAACGCAGAAGTAGAATGGAAGCAAAATCAATGAAAGAGGTATTATTATATTATACAATAATTGAACATAATAATTTGCCAATTTTGTATTTATGAATAGTAAAAAAATCTTTTTTTTCATAAATCCTAAAATATGTATAAACATTGATTAAATATACTTAATATTTAATCAATGGTATAAAGGTAGGAAATAAATTATTAATTCATTTTATTACAGTCTCATGATCAGTTAATTTCTACTACTCTTAACACAGTACCAACCGTGTCTACAGATATGTTTGATGAAGCTTTTACTGAAAATAAACTTTGGATCCAAATTATAAATTAATGTTTGAAGAGTTGTTCAAAAAACATCAACATTTAAAAAGTGAGAATGAAAAACTGAAAATTGAACTTTTATCATACAATACACCAGGCTCTAATAACAAAAAAGAAAGCAAGACTTCAATTACTAAGGCTACAAAAGTTACAAAGAATTATGACTTAATAGTTAATTAAAATAAAATATAATATTAATTTCATAATGTAATTGTTTTTTGTATTTATATGAAATAATATTCCAAATATATGTAAACAATTTGCAGTTTGGTTTCTTGGTTACCTTCTTAATTCATTTATTCATAGTTAATGATTCATCATTTTATCATACATTTATAAACCATAGATTTTTACCTTAACAAAATTTGTATTAATGGTCGATTAAAATATAATAATATTATGCTAGGCAATTGAAAAATATGTTTCAGAAAGGACTAGTGTAAAAAGAATATTTTCATTCAAAAACAATACCAAAATTAATTCATATTACATTCCAAAATAAATACCAAAATCTCCATATTATAAATATTTAATTATCACCTATTTATGTATTAATATTAATCAATAGGGCTAAGATGGTATAAGATTTTGCATTTTTTTTTTTTTTTATGATATACAGAATAAAGCTTATGTACACTCATAACAGAAATAATACTGTTATACATTAAAATATATGTAATATATTCTGTACCGAAATTTGTTATAAATAATTAATAATTATTCTACATATTTTAGATTTGTTGTATAAAATCCTAGCCCTAATAAAATATGAATACTGATTCAATATTATTTATGAATATGAAACATTGATTTTGTTTGGTTAGCACCATGGTGAAAATTTATAATAAATAAATAAATAATAACACCAAACTTTACAAAACTTCTTAAATCAAATTTTTTTTCTTAAATTTTATTCAAAAATTATAGCTTATTATCTAGTTAAATAGCTGATAAATCAAATAAATAATTAATATTAATTAAGTTATCAAAATCCTAAATGTAAATTCAAAGATAAGATTTGATAAATGTGTAAAAAAGTAGGGCCTGTTGGGTGATCATTAGGCCCTGCTGCTTGTCTGATCATACCGAAAAATTTCTAAAATTCAAATAGAAAAAAATTATTATAAATGACACAAAATCATAGTTTGAGACAAATATAGGTACTTCTAATGGATCTTGGTTCATTTTGCCTGTTAATACGTAATTGAATCCACAGTCATATAATAAATATCTGCAAAGTTCTATTGATGATCGTAGTGTAACACAAAGTCCTTCAGCTGTAGAGCAAGTGAGAAATTGATTTGGACTTATTTTTGAATCATGTACCAATAGTTCCCAGTTATTAAGCCAAACTTCTGCATCTTCCAAAATCTGTCAATTAAAAATATAACACATAAGTAATAAGTATTTTATTTCAATAATTATTTTGGTAAACAATAAATAAAGTTATACATATAAGGAATAAGAATGAATAATAATAATAAAAAGCTGGTAAGTGAGATGATGGTGGTACAAGTTCGTCCTTCGTCCCTTCGGTCCTCGGACAAGATATTGGTGATGAATGTATTAAGTTTTAAAGAAATGATGACTCATTTCTTTAGTATAAAACGATTCTGAGCAAAGCTTCAGGGTAATATAATATATTATTATTTAAATACTGTTTACGTATTTTAGGGTTATTTGTATAATTTTTGGTGAGTTTTTTTGTAATTAAACCCTCATAAAATATGCAATTAGATATAACTGATTTAAACTTCCATTGTTACAACAATTATAACTCATTAGAAATAAACTTAAAAGAAAACAGACAATATCGAAAAAAATCGTATAATAATTTATTAAAGTGTGTATAAAAAAAAATCCTGACTAACGATTTTTGAACTTTTGTTAGGATAATTAGGTAGGTATATGAGTAAGGTCATATTAAATTTTCAGAACTTTTTGTCAAATATTTAAAATTATATTACATAAAAACTTTCAAACAATTTGGTAAATTAAAATTTCTATATTTAAGTCAAAAGTGCTATAATTGTTCTGAAAATGTTGTCCAAGATAAAAAAGTATGTATTTGATATTGGATAAAATTTTCAAGTTTCTAGCTTCAATACTTTTCGATTTATGACTAAATACCTAAAATCTGAACAGTGAAAATCTCGTTTATGGCGGATTTTTACCGATTTTACCGTTTTTCGATCGTTATTCTTGATTACTGGAAAAACTATGGAGATTTTGGAAAATGACCTCTCTAAAGTACCATCTCAGTTCAATTTCGAATCTAAAAAGTTGCTGGACGAAACTTTTGGACAAGGATTTCTATACGAAAAAGTGTTAACAGAAAAAAAAAAAATAAAAAAAAAAAAAATAAACATCATTGTAAAACCATAAGATCCTTCGCTTCACTCAGAATCTAAAAATATATATATTAATGAAAATAATAGTTAATAATTGTGATTGAATACCTTAAAATCATTACTGGATTTGGTAATACCTTCAGAGGTATAACGGCGATTTAAGGTGTCAAACAAATTGTTTAGAAATAATGTAAAGTATTGGGTTTCTTCACTACCTCCTAAACCAACAATTTTCTTCCGCCTATAAAACTCTATACCGCAAGCCATCGATCAACTGAACACCCGAATAATGATTGGGTACATTAATACTTAAATGTTAATAAATGGTAGTAGTTATTACTTCCTAATGTACAAACATTAGATCACAAGTGAGTTTTCTATAAATAAATATTTACTACAAAACTAAAAATATATTATTCAATAAATATTTTGAAATTTATTTAAGTTGTATTGAATTTTTTTTATAAGAATTTTTTTTTATTATTATTGAATATTTTAAAATATTTTACTTGTGTCATTAAACAAACTCGCATTTTCATTAAATTGGACAAATATAGATGTTCTTTAGTAACCTTTGGAATGGCACGTGCATTCCCAGGATGAATTGCATCTGCATTATAGGCCTCAATATAATGAAACCAACTGACACATTTTCGATCAGGATTCACCTGAAATTAATACATTGAAACATTATAACATTATTCATACTAAATATTAACAAAAATATTACTTTGAGATATTTTTTGTCGTGTAAGCGGTTCTTATATTTTTAAAAAGGTGTGGAACATCTGATAACAAAAATACTTTTCTGTTTTCATGTGTAGGATGTGTAAAATAGTTTTGGACTGCTCCTAATTTACCACTAATCCCAAATTGGGTCCACATTTTTCGGTTTGTAGCAGTACCATCACAAATTATACCACCAACAAAGCAACAAGAAGATTCTAACAACATTATTGCTTTTAATACAAGCTGGGCCAGTACAGTTCCTGTAATATTAAAATTTTAAATAAGTTAATTTAAAAACAAATACAATAAAAAAAAAAAAAATACCTTTAACTGAATTAGAAGATGCAAATACAGCAATAGGCTGAGAGAATTTATCTGCTAGACCTTGAAAAAAAAAAACTAACCCATGGTCAGCTTTATTTTCTGAAACATCAGTTTCAACCCCCATATCTTCTAAGCCAGAATAAGTTAAATCTCGTGTGTTTAAATATAGGCCTTTTCTTAGTTGAATTTCGTCGAACAAGAGAACTCCATGTCGTTGTTCCAGAGATTTATGAGACATGCTTCTTTTGAGTAGCTCAAAAAACTGGAGATCAAATCCACAATTAGTTTTGACCATAAATAAATGTTTGCGAATTGTAGAGGTACAGGGCAAAGGCATTAGACCTTATTCTCGAAGAAAACGATATGCACCAGGTGAACGAATATTAAACAACAAGCAGAGTAACATCCAGTTTTCGGAGTAGCGACGGTTTTTAGGGTTTTTATACTTGCTAGCTGCAACTATTTCTCTAACGAAAGTAGACTGGGAATTATTTAAATTATTTTTAATTATAAGATCATTAACTGAGCTATCTGATAATAGATTTAGTTTTTCCTTAACTTCATTTAATTGATCTTGTAAATATTGTATTCTATGTTTTGCTCTTAACACTTGTTTTTGTATAATACGCTTTTTATTGCGGTACTCATCAAATTGTTTTTTTTTTTTTGTAGGCAATAAGAATAACCTAGTCGATTTGCCAACAGACAAACTTGATTTTTTAATATGAAATTGTTTTCTTAAGTCTTTACAAAATGAACATTTATTTTTAATAGATGATTCATCAAATAAATATGGACATTTTTTATGTTGCCAATGGTTTTAAAAAATTATATCTGCACATTCAACTGATATACTTTCAAATTCTTGAACTAAAGGCCCACCTGAACATAATTTTTTAGAACTTAAAATAATTATAATTGAAATCAAACGAAGAAATATTTGAATTTCCACACAAATCTTGAAGGTTTATATTCTTTTCATATATATTACATTTCAAAATCATGTCTGAATCAAAAAAAATCTGTTTTTCAATGCTAATTCCAGCTTCATTGTTATTACATTTTATTGTATACAATACAATATATGGTTTCTTGCCTCTATGTATCTCATATTTCCAATTATCTGGAAGTGTGATTGACTCAAGATCACAACATATTTTCTCAAACTTTTGTTCAGTGGACAAGACTGAAGATTCTTCAGAAAATTCTGGATCAATATCATTATTACTAGGATGTTCAGAAATTTTAGATTTAGCCTATAAAAAAAAAAATAATTGCAATATGTAATATGAGGTGCCTAGAACACAAGGGGTATAAGTGACATTTTTAAAAAAGCTGGTAAGTGAGATGATGGTGGTACAAGTTTGTCCTTCGTCCCTTCGGTCCTCGGACAAGATATTGGTGATGAATGTATTAAGTTTTAAAGAAATGATGACTCATTTCTTTAGTATAAAACGATTCTGAGCAAAGCTGCAGTGTAATATAATATATTATTATTTAAATACTGTTTACGTATTTTACGGTTATTTGTATAATTTTTGGTGAGTTATAATAATTTATTAAAGTGTGTATAAAAAAAAATCCTGACTCACGATTTTTGAATTTTTGTTAGGATAATTAGGTAGGTATATGAGTAAGGTCATATTAAATTTTCAGAACTTTTTGTCAAATACTTAAAATATATAAACTTTGTATCGTGTGAAGGAGTAATGAGCAAATATAGTGTATAATATCAGTTTTGGCACATCGGTATTGTTAATGTATGTACCAAGTAACATATTATAATTCATTTTGTATCATGTGAAGGGGTAATAAAGTTATTACTTAGTTAGACAGTTGCCTCTCAAATAAATTGGTGATCATAGTTATAACATTTTTTGTATTGTGTAAAGGGGTAATGAACAAATACAGTGTATAATATCAGTTTTAAGTTTTAACATACCAGTCTTGTTAATGTATGTATCTTTTAGCATTTATATTTTACATGTAATATATAAAAATTATAAATAATTCAATTTTGTAATAAATAAATACAGTGTATAATATCAGTTTGTTTATAAGGTCACCCTCGATTACGCCCTTTGTCACACTACTTTTTAAACAACAGTACTTATAACATCATCAACACTCTTGTATTATTTTTTAGAAAAGTTTAATATATGTCTAGGTATAGGACTCGTCACATTGTGGCATATCCTTTTTTTACATACAAAACAAGAAATATTAGATTATTTTCATTTAACTTATTCTGCTTTTGTAATAAGAGAGACTTTTATTAGTGTAGAATCAATTATATTTTGTTCACCTCGCTGTGCTTGGTTCAATTTTAACAATGATGAAACTTGTAATTCGAAAGGGTGTGGTACCATATTCATACTTAAACCACAAAAAAAAATTAGATGAAGTATCCTTACCCTCCAAACTTGATTTTTACAACTCCCTAAATGATGAGAATGTAAGTGATGAAGATTATACACATGCATGTAATGTATGGGAAAAATTAAAAATTAAAAATTTAGGTTCTTATATGGATTTATACTTACTTACTGATGTACTTATTCTTTCTGATGTTTTTGAAAACTTCAGAGATATATGTCTATCCACTTTAAAATTAGATGCAAGTTGATTCATATCAGCTCCATCACTCGCTTTTCAGGGGATGATTAAATATACTAATATTAAGCTTGAAAGGTTGAAATGTCATGATATGCATTTAATGTTTGAAAAAGGTATGAGGGGGGTATATGTCAGTCTGTAACACGTTATGCTAAAGCTAATCTGCCTAACACACCTGGTGTTAAGTATGATGTAAACAAGCCTAATACATATCTAACATTTTTTGATTGTGTTAATCTATATGGGAAATCAATGTTGTCTTCTTTACCATATAAAGATTTTAAATGGTATGATAATATGAATTTAGATGTTACAAAAATAGATGATGATGCACCATACGGCTATATTTTAGAGGTAGATATAGATTACCCTAAACATTTACATAAAAACCATAATCAACTACCATTTTTAGCCGAAAACAAATGTCCTCCAAACTCTAAAGTCACAAAATTATTAACAACGCTTTCATCTAAAATAAACTATGTAACACATTATAGAACACTTAAACAAGCTATTAACAATGGCTTAGTTGTAAGAAAAAATCATAGAATTATACAGTTTGCCCAATCAAAGTGGATGGTGCCTTATATTGAGCTATGCACTAATATGAGAATAAATTAAAAAAACGAGTTGGAACGTCAATTTTGGAAATTACTTATTATCAGTGTTTTTGGAAAAACAATGAAAAATGTTAGAAAATACCAAATAATTCATTTAGTATCAAACGATCGAATAGTACATAGATATACGATAAAACCTAATTTTAAAGACAGAACCATTTATTCAAATAATTTAAATGGTATACATATGAACAAGGTAAAAGTTAAATTTGATAAACCTATCTATGTAGGATTTAGTATTTTAAAAATATCAAAAACCTTTATGTATGATTTCCATTATAATGTTATGAAAAAAATGTATGGATCAAAAATAACTTTATTATATGGAGATACGGATTCATTTTTGTATAGAATAATTACACATGATTTTCTGGATGATTTAAAAAATTAATTATTAGATTATTTTGATACATCTAATTTACCTGAAAATCATTGTTGTTATAGTAATGAACATAAACAAAGACCTGGGTATTTTAAAGATGAACTCAAAGGAATGGTTATGAGTGAATATATTTCATTAAGACCAAAATTATACGCATATATTGCATGTGGTGTTCAATATAAAAAAGCGAAGGGAGTTAAAAAATATGTTATTAAAAAAACATTTAGAATTTGATCATTATGCAAACATTTTAGACAGTTTTATTAAAGGTATTAAAGTTGATTCAAAATATACAAAACGTAAAATGAACTTAATTCAATCTAATAAACATAAAGTGTTTACAAAAACTGTTAACAAATTTGTTTTAAGTGGAAATGATGACAAGAGATTTATAATGAATGATGGTATTAGAACACTAGCCTGGGGTCATTATAAATTAAATCAAAAATGAATAACTTTTAATAAAAAGTATAATTTTGTTTGTTTTTTAATTTAGAATGAACAAACCAATTGCTAGAATAATACCTAATATACGGTCTAAACCAAATGTAAAGTTAATAAAATAAAAAACTAATAATTACACAAATATTAAAAAAGTAAATGAGTTTAAAGAATTATTGAAACGTGGTAGAGACATTATTTAAAAATCAAATGAAACTGATAACTATTTACTATGGTTTCAATGGTTTAATTGTTATAGATGTTTATGTGATCGAATGATTAGAAATTAATACATTTTACATTTTTTTTTTTTTTAAACTGGTTAAATAATGTATAAATATGTTAAATGATTTTCTATATGTATAATGTTTATTAAATATAACATATGTTTATAAAATCATTTTAATTTGTAATATGTATATGTTTATGTATATGTTTTTTTTTAGTTTTAAGGAAAATTATAAACTTAATATTTACATACTTAATACTAACAAGAAAATTGATGTTAAATATGATTTTATTAATGTTGTATTATGTAAATGAATTATAATTTATATTTATTAACGATAAAGTGTTTGAAATATTACAGAATATATATATTTTAAAAAACTTGTTAATATTTGTTTACTCTAAAACATCATTTATATTTATCCATGAATTATTATCAATACCTAACCATTTTACCAAAGCTTGGTTTTTCTTCCTTTTTATAACACGTTCAATAAGAAAAGTATCTGGGTAATCAGTTTTTTTTAGTTCCTCTTCATAAAAACGACCTAAAATAGTGTTGTTTGATTCGTCTTTTATTAGGTATGTTATTGGTCGTGATTTAAATAGTTTTCCTATTGTAAATATTTCAGTACTCCAATTCATCGTGTAACCCTTACTAAATGTGTGTTTATTTTTTGATATTCTAACTTTATTACCAATTTTAAACTTTGGTTTTTTTTATTTTACCAGTTTCTAATATTTTAGCATGTAATTGAATGATATTTGGGTTTAGACGGGCTTCTTGTGGTGTGCACTTAATTGTAGAATGTACAGTGTTATTATAATTATGTATAAGTCTGGGTATATGCAGGACCGTTCCGATGATTTGCGGGGCTTGGGGCAGAGTAAAATTTCGGGGCCCGAAATGTCTATAATGTCATTATCGTCAGTTGCAATCATAGCTCCCAAATTTGAAACTAAAATGGGCGCAAATGTTCTTAACAAATATAGTACCTATACTATAGCCCAATGTAAAAGAAAAAATAATTAAATATTATTATAAAATATAAATACTTTTATAACATTTTGTTGTGATCCTTTCAGCAATTCTCTATGAAAAAAAAATGATTTTTACGTTTTTTTTTTTTTTGCTCATCAACTTTACTTATTTATATTGAATTTATGAAAGCAGGGCCTGTCCAACAGTGTTAAAAGCGCGGGGCCCGGGGCGAGGGCCACGCTCGCCCTGCCCTAGGGACGGCTCTGGGTATATGATTAATCCATGTCCATGAACCGTTTGCAGTAAAATATTTATACATTCTATTTTTTACAGTTCTTATTACACGCTCTACCATGGCGGCTTTTATGTTACTATATACTGAATAATGTCTAATTTTATATTTACTCATAAGATTTTTGAAATAAGTGTTATAAAATTCAGTCCCATTATCTGTTTGCAACAGCTTTGGGGAGGCCTTTTTTAAAATATTGGACATACATTTTACTACCTCATTTCCAGTTTTGTTTTTTAACGGTTCTACCCATACATATTTGGTAAACGTGTCTATAACAATTAAAACAAATTTATTACCCTTGTTTTGTTTAGAATAGGACTGCATATCAATCAGATCTGCTTGCCAAAGATCGTCTTTAAATAAGGAAATTACTTTACACCGGCGTGTGGCGGTGTGATCGTAGGTTAAAATGCACGCAAACTATTTGTATATTTTCGTTGTTTTATGTTTTTACGCGGTAGTCGCGGTTGTTACAAGGGGGAGTTTCGCCCTTGCAATAAAATAATTTGGCTGTAATTGAAAAAAAGTGTGATAGAACATTCAAAATATATCTACTCATGTTTGTTTGGCTCCGGGCGTTTGAATTTTATTTCGCGCGCACCCGTGCACTGATACTGTCGAAGCAAATTTCCGATCCAACCCGCCCGTCCTCGGGTAAACCCCGTCCATCCTTGCGTCACCAGCGGTCGCCGGTCACCGATGACCGTCGAGCCACTTAATACCGTTGTGTTGTTTTTACGCGCATTGGCGATATCATATTATTGATCTGGGGCGATATCGTTCCGTTTCTTTTTTGTTTTTTGTTTTGTCTCTCGTCGTGTGTGGATCCGTGACTACGTTTGTGCGCTCTACGCATCGCGCGAACGTGTACGTTCATATGTGCGGATCCCTTTTTTTTTCGCACCGGTTTGCACTGTCTTCCAGCGTCGGCTGTATACGTTGACCGTGCGGTCCCTATTCGGTACTCGAGTCTTGATGTTTTGTTACAGCTAGTTATCCGAGTGCAAATCTATGTTGGCGAGGATGTATCATTTTTACTAATTGAAAATATTCGCGGATAATAATAAAGGCTAGAGAACGAATGTCGATTTCTACTGACGACTGAAGACCCGTTTACAGCGTATTGATTTCAGATACGATTTCACTTGACGGCGTCTAAGTTATTAATTTGTACGGTTCTTTGATGTTTTTAAATTTAATTTTCGATAGAGACGAATTGTCTCTCGCTCGTCTATAATCTCGTCGCAAGCTCGCTATAATTTTAATCGTGCCCGTGGTAACGGCACCGCCGTCATCAACGTCAAATATCAATAAAAATAATAACAACGATAAGAGCATTAAAAAAAAAACATCTATGTACATCAATACGACGATGTTCTTGCGTTCACGGTGACCGCCGGTTCGCGACGGCGAAAACGACGGGGCCGTAAATAAAGTGATGTCGTCCGACGGCGAAGGATCGCGCGGCCGTCGTCGTTGTCTGTGTCGCGCCGCGCAGTCGCTGATGCTGGTGTTGTTGCTGCTGTTGCCGCCGCTGCCCTGGTCCGCGGTCTCGGCGGCGACGTACGACGACGGCGAAGTTAGAGAACCGGGGCCGGAGCGTGCGATGTGGAAGGTCGCGGACGAAACGCACCCGCCGCCCGAGCTCGACATCGTACCAAAATCGTGAGTTACACCGCACGTCGTTCCGCTGCCCAATGATAACTCGGGGGCATGCGTTTGATATCGATTATTCATAACGCTATAGTTCAGACGTGCCCGTGGCTTGCGGGCTGAATCTACGGGCGAAAGTAATCCAACCGGCCCGTGACCATTTTGTAAAAATTAGTTATCTTTATAGGTATAAATAAAAATTAAAAATAGTAATTTAAAAAATATGTTATTTTAATAAGCTTTTAAATTTACAAAATATCATAAATTTTTAATGTAGTATAAAAACATGTATTCAATTTAAGAATATTTTATATAGAAAATAGAAATAAATTAGTATGCAATTTGGGCTTATTTTCCTTTAACCAATATTTCAATATTCGGAGTGAAATGTGTAACGCCAATTCTTAATAAGGAGTGTAAAACTGACAAAAACAAACTGGCGACTAGCGTGGAAATAATCAGTACTTTAAACACACACTATTAGTTATAAATTCGATAAGCGAACAAAGATATTGACCAAAGATTTAGAAAACAATACTATATATTATAGTACATTTTATTAAATTGAACAAAATAAATCCGTGAAGCACTGAAGTAAATATACGGCCCGCAGTATAAATATAAATTTGGAATGTGGCCCGAAAGTTGAAAAAGGTTGGGCATGCCTGCTGTAGTGTATACAATGTCATTAATACTACCGTTTACATAGTGCGTTTTTAACCTTGCTCGTATTATTTTTAACGTACATAAATCTAAATGCTTTTTCCGTGTACGATTCAAACCACTGACTGATTCACCATGGATCAAGAAGATGGTATTTTTCGAAATATTAAGTTATAAGGAGCGGTTGCCAATTGAGAAAACTAAAAACTTTAAATCACGTAAATAAAAATAATTCCTTCCATAAGTGTTCAATTTTAGTTTCAAACAGAACAAGAAAAAGTATGTTCATCATAGGTATACAATACTTTCTGTATTCTATTAATTATGTTATTTGTATTAATATTAATCATTTTAAACAACTGATTGTAAAGTTGAAAAAGTGTTCCACCAACTTAGATATACTATTTTGAATACTTCTGTAGATTATATTGAGCCCCAGCCCGTAAATAAATAAATAAAATAAATAATATAGAATCTATGTGTTTTACCCAACCTCAATATTACCCTCTTCTCTTCTGCCCGAACTACTTATTCAATAGTATCTCTACGAACACTCGCCCGGAAGTCTATCCTATTTTTAATTCATTAAACATTAACGTTTTACGTGTCATACTTGAATAATCGATGTATTACGATCGTAACTACACTCGGATACCAGAATACACGGTATTAAAAACCTGAATGTGAAAGTATTATAATTGTATGAAATTAAAAAAAAACTTATGTCATTTAACTTCAGTTTAATAGCTATTATTGTCGGCACATAATGGTAGTATTCGTTATGGTGGTATACTGGTATCTATTTTATGTATAAAAGAAAAAGTACTAAATTTATATTATTCGGCACGTCTATGCACGTTACATGTATTATATACGTATAAAAACTTCCTCACGCATGTTTCACGGCACATGCACACTGAAATTACCCACCAATAACACTGACCATTGACCAAGGCCAGATTTAGATTCTTGGGAGCCTAGGGAAAATAACATTTGAAGTAAAATTTCGACTTGATTTTCAAAAAGTGTCTAGTACACAAATTCATTACTGAAGTTAGAGTGTACCTTAACCATTTTTGAGCTTCAGATCTTCATTGAATTACAATATAGTCTTAGGCTCAAACAGAGTAAATTATGAATATAGATTAGAATTAGAAATAATAGAACCCACATTTATCGTGGTTTTAAAAGTCTTAAGCTATATTTTGTTTAACGTAATACTCTAATAGTTTAATTAAAATAATTTTTGATACTATAGAATTTGTTCTGCATAATAGTTATTACGACGAATCCGTGGAAGACGATGCATTTGTGAGAATCCCGTGGGCATATTATTTGCCAGTTTTGTTCGTCGCTGTTATATGGATAATGGGTCCATTGCTTTGTTTGATAATTCGTGATTCGGAAAAAAACAACCAAGAGCTGAATGAAATTATTTTGAAAAATAGCCAGTGTCACTGTGCTGCAAAATACAATAACCGGTAATTTATTGTATGAAATTTTGTTGTGTAACATGTTTTTTTTTTACATTTTTCACGCACAAGAGGGTACTCGAGGACCGTCTCGGCTAAACACCAGTGACGCCACGGGCCATGGTCATGAGTACCGGCGACGCCTCGGACCACGACATTTATGCAGCTGTTGTACATTTTGAAAAATAAATCATTATTTCTGATGATAACTGGTTCTATTATTATACACGTTTAAAATAAAAAAGTACATCTGCAGTGGTGGATCCAAGGGCCGGGGGGAATGAGACAATCACCTCCTTCCAGGGGCGGACTGGGTTTATATTTCAGGCCGGGAATTTTTTTTTGCCAGGCCAAAAATTAACAGGGGACCAATGATTTGGTCATAACTCATAAGTATGTAAAATAAAATTAAAGATTAAAAACTTTTATTATTAAAAAAATTAAATATTTTTAAAATTTTATATAGATATAAAAAATTACATATAATATATAAGATATTTTTTTATAGTTATAATGTACACATTTTAATACAATACTTATATATTAAAATTAACTCTTAAAGTAATTCCTTTTTTACATAATTAGGTTTTTTTTCATAACTTCGCTAGTTTCCCCGATTCTGTCTATTAAAATATCGTCATCTATAGAAGCTAATGCAGTTCGCTTTTCCACGGACATCAACATAAACGCTTCCAAATTCTCATTAGTTAGAGTATTTCATAATCGATTTTTTATGAATTTTAGTGTTGAAAATGACCTCTCACATGCTACTTGTGTTACCAGTAGAGTTAAAAGATAATTATAAGCCAAAGATAAATTTCTATACGCATTACTATACAAATTGTATTTGACTAATAACTTTAAACAGCAACAAGTACAATTTTTGCATGTTTTACAGGTCATATTTAACCTGGCAGTTTTTTCAGTTTCTTGGTTTTCATCTTCCAAATTGAAATTTTCAAAATCATATTCGTCTTCAACTGATTTTTTAAGTTATCCCATCTATTGCCAAAACTTACTAATACTTCTGATAATTTTCGATGGAATTCTTCCAAATTATCATTAATTGCAAATCGGATTAAATTTTCAGAGGGAGCTTTCAAGGCTGTTTTTAGTAAACCATGTTTAAAACTATTGAAGTTGACTGGGGATAGAAGCGATAAATCCATGTATAATGGTCTATTGTTCACAAATCTTGAATTCATACTTTCAACTATTCTATCAATCACCTGATTATGAACTTCAACAGTATATTTTTGTTTCGCATCATTAATTGGGTCATCGTTTAAAAATTCATCAGTCATTCGTTTTTTTTCCTTAATCGTTTGACTTCGAATTGTTCTTGAAGATAAATTTCACTATCCAAATCTTGCAATTCTAGTTGATTATTTACCCATTTGACAAATTTATCACTTTTGTTTAAACGAAATATAGCTTATAGAGCTAATAATAGCTTATCGAGAATACTCTCATTCACTTCATAATAATATTATAATATTATCGATTAATATAATAATATTCAAAATCACACGAGATGATAAGCTAATACTTATACATGCATTATGTTTAATATATTTTTATGTTTTTTCGTACACTACATTTTTAATTTCTAAAATATTATCAGGCCATTTAATCTATTGTTGTAACGGGCCACCGGGATTTGTCCCGGTGTCCCGCCAGGCCAGTCCGCCCCTGCCTCCTTCCTTGAACCGAGTAAATCTGTATTTAATATTTATACGTATATTTAGTTTATAAAATATAAATGCAGTGTACTTAATTGTTATCAATGACGAACGCTGATGACAAGCACTTGTTTCAATTAATCGGTTGTAATAAGGGCCGATTTTATACTCTATTCGATCGCAGTTTTAAATGACCGCGGTTCTGTATATAAATATAACCCTACGTCTATGATTTATAAATTATTTTTAATACCATAAAGAATACTGATATTAATTATTATAAACTCTATTTTAATTTTAAACCAATTACAATTTTGAATATGTTTCTTCATTAATATGTCTTTACATTAAACAGAGTATAGCGTTAAATTTTCTGAAATAAGCTTTCTACCTTACGTTGGTTACCTTATTATTTTAAAATTTCCAGCAGGTTGTAATTTGAAAAAAAATATGGTACTAATCAGTTGAAAAAGAATAATTAAAGTATATTATTCGAGACATTTAAACAAATTAGTAAATTAACTTTAGTTTATTTTTTTAATAATATGTAACTATTATAATATATCGTCCGCATCAAATTCACCAGATTTTTACCTTACGCAGGTAAAAATAATATTGCTCGTTCAAACGAAATGTAAACATTTTCATCAATATTATCGCATTAGCCCGAACGAACGGCACCCATTTTAGTCTGTACTTTACCTTGTGAAGTTGTAACTTATTTAAAATATTGTTACTATTGTGTACACCTTGAAATCAAAGACTCAAATTCAAAACTACCACCGAGCTTTTTCTCTATGGCGTTAATTGCATGTTTAAACGATAAATTCAAAATTTGACTTATATTATATTATAATACAATAAAAATAATATAATATATAGGTACTTTTAATATTTATTCGTTTCGTTTACAAATTATTCACGACACACTTTATGACCACCATGTTTGGGTTCAACAGTCTCTAAAAATATATCCTTGATTTAAAGTTTTTCCATAAAAGAGATAACATAACAAAAGTTTATTTTAGATTCTGAGTGAAACGAAGGATCTAATGGTTTTATTATGTTTAATTTATTTTTATTAAGAGACTCTTTCTGATTCGATTAACTTTGTCCAAAAAGTTTCATCTAGCAACTCCATAGATCGGAAATCACGTGCACAATGGCATATTGTTTCATATTGTACGAAAGTTACAAAAAAATTTGACAACTTTTGGGTAAAAAATAGAACTTTGAAAATACATTGTTTTTATTGTTTATCTCTAATAAAGTTTTTAATATTTGACAAAAACTATTGAAAATTTAATATGACTTTAATTTTAAACTTATCTAACTATTCTGAAAAAATTTCAAAAATCGTCACTCCAGATTTTTTTTATAAACGTTTAAGTAAATTATCATACGATTTTTACATAACTGAATGATTTAGTTATGTTTATTGTTTATTTGTAATTACCTAAGTTTTAAATATTTGACAAAAAGTTCTGAAAATGTAATATCACCGTTAAAACTGTCTCTCTCTCTATCTCTCTCTTGATTTACTAAACATTATTAACTTGATCTCATACCCACTGAGGAACCAAATGCTGAGTATAGCACAGAGTTATGCACTACGTATGCTACATTTATTATGTATGTTATTTCATAGATCTATGGTTATGTTCACTACATGGTATCACATATTATAGTACAGTATACAATACGTAACATGTACCTATTGCCTATAGTCTGTTCACAATAAGAATAGTAGACGGGGGCAACGAGTTTTCGTTGCCGCGCCGCCGGTCATAACCGTGCCCATTCTTCCTCCCGCTTGGTCAACCACCTACAGCTCAGCTGCGACAGTGGCGACTACGGTACGTGGCAGCCAGCGACTGTAATCGACACATGGTCGTCGTTCAGTAGTTATGATAATATATATATAATGTAATTTAAGTTAGTCGTGTTAGTCGGATGTCTATGTTATACTGAGTCGCACTCAAGAGCGGTAGTGCCAGCGGAGCGCGCGTGTAGAAAAGCCACGCCCATGTGCATAACTCGGTCGCCGTCTACTATTATTATTGTGGACAGAGTATACACACTGCCTGTTAGTAGTGCTACTGATGAGCGGAGTTTTAGTCGTCTGAAGTTAATTATAACATACCTTCGTTCTACCATATCTGAGGATAGATTGTCAAACTTAGCTAAACTCAGCAATGAAAAATGTGTGGCAGATAAAAATTATTTTGACAAAGTCATTAAAACCTTTACACAAATGAAGAAACGAAGAAAAATATTATAATCATTTCAAATAATAAGTAAAAAAGATTATAAGCCTTAAATTTATATCATAATATTGCGTTCTTGTGTTCTAGAATCTAGACTCTAGATTCTATAGTATAGACCTAGTTAGTTAGGTTATAGTTATAGTAGTAGGTATAATAGAAATATTGGAAAGGGAGGCCTTCTAGATCTTACCTTTTATATTTTGATTTTGTTTTTAATACAGTAACACAAAAAATATTATGGTAAATTACTGCATATAAAATACAATAATAAACATGAATCAAGTGGAGAGACGGGGAGTACAGGTCATCGGGCGTATATAACCATTTTGAACGAATTCAAATTTTTTTTCTAATTCAGTTTTCAACCCAAGCAAAGTGGCCTCTCGAAATGGGCTGACTTACAGTTCCTTAACTCTGGATCCGCCACTGTCTGCACTGTTTCTGTATCACAAAATATAATATTTAATATAACCCAATCATTAGTCGATGCAATCGCAAACAAGTTCATATGGCATGTTTCATAGTATTATAGTAACGTACGAGTTCGGTTTTAATTTTTTTAGTGCAGATAAAGTTCACACTCCCAATTTGTATCAATATTTAATTTTTTTTATTTTGATTTGTGACTTTTAATAAAACTAGTAAAACGAGTGACAGTTGAATTATAGTCATTATAATCATATTTGTCATATGTATGCATTTTTATAATAGCTGTATATTTTTATTTTACATCATTAAAATTTTAAGTTATCAAGGAAACAACTATAATTGTATGCTTAAATAACATTTTTAGACTCGAGAAATATTTGTATTAAAAGGCGACAATTTGTTAAGTGCTTAAAGCGGCACAGTGGTTGAATCCAGCACTGACGTAAATTATTTTCATACAAAGGTTTGGTCGTATAAACGACAAACGTATAAACTAAGTTTCGCACTCCTATTTATAGTAAAAAAAGAAAGCTGGTCTGGTGGACCACTGTGGGTGCCTTTGTGAGTGTTTGATGAAAATGTGGCGAGAGGTCATCACACAAAGGCTGCCACACAAAAAGTAATCGCGGTCATTCGGAACCGGTGCAGTGTGCCAAGCACTTCCTCTCGTACTCCACCTGCACGTGCAGGTTTTCCAGAGTGCGCGGAAAGCCCCTCTCAACCGCTGTCGTCTCGAGTGCCCGCAGCCGTCCACTCGTACTCGTGCGTGTAGCCCGCGGGCTCGGCGTCCGTCCACTCGTCAAGGTACGCCCACGCAATCGCGTTTCAACTTTCTCAGCTAGTTGCCGTGGCAGTAGTCCGGGCCTGGTGCAGCAACGACGCACGCGCAAGTGCTTTACTCTCTTCGGGTAAAGCCGGAGTGGGCTGGCAAAACTCCGGCGTCTCGTTCGTGCTCCATAACACGTGGCGCTGCAACTCGTTTGCGCACATTCAAATTTTGGTTGCATCCAAAAACCGCTCACTTTTGATTTTGACCCTAAAAAGGTCGATAGCCAAAAACCGCACAGCTTATCGGTAAATTACCGCACATTTATAATGAGTTAAAACCGCACACTATTTTTTGTGAAAATAGTGAATAGATAAGATGATGATAGTGTCATCAATGCGTTGACTCCAAAAACCGCCCACTTTTGATAAAATACAGGACAAAACCGACTACAAGGACTACGAATGGAGTTGAAAGATTTCACCAAGGGCTTAATTCTGAATTTTATTCTCCAAATCCATCTGTATTTATGGTTATTGATGTTTTAAGAAATATTCATATACATACAGTGGCACGTATGAACCAGTACCATAAGGGAATTCAAAATATAATCCGTCCAATTGAAAAACAAAAACAAGTTAGTAAATAGGTACATAATAATAATATTTTTGATTTTCAATTAAATTGTATTTATTTTTAGGAGCATTTGTTTATTTGTTGGGAAGAATTTTTACGTGACGAAAATCGAATAAAGCTTTTAAAAAACGTCGGCAGTCGGTTTCAACCAATCAAACTTTGAGAGTTTTAAATTTTTTTTTAAATTAATATTTAAAATTTTTTTTTAATTAATATTTTAATTTTTTTTAAAATTAATATTTCAAATTTTTTAAATACCTACACTTTTTTAGTTATAGATTTTTTTTTAAATTAATATTTTAAATTATTGAATATATGCATTTTTAAGTTGACATTAATTAATATTATAGGTATTTTTTTGTTTATCGACATTTTTGGGGTTAAAATCATAACTGTGCGGTTTTTGGATACGACAATTTTTAAAATTGTGCGGTTTTAACCTATTAAATGTGTGCGGTTTTAACCTACCAAAAGTGTGCGGTTTTGTCCTGTATTTTATCAAAAGTGTGCGGTTTTTGGAGTCAACGCAAATTTTCTTACCTGTGAATCGACGACTCGTTTGCGCACACAAAATCCGTCGCCTACCTGAAAACGGAAAACTCGTTTGCGAACACAAAAAAGACATTTGTTTTAAATTTTGACCTTTCAACCAGTGTTAGGAAAAAACGAATATAAAACTATCTATATAGATAAAGATAAAAGATAAATGAATTTTTATCTAGATAAGAAAAAAGATAATTTATTATATTGTTTTAAACCCATCATTATTTTTATAAAAAATTTATGTTGATGATTTTATTAATAACTAACAGCCATAAATTAAATTTACAATAATAAAGCTATAAAATAAAATAATGTTAAAAAAATATAAACATAATTATAAAATATAATATAAGTAGTATGAAAAGGACAGTTCTGGCACCCCCGCGCCCCGCTCCCCGCCCGCCACCGCTCGCCGCCGCCGCCGCAAATTGGCCGCCGAATACGTTAATCGCCAACGTTGAGGAGCTATTTGAACCCCCTCCCCACTCCTGATGATCCGCCGCCGAATACCTAAATCGTTAACGTTGCCGAGATGTTTTATCCCCTCCCCCGCTGCTCTAATCTTTGATGCTCCCCTGTGAGTCATGATCGTCAACGTTGAGGAGATGATTTATTGTCCTCCTCTCCTCAAACTGTTTTTGTGTGACGTACATGAAGTTGGCCCCCCCACATTGGGAAATTTTTTTCGGACAAATTGTAAATAATTGTAAATTAATTGTAAATAATTGTAAATTCAGTCCCCGAATTTGTAAATCAACAGAGACCTCAGAAAATAAAAAACATGTTGAGGGGGCTAAGGTCACGCAGCCCCCCCACATTGGCCGATCGACTTCAAACAAATTGTAAATAATTGTAAATTAATTGTAAATAATTGTAAATTCAGTCCCCGAATTTGTAAATCAACAGAGACCTCAGAAAATAAAAAACAAGTTGAGGGGGCTAAGTTCACGCAGCCCCCCCACATTGGCCGATCGACTCCAAACAAATTGTAAATAATTGTAAATTAATTGTAAATAATTGTAAATTTAGTCCCCGTATTTGTAAATCAACAGAGACCTCAGAAAATAAAAAATTTGTTGGGGGGAGGTGGTGTTATAATAAATTCACTAAACCCCCCATCAGATGTAGTCTGATCGAATTCAAACTAATTGAAAAACTATTTTTATGCGTTGGTATTTTATATGATTTATCTTTTAGTTATTTATTTTAAAAATATTTAATTGTGCCATACTCTTCTATTGACTATCCACGACCAGATATTTTTTACTATTACATATTATTATGTGATATTTATTAGGTCTTTGAATGGTCTTCCATATCTTTTTTATAGTACTAATCGTGTGTAGTCTCGTTAATATTTAGTTGAGACTTTTGATATTTTTTTTGTTATATATATATATATATATATATATATATATATATATATATATATATATATATTTATAGGACATTTTTAAAGACGACAATAGTTAAACGACTCAACAGCTGTGCAACTGAAACTATACATTCATGTATTAAAATATTTAAATGATCTAAAAATACTTAAATGGTTTTTTTCACATAATATGTAATTATCACATTCTATTTTTAAATGTACAATTGTGTATGTGTATAAATTGTCAAACTGCATAATTTGGTTGTTTATTATATTTTAGGTTAATCTTAATCGACTGACGGAAGGAAGAAGAACATGTCCGTAGTCGTTAACAAAAATTGTTAATTTATTGTTAATTATTAGAGACAATTTTAAAAATTTCTTGATTTTTTAAGTTTCGTTATATCTTAACGTTATGAAGAACAAAGTAAGTTCAAAAAAATGCGTTATTTCATACACATCGATAAAACATTGATTTTTGATATTTAAAAAAAAGCTGTAAAAATAATATGTTTTGGTATGTTTTTTGTCGACTGCTTCTAAAATCTTAGAAAAGTAAATTTACTCCGCATGCAGTAGAATTTTGAAAAAAAGATCTATGATCGCGTTGATATAAAATCTAGGTACTTTGAAATTCTAAGATACAAAGGTAAGATTCTAATATGTATTTTTATCAGTGTTACACAGTTTACTATATCAATACCCTATTGATATCTTAAAGCTACGATTGAAAATGTGATGTAAGTAATCATACGAGTATAAATAATTGGATAACTAAACCAACATTTATTATTGTCTTAGTCTTACTCGATAATTATTATTTTGATAGGTAATGATTTATATTTTTCACACAAATAGTTAATTGGTCTATTCAATGTTCTTAAATAAATGTACTTATTTTTAGTGTCAAATGTACGATTTTAATTTACTGTATGTTAATTTAACCGTATTAATTATTTTATTTCTTATTGTTTAATTTGTTTACATACACACACACACACACACACACACACACACACACACACACACACACACACACACACACACACACACACACACACACACACACACACACACACACACTACTAACACACATACCTATAAAATACATTTGACATGGTGATTGGTGAAGGATCCATATGGAAAACTTAGCCATGGAGATCATATTTTT
Source organism: Therioaphis trifolii (assembly GCA_027580255.1). Classification (NCBI taxonomy): domain Eukaryota; kingdom Metazoa; phylum Arthropoda; class Insecta; order Hemiptera; family Aphididae; genus Therioaphis; species Therioaphis trifolii. The sequence continues at coordinate 39,593,957 of CM050404.1, forward strand.
AAAGTAAATACATTAAAAAATAAAATTTCATAATTTAAATTACAATAAAATTGATGTTTTTTTTTTAAGCTATAGGTAATCCGAACAAATCGCTAATCCGAACGACCCCTTTCCCCAATCTCCTTCGGATTATCGAGACCCGACTGTATGTATATATATTCGTATATATATAACAAAAAAAAATATCAAAAGTCTCAACTAAGTATTAACGAGACTACACACGATTAGTACTATAAAAAAGATATGGAAGACCATTCAAAGGCCTAATAAATATCGCATAATAATGAATTTGAATTCGATCAGACTACATCTAGTGATTTAGTGAATTTATTATAACACCACTTCCCCCCAACAATTTTTTTATTTTCTGAGGTCTCTGTTGATTTACAAATACGGGGACTAAATTTACAATTATTTACAATTAATTTACAATTATTCACAATTTGTTTGGAGTCGATCGGCCAATGTGGGGGGGCTGCGTTAACTAAGCCCCCCTCAACTTGTTTTTTTATTTTCTGAGGTCTCTGTTGATTTACAAATTCGGGGACTGAATTTACAATTATTTACAATTAATTTACAATTATTTACAATTTGTTTGAAGTCGATCGGCCAATGTGGGGGGGCTGCGTGAACTTAGCCCCCCTCAACTTGTTTTTTATTTTCTGAGGTCTCTGTTGATTTACAAATTCGGGGACTGAATTTACAATTATTTACAATTAATTTACAATTATTTACAATTTGTCCGAAAAAAATTGCCCGATGTGGGGGGGCCAACTTCATGTACGTTTTTGTGTGTGTGTGTGTGTGTGTGTGTGTGTGTGTGTGTGTGTGTGTGTGTGTGTCATACCATCTCCCTACCTCCCTCGTGACATAACCGGCCCTACTGCCTTCACCAAGACCAGGCTTAATCGTCAACGTTGAGGAGGTGAGGTATACCCCAACCCGCCTCCTCCACAAGCTGTATAATATGTGTTTGTTATAGGAGCACCGTAACATAACCTCACCCCGCCTGACTTGGTTTCCTTATTATCTTAATCATCAACGTTGCCATACGATCAATAGCAGATCACCACCTCAGAACCACAGCTTCAGGATCGCTATAAGATAACATTATTAGAATCTAACTCCCCTGGACCAGGCTTAATCGACAACGTTGAGGAGATGATTTATACCACCCTCCCCGCCTCTTCAAGCCGTATAATATGTGTGTGTGTGTGTGTGTGTGTGTGTGTGTGTGTGTGTGTGTGTGTGTGTTATAGGACCGTTCTACGGTGACTTTTTTATGATTTTCAGATACAGCGGTGACCCCTTTGAGGTATATAGCATCTAGATCACTAGACGTGCGATTTAAAACCAGTTGTTGGTTACAGTTGAGCATTCTTTTTTTAAAGTCCTCGCGATATCCGAACAAGTGTTTAAGCGGAACACATCCGGAAAATTTACCATCGTTGGAGAATTTCTTATTGTCCTCGTCCTCCATATCTATATCCCAAGCGGCGTTCTGAAGTTCATGCAGATCGTTTACCGAATACGAGCAATACCCTTTCATACATGTAGTTACCCCCGGACACTTTAATTTCTGTATTTCTACGCCGTTCAACTCGTATCTCATCTAGGAAAAAAGAAACGCTAATCCGTTGTTCGTAAAATAATATTTGTCCGTAATCTCTGTCGGTATATTAATTTTACCCTCGATATAGATATAACTCTCGCACGGTAAGGTGTAGGCGTCCATATTTTGAATAGATATTCTAATCTCATCGTTGTTGGACATAGCTGTGCTCGAATACGGTAGAAAAGAGTGATATTGCATCTGGGTGACCTTACAATCGTCTATATACCCCGCGGACACGTCTAAGTCCGCCTCATCCATGATCGAAGTGTTTTTAATGAATTTAAATACACCCGGTTTGCGTCAGTTAGTTTTATTTTTTTATTATATTGTGTTTTTCTTCTTATCCTCGCTGGCGGCCGCTGCTTAACTGTTGTCCGTGCGACATTAAAAACACTACTATTTCCCCTGCTAGAGGCGGCTCTATTTATACCAATGTTAAATTTGAGCGCCATGACCACGCACGATCTGCAGTCGAATCGTGATAGGTTCGCCGCGTAAATTAATTAAATTATCGTCTTGATCTTTCAAGACTATGTTCACTTTACTTATAGACGATCTTACTAGGGGGTAATAGACCGGATGTAGTGGGACTTCGCTGATTTTATATCTCGGTGGCACACAAGGCGAGAACTCGTGTATCGTTTGATCGGGCACACCGTTAATGAATGACCCCTTGATCAGATTACATTCTATTTTTATACTGTTGACTCTCATAATGTTGACTATATTACGAGACACGTGTTTGACCAATGGTTCATATTTTATATTATCGAACCCCAATAATTTAGATATATTGTTTTTTACCGTGAAATCTACCTCATTATTACACTGCATCATACACTGTAACGTGTTGCTATCCGCTTTTAATATGAACCCCACCAAATCGGGTAATTGTCGTTTAATACTCGACTCTAAACTTTCCAATTCGTACGTCCCCGTTGGTATCTCCACTATACGATGATTACCCAGCGTATTGTTAAAAGCTATTGTACAGCAGTGGGGTTCTATATTCGGTATGGAATTACTCGTGTATAAACTCAGAAGACATAATTGTGAAGTGTTCTCGACTTCTAACGGCGGGAATATATCACAAGACAGCTCGCACGAATTCCCCTTTAACGTTAACGTGAATGACATGATGTTAAAAATTCTAAACATAGACGTCCGCAATTCGTAGTATCGTATTTCTGGTATCGCGTGTAATTATATGTGATATCACACTCGCCGAGATACGATTGTAATTCCAACAGTGGTGGTAGATTACCAAAACTATCGTAGTAATTGACCTGTTTTCCTTTCTTACAGTATGCTGCCCAATGAGTCCCCGCGCCCGTGTCCAAATTAATTATGGCCCTCTCTGTTGGCCTAGGTGGCTAGGTCTTGCGGGTAACTTGTCTCTAGGAAACACCCCGAAGAACTGTTGTATTTTTAACATTTTCGCGTATTTTATAAGCTCGTAATCATACAACGCTCTGTCGGGCAGCACAGAAATTAGTTTTTTTTATTTTTTCTCACGGCTCCACCACTCCTGTAAGGCTTCACGTATAAACCACCACCTTTTTCGATTTTATACTTTCCACCTGCATACGGTTTAATGTATAAACCATTACCTATATGAGTAGGGTCATCCTTGTTGGATATCCATTCGCGAACGGTTTTTATCATATTGCTAGTACCACCGGGCAGCGAACCCAGTGCCGACAAACCAGCCATTATAGGTAATAGAGCGAGCTTACCGCCTGTCTTAGGTATGGGTATGATGCGAGGTGTTTGGTTTTTCTTGGTGTTTTTACGAGAGACCTTTTTAGCCGCCATGACACATTTTCGGCTTAATTTCACCAGGTCTTTCTCTCCTTTATTTTTTTTCAATATATTTTTAGCCGCCTTGACGGCCGCCTTAAATCCACACTCGCCACCTATTTTACTTTTTGTCTTCATCGCGGTGGTCACTCCCCAAGCTGCTGCTCTTTCACCCAAAGAAGAATCCCACGCTTTTACTCTATCCCACGCCTTGTTCTCCAATATAGAGTCTGCTCTCTGACGATCGCTCAGCTCTTTGCTAGCTTCGTATGCGATATCGTGATCTTTGCAATACGAGTCTAAGGGGTTAATACCCTGATCGCCTCTGGATGGGACATCGTAAAATAGTTACCGCATCAAAACCTAGGTTCACTAATATCGTTATCAAGGAGTTTGATTGTTCGATCTCCTTGAAATAAATATTTAATGTTGATGCTAGACTATTAGATAATATGCCATTTACTCATGGACTGATTGTCGCATCTCGCACTTCGCACCTCGCACAGCATTTATTTTACTAACCTAACCTTGTCTTCTATGCAACGCACTTGAGCAAGTGACTAATGACTATTGACTTCAAAACTGTTGGTTTTGGTACTAAAACTGTTGTATTTGAGTACTAATATATTATGTAATAAATCATGAATTGGTAAAAAAAATAATATATTTGAGTATTAATATAAAATGTAATAAATCATAAATTGGTATAAAAAAATTGCAATGATTAAACAATTAGGACAGGCCGCCCGCGCCGCCTCGGCACGACACGCCCCTGCGCCGCTGCTGCATAGTTCTTACATCAAAAACCAGGAGCGCTGCTTGCAATGTTCTGGGCGTTAACATTGCAGTTGCCTATCTATTAGTATTCTTGTCTATGGATGCCACTTCTGACTATATATAATCGTGATGTCAACGTGTCGAGCTTTGTGTATTGAAGGGAAATAGGTTTAATAAAATAATTATAAAACTGTATAAGAACTGTAGCATATAATATAATAAACTGTAACTACGACAACAGATAGTGCAATAAGTAAAATACAACACATAGCAATATGTGATGTGTAAAGTAAATGAGTAAACGTGGAGTCTGCGGTTGAACAGAATGGCTGGATACCGGATACGTCTGATTGTTGGGTCGTTCTGGGGCTGGTTATATAGTCTAAAATGACGTTGGATGGCCTTCGTGTCTGGTCTCTTGAATCGTTTATTGCATGTTGTGGTTGATCACTGGAAGGTCCTTGGCCTTACGGATGCACTGCATCGTACGTTGATTGCATATTGGCAACTGGAAGGACCTTAGATGGGTGAAAATTTCAGTACCTGTGCATTTCTTGTATTCCGCATAATACGTTAATCGTGCACACGAGTCGCACAAAGTTGAAAAACTGTTTTTACGATTAGAGGAATTATTTTAATAGATTCCTAGTCACGTGCAAATCATTGTAATATAATATTATAATTACAAAAAAAGAGGATATCGCTAAAGATCCTTGATCTATACTGAATGACGGCCGGCTATAATTAGTACAGCACAAAGATAGTGAGGTTACCCACTTAACTACAATTTCGTTATTTTTTCCTATCTTATAAGATCAATATATCCCGATTCTATATTTATAAAAATGAATTGATATTTTATAGCTGATGTCATAACTTGAAAATAGTTTAACCGACTTGACTATTTTTATTCAAACACTGGTCGGTCACGCTTTCGTAAAATTAATTAATAAGGGATTTATGAACTAATATTCGTTTAAACGCGTGTAATTATTTTTATTTTTTGTATATTTTCCACATTAAAATAGTATATTTTCTTACGCTCTCTCAGTGGTCCTAGTATAGCTGACCGAAGACTGGAATTCGATTTTTAAAAGGTCTCTTACACAGTACTATGATTCTCCGCAACTCTCGCTTATTTCCTTTAAAGTTCCCCGGCGTATTTCAAGATCCCATACTCCTTTTTACTTACCTCTTGCCACTACAAATTATTTAGCCAATAAACCTCTTCAGCGTCTAATATTTAACGCCAATGTTGACCCTTCTTTCACCTTTGATTAATTTACCTGTACCTATATTTTCCAGATTTAATAATTTTTCTTGGGTATACTATTACCCTGTTATAATCACATATTGTATCTTACAAAGGGCATCGCCCGTATATTTCAATAAATAAATAAATAAAATTACGTATTACACTTAGTATATTATATGTATAAAATGTGTAAAATAGACACCAAGTGCAAATGTAAAAAAGAAAAAGAAAATATAAGAGACTGGTATCATGCGCCTAGTACAGTGGTCGGCAACCTGCGGCTCGCGAGCCACATGTGGCTCTTTCGGTCTAAAGTTGCGGCTCTCCAGCTACACACAAAAATTAATATTTTATGTACAAAAACAATATTTTATAACTATAAAATAATTTGATAGAGCCCGCATGGAGCACAGTCTATCGTTGTAAAATGTTTGATGTACACTAATCGCGATACTATCTACAATTAGTCTTACGCAGTCCCTATTATTAATTTTTTTTTTTTTATTATAAATTAATTTTGTTGTTATTATGCCTATTAAAATTAAAAAATTGAATTATATTTAAAAAATTACGAAAATTTTTAGTGGCTCTTTAAAATCTGGAAAATTTTGTGGATTGTAACTTTTGGCTCTTCCGTCAAAAAAGGTTGCCGACCCCTGGCCTAGTATATAGTATATAAAATATAAAACAATTGTGTTGAAATTCCAATGAAACAAAAATGAGCTGAAGTAGAATACTTGTAAGAATGATAAAATAAAATGAACATGTGAAATTCGTATTAATATTAGGCAATAGTTATCAAGTATCGATGATGTACTTACGCGAAGACACAAAAGAAAAAAATGTACAGATGAGTGAAGAAGGAAGTCCGACAGGAGGTCAGGAAAGAAAGTGACAAACCCGAGTTCGTCAGCCCAGGCTAAAGGCTCCATACCGAAATAAGACTTTTCGATTGTAAAAAAATTTAATATGCAATTTGGCATAATATGTTTTATTTTTAAATTTATTGAGTGTGAATAAAAATAAATCTTTCATCACCGGTTAAAAAATCTTGTTAGATCGTGTTTAAAGAAATACTATTTAAAATAAATTAAACACTCGACTATTTGAATCACATCAACTAAAAAGAGTAATGGGCAATTCGTGCCTACCTGTATGTAAAAAATTATTTATGTATAATAAAACTGTCAATGAAAATTCACGCACCGCAATTCGCACGTGGTGTACGGAACAAGGCAAGACAATAACCGTATGTAACAAATTGTTCCAGTATAAGATTGAACAACAATTACACAATTCATGATAACTTAAACTTATATCTATGATTAAACTTATATCTAATGATTGCGCGTGCGTATGTGTGTGTGTCTGTTGTGTAATGTGTGCGTGTGCGCTGACCTCTTTCTGTATTTTTTTCTCTATACTTCAGAGTATATATATATATATATATATATATATATACCATTTTTGTTATGTGAAATAAAAATAAAACTAGGTATTTATTGTAAATTCATTATTTAAATTATTTCACAATATATGTAATTTTGTTTATGCATTTTCCGAAGTCTTAACGTGACAAATGCATTTTTTTGTAAAAGGGCGTCATAACCCAAGCCTAATACTATTAATAACGTGTGAGCGACATACTATACGTATACACACGCTTGTACTTTTACATATTTAGACCGGGAAAACAATTGTATATTATAATATATGTACACAGGCAAGGGCGTCCGCAGGATTTTTTCAAGGGGGGGGCAAGGTATTTTAATTTTTCAATTTTTGTTTCCTTATCTTAGTGATAAAGTACCTTATTGTTTTTGACGTGTTTTCTATCGTATAGGTAGGGAACGTAAAAATTAAATTATTAATTATGTCATATGTGTAAAGAGTGGATCTTTAAGTTATTACATATTTTTATTGCTTTTGTGCAACTTAACGAGGGTGAAAAATGTGGACGATTTATCTTGCACAGAGTTCGAAGAAAAAAAATAATTTTGCATAATAAAGCATATTTTGGACATTAGAGAATATTTCGCCTATTTTTTTATATTTTAGATTATATTCTATTATTGTTTATGAAAATTCATATATTTTGTTAATTTCTCGAAATGTGATTTTTTCTAGCAATAATTTTACCTAGGAAAAAAAATAATTTGATTAAAGAGTGATAAAAATTCAAAATCATTAAATTATCTACTTGTCTGTAATCGAATTGGTTATGTTCCTAAGGAATGGTGCAAAGTTATCTTTTATTTTTTATAAAACTATTACGTTTTTTTAAATTATATTTTATTATATTTACATAGCTATGAATCAACTGATTTACATTTTTTATTATTCGATAGTTTACCAGTTACTAAGAGAATGGCGCTTAACAGTTATTTATTGTATCTATTTTAGAAAAAAATCATATTTGCATTCTTACAAATTTAAGGAATATTTAGAGAATATTTTTAGGTCTTTTTGAAGCATATTGCATCATATTTTAAGGTTTTAAGAACCTAAAAATCTGCTCTTTAATTATGTGTATAGTTAGAACGTTATAACTTAATCTTACAGAATTAATGTAAATTTATTATTGTGTAACTTTAAATTAACAAATGCATTTTTTTTTTATATAAATCAAATGAAATCATTGATTTGAAAATTTTATATTTTATAGTATTTTAGTATTTATAATCAATGATACTAATGAAATCACGAGATCCTACAAAATATTCACATATAAAAGTCGAAACAGTGCATCGAAAACCGATGACTTAAAACACTCATAAAGATCCATATAAAATTTGTCGACCGTGGCACTCAACGTTTTAAAAAAAAAATTTTAATTTAAAAAATATTTATTTCGCGATATTTTATACTACATAATGATTATGATAATTGACACATAAATAATCCAAGGGGGGGCATATGCCCCTACTTGCCCCTCCCTGCGGACGCCCTTGTACACAGGCCCGGATTAACACTATCATAGGCCCTAAGCACTGTGCCTTTATTACTATGTGCTAATACGGTCTTACAGAGTACAGTACTTCAATGATTCAGAAACCTTATAATTGGAACAGGTAGTGTTGAAACTAAGTGCTAAGCCTTTAAAAACAAAAATATTTACAACACAAAAATCTAAACTGAACTTTTATGAATACAACTTTATATCTGAAAACAATTTAAACACATCTTAAAAACAATTAATTTTACTCAAAATATATTTAAAATTAAATTATCATAAGCCATAAAAAACAACTTATTTTATACCATTTGGAATTTTGCCTCTTCCTCGTATTTAAGTAGAAAATAAAATATAATTGTAACAAATAAAAAATAAAAGTATTGTGTAGAATATTAAATTCATAGTTAAAAAACTTGAGACATTTTTTATTTGCAAATGACTCAATAATTGTTTCGGATTAACTAGTGCATCAAATGAGTGATAAAATGTTGTATAAAATTGAGTTATGTATAGCAGTCAATGGGGGGCATTTTGAACATTGATAAAAATAATCAAAAATATTACAAAAAATGTTAATGAGTTGTGTGTACTTCATTACCTAATATACTATTATTAGTTATCTATTTAAAAGTTTAAAAATCATACAATTTTACAATTTGCTGTGTTTTTTGAACATATAAAATGCTCTCTTTCATTCAAAATTCAACTGATATCGATTTTTTTCTCTGAGTAACATAAGTATTTCTACAAAGTGGCTATTTTAGAAATTTTTCAAATTTTTTTTTTTTTGAGGTTTTTAATTTTGGATTATTTATAACCATGGTAAAAGATGGGCTATAAGTTACATATTATGTTAAAAAAACGGAACTTCAATATCTGCATTATATTAGGAGTAATAACTACTGACTTTCCAATTAATTTACATACTGTATAATTAACTATAACAATAATAGTTATTATAGTGGTAGGTATAGTCACAAAATATGATTTGTTTTCGAGTAATGTCAATAACTTCTTCATCCAATATTAATTTCGAAAACTATGGGTTTCCTATCACACATTTATATACCTATAGGTACCACGTCATTTATTTAAAATGTCTATTTCCGAACAGCAAATACACACGTGATTCCTAACCTAACCTAAAAGTCTGTGGGTTTATGGTTTAATACCATACGGATGTACGGTCTTGGAAGAAGAACATAACTACACACTCTAACCGTGATTAAGTGATCATTTACTACGTTTATATGATGGCGTTAAAACGGTTTGAAATTAAACCGTTTTGAAATTAAAACGCTTTAATGTCATGTAAACACTTAAAAACGGTTTAAAAACTGTAAACCGTTTTAAAAGTTAAAACGCTCGCACTATGTAGTTTAAGAATTTAAAACCGTTTTTATGCTTAAATCGGTTTATCAAATGTACATATAAACGCGGGATATGTTTTGCATTAATTGTGTTATCAGTTTGTTATTGTGACTTATCATATACCTATGTTTATAATATTTAATACGGTACGGGAAACGAAAGTAACTATATACTTAATAATGTAGTTAGCTAAAGTAAAAAAAAATTCAATACCTACCGTGTAATTAATTCGTTGTTTACTAAGTAACTATTAGCTATTAAGTTGATGAATAACAGTGCATGAAAAATGGCATCTCCGACACCGAAAAACCGAAAGAGAATTTCTTAGTCAGATAAAGAAGTGAAAGATTTATTAGCAATCTTCAAAGAAAAAAATATAATGTCTGCTTTGGATGGAAAAAGATATAGAAATGGAGAAGTAATAAATATTTGTTATCTTTTAGTCTCAACTTCAGTAGGTATGTTTGTAACTATTGTAAGCGAAAGAGCATCTTGAACGATAGTTGATGGCATGGTAGTAGCAAATATTAACAACATTTTATGTTTTAACAACTTTCTTTTATTATTTATCATTTTAAACACTTTTTTTCTTCGCAATTCAGCTGTCAATTTTCTGCGTTTTAGTTCAGTAACAATTGAAACAATTAGTTTTAATTTTGTCATTATTTATATTATTGTAAATTTCAAATTTGTATTTTGTAACACAAAATGAAATATGAATCAATCATATTATCTAATATGAAAATTTGAATCAAATCAATTATCAAGTATTCTTTTGGAACAAACGAATAAAGTCATGGACTAAAAATATTAAAATTAAAACGGTTTATAAAATATTTATAAACCGATTTATACATGTTCGTATATAAACACCTAAAAACGGTTTAAGATTAAACCGTTTTAAATAATATTAAAACGGTTTAGTTTCAAACCGTTTTAATGCCATCATATAAACGTAGTAATTGATTTTACTATTAAGCCTCGTCCTCAACTCACCGTGTCGTTTCGTTTCGTGTGTTTTGAACACGACACGTTCTTTTTGTCTACATGAAATCCGATCCTTACCAGTTGTGACCAACGTTCTACCAACATTATCAGTTATCACTGAATATTAACATTATCAAATATCAACACATTATTTTGAGTTTTGTTTTATTTATTTTTACCGTTTTGTCCTCTGCTTTGTTTTTACTTTTTATATTTTATTAAATATGAAACGAAATTATTTAGGAATTGTGACCAGTAATGTATACGAACAACGAGTACGTCGGTATAATGAAGAAGTCGACCGTTATAAAGTGTTAGTAGTGTATATTATTATGTTGTTACAAAGCTCATATTAATATTTAGAATAAAAACTATAACTATAAATTATATATTAATATAAACTTATTTATAGTCAAATCAAAAAAAACAATTTGAAATTTGAAATACCGATTGCAACTTGCAAGTGGCTGGTGTGGATTTGTATTTTGTAATCACAATAATGTAACCATTGTAACCATCTATGACCAACACGGCCAAAAGTTGAATCTATTCAACTTTGCGGTAATCACGGTACCGTGTTGGTAGACACGATCAAAATGTGTTTACCATGATATTATGAGCCAATCAGAAAAGAGTATTTCACACGAACCGAAACGACACGGTGAGTTGAGGACGAGGCTTTATATTGTCAATTGTTAACCATTTTACATTATACTCATTATAGATTCGATCGTTAAATATTTTAATAGACCAGTTTTTTAAACTTTGTACGTTTAAATATTTCCAATTCATCTAAATATAATAAAATTTTTGATTTTCAAGTTCCTAGTAATTTTTATAACATTTAATTGTAGAATTCGATCAATAAGATTAATTTATACATGACAAAAAATTTTGAATTGATCAGTTTGGTAAATAGGTAGCTACGTTTTATTGTTTCTTTAAAAGTAGTTTATTGCGGAATTTGCTTGTTTAATCAATTTTAATGTCTGTTTTGTTTATGATAAATTATTTGAAACTAATTCAAATGATTCTTGTATATAAAAATAATTTTTGATGTAATGCTTTGTATTAGTTGTATAATAAATAGAAATTCTATCACAAAGTAATACATATTTAATGAAATTTAGATATTTGTTTAATGTGTTAAATTATTGTTAATGTATCTATTTCAATTTTAATTTTCTCAAATTAAAAGCGTTAAAAAATAAATTTACTCATATAATTTTCAATGTCTGTTGAAGTACCTATTTTCAGGGGGTGGTGGTATATTTTAACTACCTAGTGAATTCTGTTTTATATGTATCACAAACTTTTAGTGTGTAGTTGTGTGTCATTCAGTATTGAAAATTATCTGCATAAATAATTAATCATATTTCATCTTATCTAGATAATTTAAGTAATAATCATCTGTTGTATTATCTTAGATTAATAAACGTTTTATCTTAACTAATTCATCTAGATCAATACATTTTATTATGTAAGTAATATTTTTGGAAAATCGAGAAACAAAACATTTAAATTGAATATTATCTATTTCGTCATATATCCTTCCGTTCAATTTTAGCGTATAGTTGTTATTTTGATGTTCTAAATCATTTGTTATTTTCAGATACAAATGCTGTCATCTCCACACACCCCCCAAGCACAAAACATTCTCATACTATATTTTTATTTAGAACTAAAATCAGTTATATCTATTATATCTATTTTTATAAACTTTATATACTAGTCACTACATCTATGCTAATATTGAAAAGAAGTAATTTTGTAAGTTAGTGAGTTTGTAGATAGTAATATCTGAAACTACTGAGCTGATTTTGAAAATTCTTTCACCAACAGAAATTTGGATTATTTCTAAGTGACATAGGCTACATTAAACTGTGATTAATATTATTATTTTAACATGATTTGTCAAAAACAATATTTGTCAATTTATTCTGAGCAAAACAAGCTGATGCATTGATTAATCAATAGTAAACAGATTTTTGTTTTTTATTTTTAGCTATTCAACAAAATATATAGTTAATTAGAATAAAATTTATCGATTCTTTATTAGGTAGATACTGCAACATTTATTATAACATTTATAATATTTTATGAAATCAATGATATTCATAACCATAAGTGTGTTATGCACTAGATTACATTTTATTTTATGAATTAAAATCAAATTAAGTAGGTATGCAAAAAAGTATTTGCTTTGTCCTTTGAGGTATTTTTCGCTTCTTGGACAAGTTAATTGGGATGAGTGTATTAAATTTTAAAGAAATTATGGATTATTTTTTTAGCTTAACGATTCTAAGTAAAGTTTCAACATACACAAAAATATACCATTTATAATGTTTATATATTAAACCGTTTTTAGTTAAATTGTCGGAATACTTTTTATTTATCAAATCTGTATAAAGTTTTCTTGTTTCATTTATAAGAAATGTTTTAGTAAAAGATTCAAAACATGTTGTTCTATCTATTCAAAGTTTCATAGAAATTGGATGGATCAATATTTTTTAATAAATAACTATATTATTGAAAATTGGCATATAAACAGTCAATTCTGTAAAAATTGCATAATAATTAATTTAAACGTTTATAAAAAAAATTCATACACATAACGATTTTTGACATTTCTTCAATATCGTTAGTTTAGTACATGAATAAGGTCTTGTTATATTTTCAAAAAATGTTGTCAAAAATTAAAATCTTAATAAGAGATAAACTTTTAAAAAACAAAGTATTATAAAAGTCTTATTTTTGCCTAAAAGTTGACAATTTTTTTTATATTAATGTATAGTGAAAATTCCAAATTTCTAGCAACATTAATATTTGAATTGACTAAATAACCAAAACCGATTTAGTGAATCTATCTCCTATGGCACATTGTATAGTTTCTACTTGGTTTTTCGGCAGTTTTTCCTTCCCCCACCTGAAAAAACTATCGAGTTAATAGGAAAATGACCTCTCAAAATTATCATCTTGATCAAATTTCTGATCAGTAGAGTTGTTTGGTGAAACTTTTTGAACATTATCACTACCAAAAAAGTGTTTTCAGAAAAAAAAAAGACAAACAAAATAAATGTCATTACAAAACCATAAGATCTTTTGCTTGATTCAGAATCTAAAATTAATACATTTTTTAATCATGTTTGCTAAAAGTCAACACCGATTTTTATTTTGTTTTTTAAGATTTAAAAAAAAAGTGCATCAAAATACAAGTATAGGTAAACAAATTTGTATGGATGATCCTCTTCCTATGGAATATGAAATTCCATTTACACCAGGTACCTTGTTCGTTTCATCCCAGTCCTATGACTCTTCAACAAATCTGACTACCAAAAACATGACAACCTCTATGTAAACTATCATAATATTCAAACACCTAAGTAAATATGTATTAACAAATTTAATAATTATTATTATTATGTTATTAGTGAAAAAATTGTAATCATTTAATAAAATTATAATTTTTAATACTTCCTCTAGATTTGAACTCTTCAACATAGACCATTACGAAGAACCTGGAATGTCTGACAAGCAGAACAAACAAATTCCAGTTATTCAGCCACCTAAAGAATCACAATCTATGATGACACATGAAACTGCTTCTTCTGAAGTATCTTCACGTGATGAAATAAATATTCAGGAAAACCAATATTCTCAAATGTTTGTGAATGATGCAATGTCTAATTTAAATTTAAAAAATTAAATTTCATCTATAAATACTGGTATTGTTGATTCATCTAGTTGTGGCAGAGTCACCAGAGAAAGAATTAGAGGTACAATAAAATTCAAGTATTTAATTTTTAACGTTTTATATACATATATAAATATATAATGTGTCGTTATTAATTATTATAGGAACACAATATCCTCAGAGATCAGCTATGTCATCCTCATCACCTAAAAAAAAAAAACCAAAAAATCGTGAACCTGGTAAACCAGCAAGATTAAAAAAAGAGCCTATTCAAGTACCATCTGTAACTTTGCAACATGAAAATGATGGTTCTTTATATGGTGCGATTAGAAATGGTCGGATCTCCTTGCAAGTAAAGTATTTTAATTTTATGAACCCTGTCATGGTTTGTAAATATTTGTTGAGGAATTTATCGGTTGATCCTTACTTGTTTGAAAATGTATCAAAATATTCCATGTCAATTTTTGTTACTAACTATTTTAGTTTTTACTTAAATTATACATTTTTGATTATTATTTAAAAAAATGTTTGCTCCCAATTATTTTTTTTCTGGCATAATTTGTGTTATTATGTTATGTTAAAGCTTTTTGATTAATTTATTTTTATTTTTTGTTAGTATTTTTCATAATTAATAAAGGTCATACTTTTAGACATATTCATGTGTGATCTTAGTTCTGTTTTATAATAATAATAATTTTTAGTACAACATTGATTTGTTATCTTTTAATATTAATGTTCAATTTATATTCCATGATAGGTAATTGTTGATGACTGGATTGATCGGTATAAAATAAACAGAAATGAAGGTCTTTTGATGTTAATGCAGTTATTTATTGACGCTGCTGGATGTAAAGGAGTCATTACACCGGTTATGTTTGAAAAAATGGACCATGCAGCTATTATTCGAAAAATGACTGAAGAATTTGATGAAGTAAAATTATTTTCTTAAAAATTGTTTTTATAATTAATTTTTTAATTTTTTTTTTGTAGGAAAGTGGAGAATATCCTCTTATTATAAGTGGCGTTCAATGGAAAAAATTTCGATTAAATTTTTGTGACTTTGTGAGTCACCTTGTTAAACAATGCCAATATTCGATTATATATGATCAATTTTTAATTGATAACATGATTTCACTTTTAACTGGCTTATCAGATTCTCAAGTTAGAGCATTCAGGCATACTGCTACACTTGCTGATAAATTATTATTTTTTTAATTAAGTTACAAATTAGAATGTTTTTAATTTTCATTAATTTATAGCTATGAAGTTAATGACTGCTTTAGTGGATGTTGGATTAATTGTGTCCGTCAGTTTGGATAACACTCAATGCCAGTATGAAGCTGAGCATAAAAAAGCATTACGTAATAGATCGAGTGATCGTTTAGAAATATTAATGGCTAAACGCCAAGAGTTTGAAGAAAATATGTATGAAATTAAAAATATGTTAACATACATTTTCAAATCTGTATTTGTTCACAGATATAGGTTAGTTAAAAATTAAAACTATTTAATGATTGAAAACAAATATTTACTAAAATCTTTAATCATAGGGATATTGTACCTGACATACGAGCTATATGTATGACAGAAATAGGAGTTTGGATGATAAAATTCCACCAATACTTCTTAAATGATTCATATTTAAAGTATATTGGTTGGACTTTACATGATAAAGTCAGTGAAGTGCGTATAAAATGTATTCAGGTATGTATGAAATATTTTTTTTTTAAACAGTTTTTTTTTTATATTATTGATATATTCTTTTAATTTTAATCCCGTATTTAAATAAATGTAAATATTTCATAGTTTTTCTCTAGATTAGATTTTAATTTTTAATTCAGTTAAAATTATGTAAAAATATTTATTGTCTTAAGGCTCTTCAACCTTTGTATACGTCTGAAGATTTGAAAAGTAAGTTGGAACTTTTCACCAGTAAGTTTAAAGACAGAATTGTTGCAATGACTTTGGATAAAGATTATGAAGTTTCAGTTCAAGCTGTTAGATTAGTCATTTGTATTTTAAAGTAAACAGAATATTTAATTATTCCAGCCTTTAAATAATAATATTTTATATTTCAAAATATATTATAGACATCATTGCGGGGTTTTATCAGATAAGGATTGTGAACATGTATATGAACTTGTTTATTCTTCACATCGTGCTGTTGCTCAAGCTGCTGGTAACTTTTTAAATGAATGTTTGTTTAAACAAGAAGAAATTACCAAAACTGTGAGAACAAAGCAGGGGAAAAAACGATTATCAAACACACCATTAATTAGAGATTTAGTTCAATTCTTTATTGAATCAGAAGTAAGCCTTTAAAAAAAAAAAAAAAAAAAAATGTTAATATATTTTTACTGTTGGAATAATTTTAGTTACATGAACATGGAGCATACTTAGTCGATTCTTTAATCAATTCAAATGCAATGATGAAAGATTGGAAATGCATGACTGATTTATTGTTAGAAGAGTCAGGTTTAAGTGAAGAGAGAATGGATGATAGACAAGAAACTAGTTTGATTGAGTTAATGGTCTGTTGTATTAAACAAGCAGCTACTGGAGAAGCACCTGTTGGACGTAGACCAAATAAAAAAGTATATTAATCGGTCTGATATAATAATTTAGAAATAGTGAATTATACTTGTTATATACTATAGTCGTTTAAAGAACGTACATTTTAGAAACATTAGAACTAGTTGTGAATTTCACTAAGATGATAAGTAATCTAATAAAAAAATTTTTTATCAAAGTAGTGTCATTATTTTAAGTGTTTGTTAAACCTTTAGTTTTGTACCACTGCTGGTTTTTACAGAAGGGTAAGTTTCTGTTATTTAATCTAATTTGAACTTAATGACAACTAAAAATTATCAGGTGTAGGTAATTAATAAATTAAAACTTTTAAGTAATATGTTTATAATCATCTTCACTAAACTTTTTAAATCTAAAAAATAAAATATATAAATTTTAATATTTATAATTTCTTGACTCTTAATCTTTAATTCCACACTTATTTGAAAGTATATAGTTTAAAATAATGATACATTAAAATGGTTAATGATGGTCATAAGATACAAAAGACCCTTGATCAAATAACTGGGATTTATGAAAAAAAAGAAAAGTAGGAGATTGAATGCACTATGGTTTATTATTGTAATAAGATTTATATATTATTTTAAATAGATTGTGTCACCAAGTGAAATTAAGCAACTACAAGATGACAAACAGCGATTGACTGAATATTTTATTAAAGTATTGCCACAATTAATCGACAAATATAGAGCAGATTCTGATAAGCTAATTAATTTACTATCTATTCCTCAATATTTTGATTTAGATATATATACGACATCTAGACAAGAATCTGTAAGTTAATTATTATGAATATTATTTTCCGAATTTGTATGTAAATTATATGATACCTAATTAGATTATGACATTTTATAGAATTTGGATTTACTTCTAAAAAAAGTACTTATGATTACTGATAAACATCAAAATGATGAAGTCCTTGAAACATGTGCTAAAACATTAGAAATTCTATGTTCAAAAAAACAATTCTACTTTGGCTTCCAGGTGTTGTGTTCAAAAAAGTATCTTAATAGATACAATTACTAGTAAATATAGAGAAGCTATGGATGATTGGAATATTCTTATTGAAGGAGTAAGTATTTATAAAATGCATATCTCTTTTCAATTGTTATTCTAATATGCATGTTATATTTAGAATGAAAAACTTGATGATGATGAAATATACAATGTAGTTAATAGTATGAAGAAAATTTCAATATTTTATTCGTGTCATAACTTGGGACCATGGAATTTATGGGACATAATATTCAAAGACTTAAAAAAGGCTCATGAAAGTTCTAAACTATTACCTGAAGAAGTAATCTCATTTGTATGAATATAAATAAATATTAACTATTAATTGATGCTTTTATTTTTAAGGCTATTAAATATAGTATTTCTACCTGTATGTTTGCTATGATGTGGGAATTACACAACGTTGAAGATGTTTTAGAAAATGTACGTATTGAAGATTTAGAAGAACAAGTGATGCAAGTTAAGACTAAACTCTTTGATTTTATGGGTATCCTTCGTGAAATTTTAGCACATTCTTCAAAACTTTTATTTACAGAAGAGGTATTATTTTTATTGATTTTATTGATTTTCTATGATGATGATGAAATATGTGTTTTTAATAAATATGTATATATATATTTGTACAGGCTTATATATCAATATGTGATTTACTTGTTGTATTTAGTAATAAATTGGGTGTTAAACATCCAGTTATGGGGAAATTAATTTATGAATCTGACCAAGAACTTCAGGATATATTAAATAATTTTATTCAAAAAAATGTTTTTGTTTTCGTAGAAGAAGACAATTGTTAGTTGATAAATTGTTTAACCAATATATTATATATCAGAATTATTTGCTTATTTTTATTTGTTATTAAATAGGTATCCAAGATAAATATTCCAAAATTGAAGAATTACATAAAAGAAGAAAGTTTTTAGCATCTTATTGTAAACTAATTGGTTATGGAATGATTTCTATGACATGTGCTGCAGATATTTTTAAACATTATGTTAAAGTACAAATATTAATTTTATACTTATAGTATGACTGACTAATTAAGTTACTTTATGGGATATATTATCGACTGGTTAAAGGCAAAAGGAGTAAGCATTATGTATACTACAGAATAACTGAGAGTCCAAACATATAATCGCACGAGCGCCTATGTTCTAATGAACATTTACTAGTGAGATATTTCATTTT
Organism: Therioaphis trifolii; assembly: GCA_027580255.1. Classification (NCBI taxonomy): domain Eukaryota; kingdom Metazoa; phylum Arthropoda; class Insecta; order Hemiptera; family Aphididae; genus Therioaphis; species Therioaphis trifolii. Next base: position 39,613,200 of record CM050404.1, read on the forward strand.
TAATTTTTGGGACGAGCAAAATTTATTAACAGATATGTTTAAAAAGTAGGGGTTAAGTGCTTTTTTAGGGTATAAGCGACACTAATAAAAATTTTGTTTGTCAAGCACCAAACATAATATGGTACTTGGTTCTTACTATTTTCGCTTATCACCTTTAAAAAAAAAAAAAGATATAAGAACTTAAAAAAAATTGTTAATTTTAACTTAATATGATATACTTATAATGATAAAAAATTAATATTATGTTTCAATATAACTATTGCCTGGTCACAAAATTAATATAATGAAGTATGAAAAAGCATAAAAACTTCATTATTAAAGTTTTGATGAAACCCCAAGCCTCAGCATCAAAATATAGAACATGTAAAAATTTTGATTTTATTTTCCTGAAAAGTTGTTAAATGATCGCTAAACCCCTTTTGCCTTTTACTAGTCGATATATCTCAAGTGACTAGTTTTTTAAGTTTTACTTCATTATTAGTTTTACATAATATTCATTAATTATTATAAATTATATGTTTTAGTCTTATAATGAATATGGAGATATCATAAAAACAACTATTGGAAAAGCCCGTGAAATTAATAAAGTACTTTGTGCTAAAACCATAGTTTTCAGTTTAGTTACTTCATTTAAAGAATTACAAATCAACTGTGGCACATTCCGTGTATCTAGGTCTTCTCAAGAATTTAGTAGTTTGAAAGTATAATTTAATTAGAATTAATTAGTCATGTATAAATTTACCAAATTATTTTTTTTTTTTTTTAGGAATTAGCTAAAAGATTTGCTTTATCATTTGGATTTGATGCAATGAAAAATCGTGAAGCAGTTGCGGAATTACATCGTGAAGGCATTTTATTTGCTGTTAGTAATAATGAAGACATTGTTCCAGATGACCCATTAGTACCACCCCCACATGTTACATTTTTGGAAATATTAGCTGAATTCACCAATAAACTGCTTAAACAAGATAAACGCATTGTGTATGTTATTTTTTATTCATTTATATATTTTTTTTAAAAGACTAATATTTGAGTTATTTGCATAATCAGTGGTATAATTTTTTTTTTCAATCCGTGGATTGGTTGAATGATGAAATATTCTTCCATTCTTCTCTATTCATTGTGACTTTCTTTAGTTCTATATAATATGACTCTCTTCTTATATCCAGCATGATTTGTTTCATATTGACCAGTGCTGTAGTCCTGAAAATAACAGATGGTATACTATGAGTTATAATATTATACGTTTATACCACCATTTATACCTACCATTTAGGTAGGAAATTGTATTTTTATATCATATACAAAGATTACAACAGCACTTAATATGTTATTTGATTGTTGATCGTTGATAATCTAATCTACAGTACATTGCCGTCCATCACCCATAATGTATAAAACTATATATATATATATTTATTTATTTATTTATTTATTTATATAAATTACTTTTTATACAAATTATGTATTATAACAATATACTTATTTCACCGTTTATTTTTAGTTTTTCTATAAAAAACTATTTTTAATAATATATATATATATATATATATATATATGACTTTAATCTTTATATTATTTGGTGATTTCACTACAACGGAGAGTATACGACCTTAATCAGAAGGTATACGGAGTTTATTAGAAATGACCAGAAGGTATACGGCATATACCGCCATATACCCTCCACTACAGCCCTGTATATGACTGTCTAGGTCTTCCTCTTACTGGTTTTACCTCGATTTTTCCTTCAATTATAGTTTTCCATGTATTGTTCCTTATGAGATTTTCTATTCACTTCTATCTTCTCTCTGTGATTGACGTCCATATTGCTCTTTTTTCATTTAGTCTTTTTTACACTTCTTCATTAGTCACTCGGTCTGTCCAAGGAATTTTTAGGACCCTTCTCCAGCACCATGTTTCAAAAGCCTCTATTTTTCTTAGGTTAGCTTTCAATATTATCCACGATTTAGCTCCATATAATATGCCACACTCTATACAAGTGTTTTTCTAATGTTTATATTTATACCATTTGTAGTTAGGAGTTTCTTCTTTTTGAAAAAAGCTTGTTTAGCTTGTGCTATTATACATCTTATATCTGTAGCACTTTTCCCGTCACTAGTGATTTTGCTTCCTAGGTATGTATAACTATTTACGTTTTCCAACTTAATACCATCCATGATTATGTTGGTATCAACTTGTTGTCTTCTACCAACTAGTATCTTTGTCTTTGTCTTCTTAATATTTTTATTGTATTCTTGTTTGAGTGTGTTATTCATTTTTTGGAGCATTCTTTCTAGATTTTTTTTACTGTCTGCTATCATGGCAATATCATCTGAAAATCGAAGCATCTAGCATTCCACCAATCTTGATCCCTTCTATATCTTCCTCTTTCAGATATTTTAGCGCTTCCTCAATGTATAAGTTAAATAAAGTAGGTGATAAATTACACCTTTGTCTTGCTCCTTTTTGAATTTCGCTTCTTTGTATGTGTTGTATTTGCCTTTTATCACAGCTTTTTCATTTATATATAATTTATGCATTAATGTTTTGTCTTTAAAGTCAATACCTATCTTATCCATAATATGAAAAAGTTTTTCCCATCTAACATTGTCAAATGCCTTTTCCAAATCAATCAAAATATATATATGGGTTTATTTATCCTGATCATTTTCTCTATAATTAATCTAAGACATAGGATTGCTTCTCTTGTTCCTCTATTTTTCTAAACCCAAATTGATCTTCAGTTAAAACATCCTCTCTTTTCTTTTCTATCATTTTATGCATTATTTTTGTTAAAATTTTCGACGCATGGGATATACGGCTTAATGTTCTATACTCTTCACATTTTTCAGGTTTTTGATTTTTTGGTATAGGTATCATTACACATTTTTCGAAGTCTTCAGATAATCTTTTGTTTCATTGGCATTTATTATTATATTACACAGTGCTTCTTTTTCAGTTCCTTCTAAGGCTATCAGAAGTTCACCATTCAGATTATCGATTCCAGGGGCTTTATTGTGTTTTAGTTCCTTTATTGCTAATTCAATTTCTTCTGTCATGATGGTAGATCTTATTGAGTCATAATTTCCATTTTCCAGTTCTGGGGGTCTGTGCCTTATGTCCGTGTTTCCTATTTTGTATAACTCTTCTATGTATTCTTTCCATACTAGAATTTTTTCTCTTTCTTCCCATATTTCCATCTTTACTTTTAAGTACTTTCACTCCGCTTTGTATGTCCCAAAAAACTGTTTTATAATTTTATATGCTTTATCGTTTAAGCCCCTAACTAGACAATTTTTTATTTCTGAGCACTTATTTTCTAACCATTTATCTTTTGCTCTCTTAGCTTCTCTGTTCACCATGTTTCTGTATTTTTTGTACTCCCTCTTAACCTCTTCTGTTTTTCCATTTTTATACTTTCTCCTTGTCTCTATGAGCTCTACTAGTCTAATGCTAATCCATGGCTTTCTTGGACTGTTCTTTGTTTTTCCTAATGTCTTATTAGCCGTATTTGTGATTGCTTCATCAAACCTTTTCCATGTATTCTCATAATTTTCTAGTTTTTCTGTTGGTTTTATTCGTATTATTCTATTTACCTCCTCAAAAAATTGTTTTCTTATTCCTTTCTGCTTAAGTTTTTTTACACAACATTTTTTTCTTTTTCTCTTGATTTCTTGTAGACTTCTTAAGACATAATCTTGTTTTCAGGATTACTAGATTATGATTTGAATTTATGTCTGCCACTGGGTAACTTTTACTTTGCTTTACCTGATTTCTATATCTTTTTTTTACTAGTATGTAATCCAACTGATATCTGTTACCTCCTCCTGGCATGGTCCAAGTGTATCTTCTCCCTGTTGTGAGAATAACGTGTTGGTGATTATCATATCCCTTTCCTTACAGAATTCTTTAAGCCTATCACTCTTTGGATTTCTTGTTCCAAGTCAAAACTTTCCTGTTACTCCTGGTTCTGTTCTCTCGCCTACAACGGCATTCCAATACCCCAAAATGATTAAATTGTCTTTTTTTTTTGCCATTTTTATTACTTCTGAAATTTGTTCGTACAATTCCTTGATTTTTTGTCTTTGTGACTAGATGTTGGCATGTAAATCTGTATTATAAATGTATCCGTTTGTTTGGTTTCTATTTTGATACCTATGATTCTTTCGTTTAAGTGGATAATACTCTTGATCTTGTGACCAAAGTCTTTATTTACTATTATCCCCACTCCTGCTATTTTGTCCTCGTCGCCATTAAATATTATTCTATAGTCTCCAGACCAGAAATCCCCTATTCCTGTCCATTTAATTTTGCTAATACCTAGGACATTAATTTTATAATGTTCCATTTCTAACTTCAAGTTTTCAAGTTTTTCATATACTCCTAGTGATCTGACATTCCACGTCGTTATTCTCATCTTCAACTTCTCTTTTGACGACCTTGTATTAGCAGTCCCTACCTGGAGATTCTAACGGGAGACTATTTTACCACCGAAATTCTTTACCTCTATAATCATCATCATTTCATCATTATCTTCAGGAAAATTAATGCAGTAGTTTCGTCTTGCTTTCCACATCGCAGTTGGTGAGCCATTACTTGACCTATCTTCAAGCTGCCTTCATCCTGCCCTTCCATTGCCGTTAGTTCTGCTACAAAACAAGCCAAATGGTCGGTAGTAGCGGTTGCTGTTTCCCTCCGTTACCTCTTTTTAATCGCCTTTTACGATAAGCAGGAGTTACTGTGGTCCTATTCTTACCCTGGACCCACAGGGGTAAGTGATATAAATAAAAAAAAAAAAAAAATTACATGAAGACATAAGAAAAAGATATCTAATTATTGTTCTTACTTGTTTTCTCCTTGTATTTAATTTATTTTTCTTCACTTGTGATTATTTTTCTAGTCTCAATTATTTGGATAAACAAATTAAGTCAGCAGATCCTTCAAGTCTAACTAAAGATTGGCAACCTTGGGTGTTATATAGAAGCAGTTTAATGCACGGTGATGTTGAACCTGGACCACTTACATCATGATGTTTATATACGCATAAAAATAAGAAAGGAATTTGTAAATTAATTTTCAAATTATATTATAGAACTATAATTTTATTTAATATATTCGTATTTATACAAATTAATTTTTTAGATGATGATGAAGATGAAGAATCAGATTAAGGATTTAGATATAGGCATTTATGTTTTAATTAAATTTAAAGATTTTACTTTTAAAACAGAATATACTTTTTTTTTTTTTATTTGATAACTATGCAGGTAATTTTTAGTTTGTTTTATTTATATAATATTTAAGCATTTTTTTAGTTACTAAATTTAAACTGTTGTTGAAATGTCATATTGGAATATTTTATACACTGCTGTGTGTTTTTATCATTTTATCCATGTTCAAATATATTTTATTACCTCATATATGCATAACTTTTTTTTTTTTTTTAACAGTTGGTTTGGGTTAATTTAATTTAATTTTTTTCTTTAAAATGTGAAAATAAATTTAAAGCATGCTTTCTATTGGTTTACATGATTACTAAATTATAGTAGCCATTATTTTAGTTAATGTATTTTTAAATTATTTAATTTAATCTTAGAAAATATATTTTTAATAAATTTGTTTGAAAATTATATTTTTTGTTTTAATTAATGCTATATATATATACCGTGTGTCCGCGGAAACAGGGTACACTTTACCACTCATTACCCTGTAGGTACATACCTATTCTGTGTAGGTACTCTTTAATTGTTTTAATAAAATAAAAAATTTTATTTTTATTACAAAATAAATAGTTACATAGTTACATAATTCTTTGTTACATTAATATTATATATAATCAAAGTAAAAGGTAATATTATAGGTTTATATGATTATTGTATACTTTATTATTGAAATGTCAAAAGCAAACATAATTTGCATAAGAATACATGGGGGTTTAACCTTTATAAATATTAAATAGTTATTTTAAATAAGTACTAATTTTAATCGTTCATTCATGTAAATGTAATAGATACCACAGAAACTTATCTAGAATGAAGTTATAAAACATACATAGTTCTTGAGATATCTAATTATATAATATAATTATATATATTATATTATATTATATAAGTGCTACTACAGTCAGTAGAAGCTATACAGGATCTGATGATACAATAATCATAAGAATAGTGGTACTTGTTGTTTGATAAATAACCATTTAAATTACACATTAAATTATCAATAACATTAACACGAATACTAAATTTACAGAATGTAATATGTAACTATTATATGTAATACAAGAAAACATTTTAACATTTTTTAATGTTAGGACGTCCTCCTCCAGAATGTTGTTCATACACTTCTATTGTTGCATATTCTTCAATCGCCATCAAAGCGAGAGTGTCATCGTCACTAATACATCTGCCTTCAAACTTGAATCTTAAGTCTGCCATATTAAGACCCTGCAATAGGTATAGTAAAAATAAATTTAATATAACATAAAAAAAAAGTGTACCACAGGTAGGCAATTTAAACTTTTGCCAATGCAGGGCTTTATATTCTTTGTTTATTGTAAGTTTACATCTTATAGACGCAAGTACGGTTTGATATTACGTTTAATAAATAACTATTACTGGTAATCTGAATAATAGAATTAAAAATAAAGATACGTCCATTACGCCAGCCCCTCCCCAACTAAAAATACTCAGATTTTTATTATGTTTAATTAGTACGTAATTTGTATGAATTTGTACGACCATTTTTGGAATTTGTACGCAATTCGTTCGTCGGTAAAAATTGATTTTATGTGGGAGGGGCTGGAGTAACGTTACTCCAGCCCCTCCCGGCTCTCTAAACACACGTTTTACAAAGTTTATACATGTAAATAATTAGTACGTAATTTGTATGAATTTGTACGACGATTTTTGGAATTTGTACGCAATTCGTTCGTTGGTAAAAATTTATTTTATGTGGGAGGGGCTGGGGTAACGTTACTCCAGCCCCTCCCGGCTCTCTAAACACACGTTTTACAAAGTTTATACATGTAAATAATTAGTACGTAATTTGTATGAATTTGTACGACCATTTTTGGAATTTATACGGAATTCGTTCGGCAGTAAAAATTGATTTTATGCGGGAGGGGCTGGGGTAACGTTACCCCAACCCCTCCCGGCTCTCTAAACACACGTTTTACAAAGTTTATACATGTAAATAATTAGTACGTAATTTGTATGAATTTGTACGACCATTTTTGGAATTTGTATGCAACCCCCTCCTGAGTTCTAATCGAAAAACCCTTTTTCCCGTGTCGCCCCGCCACAATTCGGAATTTTCCACTTTTTTCTGCGCGAAAATATTAAACGCCATTTGTATGAATTTGTATGCAACCCCCTCTCGCGTAATAATTTAAGAATATATCTAGTAACCCTAATAAAAATGTATTTGTTAAAAAAAATTTTTTTGTTATTTATAGATATATATATATCACGGTTATCTACACAGGTTGGCGCACGGCGTGTTATCGCTGGTCGATGCGGCGAACGCAGTGAACTATTAGCGCTAGTAGTCAGTGGGCCTACATTTACATTCGTATGTACTGGGAAATCGAAGATTTTTTATTCAAATTCGTTATTATCGTCCTAACGACTAAAATTACGAATTAAAAACATTCCACAATTATTGTAAACCGTGAAAAGGTGATTATGACTGACATCAGCAAATAATAATCAAAATTAATTGGTAAAAATATTTTTAATGATAAAATTAACATAAAATATATATACCTAAATAATGTTTGATTTAGTTAACTAAGGCAGTGTTTATTATAAAAAAATGCATACATTGGTATCTCTTATTTATTTTATAGTGTTTGTTATTATTTGTTAAATTAATTAATTAATTAAATCACGTGTATTATGTACTGTTACTCCCTACACCACCACAAGCTTAGCTTAAAGGTGTAGGTAATTTTTATTATTTCTTTAAATTCTTTGTATTGTGTTTTTCAAATAATAAAAAAAAATTATAAATTCAATTCAATTCAAATAATTAATGACTACAAGTCTTTCTTACCCAGTTATAATTTATTTTATTTATAAAATATCTGTAAAATAAAATACCGAATAAACATAATATGTTATTATTAATTTGTTTATTACTTATTCTTTATGTAATAAAACCTATTTAGTAGTTGGTTAACACTTAATATGATGTTAGTAGAAAGTTTTCCTTCATACTTATTGACCAAGATATAATGATTTATGTTAAAACCCAATAATTCAAATTGTAAAAATACGTAACAGCAATATAATGTTTGGAACAAACATAGGTATTGTCGTTTACAACAAAGTTTTTCCTTGGAATAGCTTTTTGCCATTTTTGCCGCAAACCAGTATCTTTTGGTTCTGAAAACTGTGACACCTTTTTTGTGTTGCTTTTGTAGCCTGAAGTACATCAAACTATACAACACTAAGCCACCATCGCAATAAAACTACCTACTACCAACAGTGGCGGACTGGAATAAAAAAAGTCCGGGGTGCAAAAACATTTTTAGGGCCCTATCAATATTCTATAAAATAAAAAAACATATAATGCACTTTATATTTTATTCTCAGTAAATTTTTTTAATGTATTCATTATAGTACATACTTATTTTCTTAAATAAGAAGAATTTCAGCTTTTAAACAATAGGACTGTATAAAATTAATCTTAATAGTGTAAAATAAATTAAATTTTTTTATAATAGTTACATTTTTATCTTTTGAAAACAATTAATAATTATATTTGTATTTTATATTAATTAATATTTAAATTTGTGTATATAATATGTATAATTTTTAAAAATGTAATAATTTTGAAAATGTTGTAGAACTTTCTGAAATTTTATCAATTATAATTTCTGTATCAGGCAAATAATCGTTTTCTATACTTAGAAGAAATTGCGCGTTTAATAAACCTTGTTCCATTGTTGAACGTAATCTGTTTTTTATAATTTTCAACTTGGAAAATGCCCTTTCACAATTTGTTTGTGTGCATGCCAGAGTTAATATATATTTATATAATATATATAAATTTGAATACGCCGCTGAATGCAAATTATATTTTTGTGAAAATTTAAAAACGCATGGTATGCATTCTTCGCAATCATTTTTTTTTTAATTTTAGATTTAGAAAAGTCGAAAGATTAATCATCGCCATTGTTGTCATCACTACTTTCATCTTCGATTTGTTCACTATTTACTGGTTCATTTGTTATTAAGCAATCTTTATAGTCGGATACATTTTCAAAAAGTGCTTTTGAGGATTTTATAATAGTTTTATAAGAACGTGCAAAATGTCAAAGTTCTTCTTGTAAATCTTCATACTTAAGGTTAACTTTGTCAGCTAAAAATCTTAAATTCCCAAAATTATTTACGAAAATACGAATTCAATAGTTGGTTATGTACTTATGTCTATTTTAATCATTTACAATTTATACTTTTGTATTATTTATTTTAATATTATGTTTTGATAATAAATTCAAATTAATAATAAGAATAAAATGTGATGGTGGCAAATAATGATAAAGTAATTATTTTCAATATTAAAAACCTTTTTGGTTTTTCTATGGGCCCGGGGTGCGATCGCACTTTAGCACCCCGGGCCAGTCCGCCACTGACTACCAATTATGTAATGACAACAATACAAAATAATGTCGAAATTCGAAAATTATTTTGTTCTTTGTCATGCATTAAGAATGTACTCATGTTATCTCTAGGTTAGGTGTCGGTTGTGTTCTTATCACCTTTTCACGGTCTACAATAATTATTGTGGAATGTTTTTAATTCGTAATTTTAGTCGTTTGGGTGATATAACGAATTTGAATAAAAAATCTTCGATTTCCCAGTATGTATAAATGTAAACGTAGGCCCACTGACTACTAGCGCTAATAGTTCACTACGGTCACCGCATAGACCACCCGTCTGCATTAGTATCATAGTGGCGTGCGCCAACCTGTGTAGATAACCGTGATATATATATATATATCTGTGTGTGTGTGTGTGTGTGTGTGTGTGTGTGTGTGTGTGTGTGTGTGTGTGTGTGTGTGTGTGTGTGTGTGTTTATGTGCGTGTACACTGTACAACGTAGGTACATTTAGAAATATAGTATTTTTTATAATTTTTGAACGTTTGAGTAATTTATAAAATAGTTATAATTAAATCATATTTTGAAAAAAATTAATTAAACTGTAATCAACTTGTTAAAAATTGTTCAATGCATAGTTATAAATCTATACCTATTAAAAAATATTATGAATAAAAATAAATAAAATAAAAATAATAATAAAAACAAAAAACAAAAATAACGGTACAATCGACATTGAACGAAAATAACATGGATATTTTATATATATATTAGCTAATTTGTACGTTATTATCTCCATTAGAAACTTGTACAAGCATATTATTAATAATATCTATATGAACGAAATACATTATTACCTACAAAATAATTTGTACATTTTCAATTTGATACATTTTATAGAAATTTCAACTTTAAGTGCTTATTAAAAAAAATATGCCAATGTGTTTTTAATATTTTTCAACTGCTGTTAATTGTAACAGTATATCAGTAGAGTTTTGTGTTAGATTTACACTAGCAAAAACTTACAAGGAACCTTGTATTTTATTTTCAAGTTTTTTGCCAGAGCGAAAAATTTTTTATCGACATTAATTAAAAAAAACTCATATAATCGAACATTTCTTAAGCCTATAAATAGCTCAGCATGAGTCAAAATATTATAAGAATAATATTATAATATTATAAGTAGACGAGAAAAGTGTATTGTTGTTTTATATTTGTAATTTAGATGGCCATGACCCATCCATTATCCCCACTGGAAATGCCCTAAGACTTCTGAAATTTCCTTTTAGAAAAAATTTTGAAACAAACTTGGGATATTGACAAACCAAGATATTCACGATACTTCACAATATGTTCATTTAAATTTGAATTTTAGTGTAAAAGGTGTTTATAGTGTATTCTTTAAAATGTATAAATGGAAAAAATAAATAACTCAAGCATTCAAAAATTATTAAAAATACTACTATATTTCTACATGTACCTCCGTTGTACTCACACACACACACACACACACACACACACACACACACACACACACACACACACACACACACACACACACACACACACACACACACACACACACACACACACACACACACAGGCCCGCGCTAACTAGGTGTGCGAGGTGTACGAAAAACAAGGGCGGCAAAAAGTGGTAATATTCCAGGGGCGGCAAATTTTAATATCTATCTAAGTGTTTGGGAATTAATTTTGATTTTTGACGCTGAGGCGTTTAGTAGGTATCGTGTGGTTCTATCGTCTATCAATATGTTTTTGACATGCAATTCGTAATAAATATACAACATAATACAATATAACAAATAAATATAATAATTTATAAGAGGATAGTAACTAGCGACATTGTGTACAATTTATACATATATATATTATATATATTTTATTATTATTATATATAATAGCTTCAAAAGAGTGGCTGTAATGCTGTATCGAGTTATTTAAACAAATTAAAAATAAATCGGTAAAATTTCGTCTGTCCACGAGAAATACCCAAGATAAGCCGAGCACTAGACACTATAGTAATATAATATAATGTTTTAGAGATAAGTGAAAATTTAAAAGAATACTTTACAAAGAAAAGAAGTGACGAACATTTTTTAGATATTATCTCAAAGTCAAAAAAGTTATCTTTAGATGTAAACGGAGACACTACATTTCCAATAGAAAAAAGACTTAGGAAAAGAAAGAAACATTTTGACTATGAAACTGAAGATGAACCCATAATTTTATTGATCCACAAAATAGTTTTAAATGTAACTTTTACTATACTATTTTAGATTCTACTTTATTGTCACTTAATGAAAGATTTGAGTTACTTAGATCAAATTCGGATATATTTTTAATATTTTATTCAATTAAGAATTTAGTACAAATGTCTGATAAAGAATAACTCAAACATTGTAATGATTTACAAGTACATCTTACCGATAATGTCCTTAATGAATCTGATATAAGTGGTCCTGAGTTGTATGAAGAAATTATATCATTAAAAATTCATTTAAAATTAGATTACAATTCTCATGATGTTTTAAATTATATTCATACAAATGGCGTATCATCATTTTTCCCTAACATGTGTATTGCCCTACGTATTTATTTAACAATGCCAGTTAGTGTTGCTACAGGAGAAAGATCTTTTTCAAAGTTAAAAATAGTCAAAAACTACCTTAGATCAACCATGAATCAAGATTGATTGACTAATCTGTCAATTATTTCAATTGAACATCAATTATGTCAAAGTGTGGACACAAAATCATTAATTGAAAAGTTTTCAGCTGTAAAAGCTAGAAAAGTTCATTTTGTTTAAGTTAAAAAAGACATTTATATAATAAGCTACTTTGTAACATTATAATAATATATTCTATGTATTTATAAAATACCATATAATCATGATATAATATATTATGTATACTGTGTTCTTTTTTGTAGAAGTTAAATTTTTTTCATCTTGAATTTAATGTTTTGTTATAATTATTTTAAAGTTCATATTACTGAATTATTGTGTATATATCCAGTCTATAGGTTTGTAGGTAAAGAAAAAAAGTTGATTTTATCAAATTTATTTCATTGAGGTAAAGTTGTCTAACATTTTAAAATAATATATTATGTTTTTATGTTTAAATTGAATTAATTTATTGGAAGACAGCTAATAACATTTGATATAGGTACTTACATGCTACAATCCTCATACCGAAATATGCAAATACAATTTCTGTTCAGTCAAGGTATGATATTGAGTGATCAAGTAGGTGGGGGGGGCAATTTTTTTATAGAACAAAGGCAGCTGAATAGGTCAGAGCGGGCCTGCACACACACACACACACACACATATGTATATATATATATATATATATATATATATATATATATATATATATATATATATATATACGTAGGATTTAAATTTTAAAACATTATTATTACATAAAACAATTAAAATATCAATAAACAACAATCAAAGAGTAAGATATAAACGGGAGCACGAAAACAAAACCGATATTGCAATTTCGATTTTGGTTTTAAAAACCCGGTTATGAGCTACCAAGATATTGGTTAACCACTCATATAACAAAAAAATTAATTTGTAACAATACCTTTTTATTTGGATTCCTAATATATTCTTTAATTATTACGCGAGAGGAGGTTGCATACAAATTCTAAAAATGGTCATACAAATTCATACAAATTACGTACTAATTATTTACATGTATAAACTTTGTACTATGTGTGTTTAGAGAGCTGGGAGGGGCTGGGGTAACGTTACCCCAGCCCCTCCCGCATAAAATCAATTTTTACTGCCGAACGAATTCCGTACAAATTCCAAAAATGGTCGTACAAATTCATACAAATTACGTACTAATTATTTACATGTATAAACTTTGTAAAACGTGTGTTTAGAGAGCCGGGAGGGGCTGGAGTAACGTTACTCCAGCCCCTCCCACATAAAATCAATTTTTACTGCCGAACGAATTGCGTACAAATTCCAAAAATGGTCGTACAAATTCATACAAATTACGTACTAATTAAACATAATAAAAATCTGATTATTTTTAGTTGGGGAGGGGCTGGCGTAATGGACGTAATAAAGATGGATATTAACATAATTGGCAAAAAATAATATATCATACAAGTTTACTATAGATTTGAAAAGGGTAGTCTTAGGTCTGGTAAAGAATTAAAGAATAGACCTAAATTAAATTAGATAGATTTCCTAGTGATAGAAGTCTATCAAGTGAAATGTTTTGTTCATAGTTAGTACTTACGTGGAATGTTAGACATGATCAAGTGTTGAATGAGGTACGAGGACAAAAATACGGTCAATAATAGGAAGACAAAATATATAATATATCTACAAACATTAACTAATTTTTTTTATAAGAATGATATATTAGATATTTTACAACGGGTTGATAGACAGTCAAGCTTTAAATTACATTGAAGGTACCTCATAAATGGATTACCAAGTGTATTAGTTAATCTTTTTTCGTAGCCAATACATTTTACAAATTTTTTCTGTACTCTTTCTAATTTTTCTTTATGTGACATCGTAACAGGGTTCCATATTATAGAACCATATTCTAATATAGGTCGTACTAAACCATAGAAAATAATTTTAAGGTAGTTTATGTCGTCAAAAGATTTGGTAGCTCGAATTAAAAAACTAATAGTTTGAATTGCTTAAGACAAATCTGATCGATGTGGGTGGGAATTGAAATGTAACCCCGAGGATTCATATATACTCTAGCATACATACTCTAGCAGAATTTTTTCACCTATCAAATAATCAAATGCGATTTTATTTTTAGTTCTCTAAAAAGGTTTTTTTAGAACATTAATTCATATTAAGACTCAAGCCATGATTAGAACACCATTTGGATAGTTTATTTAGATCGTCTTCCAACAAAAAACAATCTTCTATTGTAAAATATGATTTAAGATTATCGATGAAAAATTAAAATTTAGAATATTTAAAACAAGTATCAATATCGAACAGAAATTTTAGGAATAATCAGGGAGGTAGATGTCCTCTTTGAAGTACACCAGATGAAACATAAAATAGGGAAGGAAGGCGTCCATTAATTTATGCTTGTTGATATCGATTAGACAATACAATTTAAACCATAGGTTAAGATAACCGGAGATATCAATTATGTTTAGATTATGGATGGGAAGTTCATGATTTACTGCATCTATAAATGTTTTTCGAATGTCAGTATAAATTTCACTCACTTGGACACAGGCCCGTATACAGGGGGGGGGGGTCCACCCCTGAACCCCCCCGAAATATAATATAATATAACAAAAACTAACTACACACGTCTTAATGTTTAAATGTATAATTGTACAATTATTAGTTATGTATTTTTAATTCATGTATTAAAAATTTTTTCCCCCCCCCCCCCCCCCCCCCCGAAAATTGATCCTGGATACGTGCTTGCTTGGACACCAGATTTAATTGGTTCAAGTATATCGGAAGAAAAGCTAAGTAAATTAGTTATAATTGATAGTCCGGATTTATATCTATTTTAGTTCGATGACAATAATTTTTTAAATGAAAGTGTTGTAAGGAGCTCTAGTGATTTTTAGAATAGTTTAGGAACAGATGAGAGTTTAGAGATGGGTTTGAAACACAACACTTAGAACCAGATTTAAAAATAGGGATGGTAAAACTGTGTTTTCAAAAGGTCAGAAATATGTCCCGTATTCTTATATCCCGTCTCCATATGTTAAAAAGATAATGAGACCCAAATATAAGCATGTAACAGCCACTAAATGGTTCGCAGCCGGGTCGTGATCTTAATTAGCTCCGAGCATATATACGTATACATTTTGTTCTACCTTGACTGTCAATATGAAAAACTAATTTATAAAGATATTTCTTAATACAAAACTAATAACAATAATGAGAAAAATAAATTTATGGTTTAGTTATACTTACAGTCATTTCACAATATTTGAGCATCAATTTCTGTAGAGGAGTTTGAATTTTCATCCGAAACGGTAATATTTCATTATTAGTGCTTAGAACATTTATATAAATCCTTCTTGAGGTATCTCTATGAATATTGTTAGGAGTATCCTATAATATACACAAAAAATAAATTAAAATCATTAAAATACACATATACATCTGACCAACATAAATGAATGTCAATCATTTAATTACAAATGAATTATACATGCATAATATGTGGGCGTTGGGCTCATAGAGTTAATTATATTTTCTAAAATCGTATTAATTAGGTACACTCATTTAATGAAATATTTGAAGTTTGACAAAATATTTAATAAAAGATTTGGTTTTGTATTTTTCAAGATAACTTATATTCCAGCAAGATCTTGATTTTCAGTTTAATTCCATCATAATATTAATATTTACGAAAAAGTTTTGACTATTGTTAACAATTATAAACTAATTCATATTATATATACATTTCAATATAGGCAGGTTTAGGCATATTATGATTGACATGGTAATAGTATTATTGTTGATAAACATAAAGAATAAATGTCGAGATAAAAATAGAATGTCATTATCATAGTGATAATATTGATAATTGACTAACTTCCTCACATTTAACATAAATTACTATACACATACATGTACAGAAAAAATGATATTGATATAATAATAGAATTATTAGATCTTATATTTTTTAATAAAAAATATATTATAATACCTTATCTTTTCTTTTTTTTTTTTTTTTTAATATTGTTTTCATAAAATTTTTCGAACTTACAAATTTAGTTAATGCCTTTGTTTGTCCTGATACCTATGGTAAGAAAAACACAGCCCATTCGTAAGTCTTTAAATATTATAACTTCATTATAAGGTAAAGTGATACCTCCCCTAATGGACACCTCCTAACAGCGGACATTCCCAATAGTGGATGCTTTTTTGAGGACGGGACGTTTTTACTACTTCTCAATATAAAAATTTCCGAACTGAAGCTTTGCTCAGAATCGTTATATTGAAGAAACTGAAGATAGTTTCTTTAAAATTCAATCCTTTGTGAGATGCGAAGAACTCTCATCACCATTATCTTTTCTCCAAGGAGACTATCCACAGTATGTTTTAGATTACCATGTTTCTGGAAATTTTTCCTACCGGTAAATACTAATGTTACCGTAAATACCGGTTACCGTAACCTAACCTAACCTAACCTAACCGTTTTACGGTAATTACCGTAAATACCGTATAACTGGTAATACCATAAATACCAGTAGAAAAAAATTACCGGACACCGGTACCAAAGTTTTAGATACCGCCACATAAGAAAAATACCTGAATAAATTGTGAAATTGATCTTTTACAGAAGACAGTATTATTGCTAGGTATAAATTTTAAATATGATAATTTAAATAAGAAGGGAAGGTAAAATAAGGATTTATCCACCTACAATAAAGCTTCTAATCAATTTTCAACATTAACTGATCTTATAGGAAAACGTCACGAAATTAATTTACTGAAAATAAAATCACCTTTAAAGTTTCAACAATACTAAAAATTATTTTATAGCTTAATTTTTTAGAATGAGATACTAAACAATTTTTTATATAACAGTAAAATGCACAGCACAAGTAGTTTACATGAATAATATTATTTCGTATGCTTACTTCCATTGTTCCTGACATTTTCGTTTCTGACTTGGCGAATGTGAAGAATCAAAACGTGAACGGCACCAAGAGTAAAAGACGGCGGAAACGAGAAACGCCGTGTATTTCGACGAGCATCAATTTATAATGTAAAATGATACGTTAGAGAAATTCGGCAGAGACCATGTGAGTAATACCGAACGTCAGTAGTGGACATGAACAGAGCAGAACAAATACTGAAATAATAAGTGCTGCCGCCATGACAATAAATAGCCCCTCTCCGCAGCGAACCTAGCGGCCGTTTCGTCTAAGTGGTTCGCAATCTAATTAAATGAATTGCCACGTTTTTTTTCATTTAAACGTAATTTACCAATAATACTTGAAAAATATATTAAAACTAGTTATGTAACAGTTAAAATCAAAGAAAAATAACGCAAATAAGTACAGGGAATATTGAATAAAATATTAGTGAAAAAAAATATTTATAATTAACAAGTATGTACATCTATCAAAACATTAAAAAAAAAAACGCAAAACAAGAAACATTTAATAAAATATTATTCATTACCATTATTTTCAACTAATAAATAGGTTATATAAATAGGTATACAGTCAAAACATAAACCTAGCCTAACCTATAATAACTAACAACCTAACCTAACATAAACCTAACCTAACGCAACACAAGGAAATTTTCGTGTCACCGACTATATTTTTACATAGGATGAGAACACATGGCTAACAGGTTGGTGGAGAGGAAGTGCGGGTCGTGGTACAAAGGTGCAGCCATTTGTCGTGTCACTGACTATAGTTTTTGTTTGACAGAGGACGTGTTTTTTCAATCAAAATATTTCAAAAATGTTGTTCCATCTGTATTCAAAGTTTCATTATCATTGGATCGACCTATTTCTTCAAATAAATACTTTATGTTAAAAATTGACGTAAAAACCGTTTATTACATAAACATCTATAATAATTTACCTAAACGATTACAATAAAAAATCTTGAGTCATGATTTTTAATTTTTTGGTATCATTAGTGAAGTGTATGAGTAAGACTTATTAAATTTTCTAAAGTGTGAATTATTGTATTTAAACAAACATAAAAATATTTTACGGAACGGTACGGTACGGTGTCTGTCGGTACGTGTCTGACTAGTGTGTCACAAAACAAACACAATCATGCTTTATTTGTTCAACTCTCGTGACGGACCGCATTTTTGAAGAGAAAGTAATAATAAAACGAGACCTTTTCGAGAGAATAATACATTTGTATATATATCAATAATAGTGATTTCAATTCAGTCAGCGCACACAAGAACGTTTATAATACGATAAAATACCTTTTAACGGTCTGCAGACGAGAGTGATTAAATATTTGTACATGCCTATAGATATTAACATGTTCGGCGTATTTTGTAGCGGACTGTAAATTATTTTGTTCTGTGATAAATAAATTCTTTATCGGATACGTATTAACACGAAGCACATAGAAAAAATAAAAATAAAATACATAATTATCTTTACGACTATTCTGTAAATTATTTTGTTCTGTGATAAATAAATTCTTTATCGGATACGTATTAACACGAAGCACATAGAAAAAATAAAAATAAAATACATAATTATCTTTACGACTATTTTCAACTTAAACAATTTATTTGAAGAAATTGGTCATTCCGAACATAATTAAACTTTAAATACATATAGAACATGACGTTTTGAATCTTTTCTATTAACCAGATTTTCTTCGTTGTCAAACCAAAAAACTTAAGATAATTTTGAAAAAAAAACCTTACGATAATTAGACGAAAAATATGAAAATTATGAACGGTATATTATTTTTAATATTTGATGAAAACTAAAACTTTGAAAATGTAACATGACTTTACTCATACACTTCACTAACAATACTCAAAAAATTTTAAATATCGTGACTCAGTATTTTTTTATAAGCGTTTAAGAGAATAATTTTACAATTTTTTCGTAATAAACCGTTTTTACGTCAATTTTCAACGTAAAATATTTATTTAAAGAAATTTTTCCATCCAAATGGTATATTTTAATACTGAAGGTTGTAACGAGCATATACAACCCGCATCAAAAACGGCCCTTTTCAGGGCCACTGTGTTAGTGTGCAAAAACACATTGCATTGCTTATTATGACGGCGATGTGCGTGTATACTCGAGTCCGGCGTTAGCCTATGACGAGTTGTGTGAGATGGTATTTGGCGAATGATTTTGTTTACATGTTAGACCATAAGAAGGAGTGTTGTTTTGGACGTTTGTTTATTGGATCGGCAGCTGATGGACGACAGTTATCATGATGATAGCAAGTTGCAGTAGAAGAAATTGTTGCTATTGTTTATAACTGATTGCTTTATCGTTGGTGGTACGTGCTGAAGAGAGAATAGCCTTGTTAGTCACAAACCATTGGGAGGAGGTGATGGCGCGGAGACCGATGTTATGAACGGCTTCAAGTTTGTTTGTGATAGTAGTTGTCCCCAAGCCGGACCAACGTATGACAGAATAGGTTTGACATACAGATGTAGAATATTTAGTTTTTTTTTAATGGGGCTTGAATGGTTTAGGATTGGAAAGAGCATACCGCGGACGGCGGTGGCTTTCTTAACCGTAGCATTTATGTGTGTAGAAAACGTTAGGTTCTTGTCAAGGGATACTCCGAGATACTTGGATGATGGAGACCCGGGGATTTGGTGGCCATTTATTTGCAGTCGATGAGACAAGAACCTAGAAGGTCCGTTAAACATAACCGCAACCGTTTTGAGGGCGTTGATGAAAAGACGCCACTTCTTGCACCAGGTTAGTGATGCGTCTAATTGTTTTTGGAGTTGTATGGCTGCTCTTTTTGGGTTTTTATTTGTGGTGGTGTACATAGTGTCGTCGGCGAAGAGATACATCCGAGCGTTTTGGTTGAGGGGAACATCGTTAGTGTAGGCCAAATAGAGAGTTGACGAGAAACTGGAGCCTTGCGGTACGCCAGATAGGATCGGCCTGTAACTAGATGTTTTACCGTTAAATCTTACCGAGAAGGTACGGTCTGTTAGGAATGACTTTATGATATTTAGCAAGTAGGTAGGGGTGCCATATATGGAGTTTGTACAGTAATCCAGCATGCCAGATAGGGTCGAACGCTTTTTCAACATCCAGAAAGACAGCAGCTGTGCGCAAATTGTTGTTGGTATTTGTTGCCAAGTGATCGATTAAGTTGACAAGCTGGTGGGTTGTGGAGTGCTGTTGACGGAAGGTAAATCGTTCATTTCTGAGTTTTGGACCGATTTCGGTGTTAAGTTTTGCAAAAATAATTGTTTCACAAATTTTTGAGAGAGAAGATAGCAGTGCAATAGGGTGGTAGTTGACTAGGTGGCGTGGATCCTTGCCAGGTTGGTTATAATGATTGCGTGTTTCCAAGACGTTGGGAAGAGACCAGTTCGAAGGAATTCGTTAAAAATGTGGGTAAGGAGCAAAACTAATTTCCTGGGTAGAAGTTTGATTGCTGTGTACTATATGGAATCTGCGCCAGGAGCTTTGCGCTTGGGAATTTTGTTGAGTATTCGTTGAATGGTGCCAGGATACGTGAAACAATCGGTTGATGAGGATGAGCCATGGGAGTGGGTGACGGTATTGACCTCTAGTAAGACAGGGCCCGTAGTTAATTCAATTGTAACCTAACCGATGGTGATAGAGAACCGATTATGGCTATGTATTTGGTCCAGTTAACGCTACGTGTGGCTGAAGGTGGCGAGGAGGTGATTGGTGAATCAGATAGTGTGAGTAGCACAGGATTGTGGTCGGAGGATAGTTCATTGTGATTATTTATTTCATATGAGAGTCGAGGGAGACGGATTAGTGCTATGTCTAGGACATCTGGTCTGTGACCAGCGATAGCTGGGAATAATATCGGAGAAACTGGGGTTGTAACGATGTAGTCGTCATTAAGAGCGTGATTGTATAGTGTGTTAACTTTAAAAGTCAGTGCCAGGACGGAGACAACTCACAATATAAAATATACGTCTTTCATTAAGGGGAAAAAATGCACAAGGGCATATAATTTTATTACATAAGTAAATACACTTGAATTAGAATAATAATTAATATAATAATAAACGCTACGGATGACAAAGACGTGTTACCGTTAAATAGTGACACACAATATAATTAACACAGTATTGATATACGGTGACCCGGCGACCACGTACGCGCGAGCGAGTGCCGACGAACGACTGACTCTAGTCGGGGAGCCGCCGCGTAGGTTAGAAAAATAAGCACGGGTCACCTGACCGACGACCGTTATCATAATATGATATTAATAACAATATAAATAAGGTTACAAACAGTAATATATAACAAGTGTGTTACCAACCGGGTTTGGTCAACGACTGTGCCAGAGAGGGTTTTGCGTTTAAATCGCCCGCGACAAAAACTTTATGGTTGCCGTTTGTTAGAGCGTCTATATCGTCAGTTTTCAATGGTCGATTTGGCCTTTTGTACACGGCGGAGATTTGTATTTGATCATAGATCAACGGTGGTTGACGAAATAGATTTCGGTATAGTAATGCGTCTGTTCACTATTTTACGGTGGATGAGTATGGCGGTGCCGCCACAGGCATGGCCACGTAGGCTTGAGGTGTTATATGAGCGATAAACGTGATAGTTGCGGAGCTTTAGTTGGTTGAGGGGTTTTAGTTTGGTTTCATTTAGAAGAACGATATCGATATTTGTTTTTAGCATAAGTGCGTGTAATTCGTTTATTTTAGATTTAATGCCGTTTGAATTCCAATAAAGGATTCAAAGGTCAGTCATGGATGTATTTTAGAAGGGATATGAATGAGTTGATAGTGATACAGATGATTATTTTTGGATCATCGGTTTTTGAGATTGCTAAAAGAAGTTCTGAAAGAAGAGTGATAACTTTATATTTTTGATTGCTGGGTTATTTTTGGTAGCATTTGCAAAGCTTAGATTTCCTGGAGGAGGGGGTTGAGTCGGTGGATTCTTTATGTAGAGGTGTTATGTTGGAAAGTCGGTGGATGTGCTAGAAGCCGGTGTGTTTTGAGTGGGTGGTTTTTTTATGAGAATCTTAGTTACATAGGTTACATCATACATGGGTATAGGAATGACAGCCACGGAAGTTAGCCGTGTGTGCGCCATTGCCATTAGCACACGTCAGAGGCTGATCGTGGGTTTTGGAGCACTCACTGGTGATGTGTGCACTTGCGCTGAAGCACCCCCAACTTAACTTTAAGCACCCTCAATTTCAACGTCTTCGTAATTTCAAAAATCTATAGTTCTAACAATGTAGTTTTATTTTTTAAGATTTTATTATCATTTATTTATTTTTTCTTATCTCGCAAACTGATAAATAAAAATATGTGTGACTTCATATCAAGAATTTAAAACTGTATTAAGTAGCTAAAAACGTTTTCAAAGAATATGATAATTTCAATTTTTTAATTTCATTTATATTGCTTAATTATTCTAAACAAACCATTTTAAACATAAATCAAATTCATACAAATATATTTTTGATATTTAATGAACATTTTAAGCTTTTAGCACCAATACATTAGGTCATTTTGGAGTAATGACTTATGGCAAAATAAGTAAAAAATTTTGCTACACTCATCTCATTTGCGAAACGTTTTATCGTTTTTATTACATTTTCCGGCAGTTTTCATCGAATATTGGAAAAACTTTTAAGATTTTTAAAAAATAACTTTTTTTAAATTACATAGAGAGATTTCTCATTTATAAAGATGTTGAATGCAATTTACGGATGTCTTCTACAGTTCTACAAACTACAACCCACTGTAAACACATAAAATAAACAATTTAAAACTAATACACTTATTTTTCGTAGTTTGTACCACTCGGAAATTAGAACTTGAAAATTTCTAAATGATTGAATGGGTTTGTAGGTACCTACTTTGAAATATTGAATAGATGTGATTTGACATTAATATGTTGAAATTATTTATTTAGTTTTTTACATGGTTCTTTTACATTTTTATTTCGGCAGGTGAATAAAAGATATAATAATAGAAATAACCAAAAATCGATAATACTTAATGTTATAGAATTATAATTCAAACTTAATGTAATTGAAGAATATTTTGCATTTATAGAATATTTAAATTTTCTGTAGCATGTAGTTGGCAACACTGCCAACTCCCGCTGCTACCACTGTTATCTACGCTTAGTTTTTATTCAATTACAGTTATGTTATGCACGTTAAGTTACGTCATGTTATGTTATGTTTGTTCATTATTCTTTTAATTATATTGTTAATTAATAACAGATACACCTTAGTATTTTTGTTAAGATGGGTCGTCGTGGTAAGACGTCTCCCTACAACATCAGACGTGGGATTCGAACCCACGCCCTCAATAAATCATATTAAAATTAGATTCACGCATTAAATCATTCCAATTAGTTAAATTTAGAGTGAAAACATTTCTACCTGATTCAATTAATGCAGCAATTTCTTTTTCAAGTAAATATCCAACTGAAACATATTCTTTATTATGAATATCAAATTTTGATTTACCAACTGTTGAAACTGGCGAAGACATGTTTGATTATTCGTTAAAAAAAAAAAAAAAATGTATATTATATACTTAATATTGCAAAACGTAATGGTACTCTTCCGATTCTGATACTTGGTAGACGTACGTCATTTTATTGTAGGTATGACTTTTTTCTAAAATACGTTTTATTAATTTTAAAACTTTAATGCAGTTAACGTAGTCTAACTCATTTGATGATGAGCACATAACCAATGCAAATGAAATAACTTTTTTGTTTATATACCAACAAAAAATAAAAGTGAACACTGTGTTCTTATGGTTTAAGACGTGATTCTTTATTTTACATTTACCTACCATACTAAGTATTCTATCCTCCCCCCCCCACGGCCCCACCTATTAAATTATTATTTAATCCTAACATATGTATCTTAAAGAGTGACGTCTTAAACCATTAAAACACAGTGTTCACGAACATATTAAACATGAATGAAATATTTAAGTAAAATATTTCTTATTTTGAAATAAAAATATAAAATATTATACTTTTGATTTTAATAATTAAAATTTATATTAATAATTATTATTATCAACTTCATCGATACCATTACGTTTGTAACAGAAGCAGTTGGTTAAATCCTTGTATTTAAATCTGTTATTGACATCATTTATAAATTTACTTCCTTTACTCAATAAGAGTAAAGGACATTTGTTTGGAAATCTTGCATGTTCACGAAAAGGACAATCACCTTTGAGCCAATTTCCGAGAATTATTCCACATGTCCAACACTGAACGCTGTCTTTTGACTTGAAAAAAAATCTTGCGTCCGCTTATTTTACTTTATCACTAATTAAAGTCTAAAATTCTTTGAGAGATTCAAATCGCTTTACAGATGATTCATATCCTGGAAATGTAGGTGTTTTTGATATTTTTGATTAACTGAACTGTTTGAAAATAATCGTTCATAGTTGTTTGATACATTGTAGAAAAAAAATGTAATATTTTGATTTTATAAAAAAATGTTTTAACAGTATAAAAAAATAATAATACTGTATAAAAAGTTGAAACAAATAAGTGTTACAAAATCGTAGATTCTAAAAATTTGTACACTAATATTTGGTTAGACATGATCTATCTCAGTTTCATGAGATAGTTGTGCAGTATATTAGATGTTTACTAATTTCATGAATTAAATTTTATAAAAAAAATGTGTAAAATAAAATTGTACGTGTTTATAAATGTTATGAGTGAAATATAATTGTGTGTGTATTTTTGAGTATGTGATTGTTTTGAGTGAAATAAAAATAGTGAGTAAATTAAAAAAAAAAATGTATTTTATTTTCTACACAGTGAAATATGGTGGAATTAACCACTTAATTGGTAAAAATCTCCCTGTAAATATACACGGTAAACGATTTAACCGCTGAACTGGTAAAAATTTGACTTCTCAAATGGAGCCAGAACATACATAATATAGGTTTTTTGAACAAAAAAATCACACACTAAAAAATAGGTGGAAATTGCCGGCCAAACCGAAAAAAATTGGCTTCTAAAATGGAGTCAGAACATACAAAACCATACTACTTACCGTACAGTAATTTAATCTGAAGTTATTGTCGGTTTAGTATAATTATAAATTGTATATTTTGAAATCCACAGAATTTTACCGGCGTATTAAATGTATGCTAATATATGCAAAAGTATGTTAAATGTAGGAACTAAATAAAAAATAAGGAAATAGCCAACAAGTATGTTTTTAAGTGGAAATATTATAGAATTTTCATAAATATATATTGTTTTTTTAACAGGATTCAATAAAATTTATTTAGAAATGAGTGTGCAATAAATTGTATAAACCTATGAATTCTTATAACATAGGGTCAACTTTAAAATCTTGTAACCTATATTATGGTCCACAGTACAAAAGTACATATGATATGAATATGGGTTTATAGGGGATGTGTTCTATTGTATCTAGTCTCAACATTTATGAATTAAACATATAGGTAGTAATTTAATAATTCAAGTAGTAATTAGTATGTAACATAATAAAGTATTCATTTATATTTGTAACGTAGATCTTTAATTAATGTTATTATTGATTATGTAATAATTCAATATAAGAATTAATTTAGCATTTTGAGTTGGCAGTGGAGAATGTTGGGTTGACTACTTGACTAACGCACACACATACACACCAATACATTTCTATTTTACAGTCAGGACATTGTATAGAAATAAACTGCTACAACCGCAGCAAATGCGCCCAGTGTGTACCACCCCGCTTCTATATCTACAGTATTTCCATCATATTTAAGTATATAAAAAAACTAATATATATGTATATATATTATTTCTTTTATTCTGGTTTGTACCCTCTATGGCGACAGTGAGGCGGTGAACAGAGTTAATAATCTATAGAATAGTACAATTCGGCTCAGTTATCGGGAATGTAAGAAAAAATATATAAAATGTCTTTAAGTCGTAGAAAAATACCTGCCGGTGTGCCGGCTGCGCTCTTTGTGCGGACACACATATCCCGGACCCTATAAGAAATGACTGTGAGTGGCGGGTGGAAGCAAGTCTTAAGGTCAGTTTTTCTTTCGTATTGTAGTGTCGTATATGCGTGCCACATATACAATTCCTAAATATTATATCATTTTTACTACTTTCATTTTCCACTCTATCACCACTATAGTAATATTTCTTTCGATAGCTTTCATAATAAATCATTGTTATTTGCATCTTTTATTTCAAAAATATATTATCATACAAATTGCGTGTTACACTTAGTATATTATAAATGTATAAAATGTGTAAAATAGACACCAAGTGCAAATGTAAAAAAGAAAAATAGAATATATATAAGAGACTAGTATCATGCGCCCAGTATATAGTATATAAAATATAAAACAATAGTGTTGAAATTCCAATGAAGCAAAAATGAGCTGAAGTAGAATACTTGTAAGAATGATAAAATAAAATGAACATGTGAAAATTCGTATTAATATTAGGCAATACTTATCAAGTGTTGATGATGTACATACAAGAAGACACAAAAGAAAAAAATGTATAGATGAGTGAAGAAGGAAGTCCGACAGGTCGGGAAAGAAAGTGACAAACCCGAGTTCGTCATCTCAGGCTAAAGGCTCCATTCCGAAATAAGACTATTCGATTGTAAAAAAATTTAATATGTAAGTTGGCATAATATGTTTTATTTTTAAATTTGTTGAATGTGAATAAAAATAAATCTTTCATCACCGGTTAAAAAATCTTGTTAGATCGTGTTTAAAGAAATACTAATTGTCGTTGCGCGGAACTTAGTCATGATTAGGGATGAGAAGTTATAGGAGCTAAAATAGACAAAATATGCATGCAAATATGCGAGGAAAAATTATGATATATGCAACAAAAATTTGAAAATATGCAAAAAATGTATTATAATATGCAATTTTTTCTATAAATAAAAAACGTGTTTTCAATAAGTTAATATATATAAATAATATTTCGTTAAATTTGATTCTATTAAAATATAAATAATTTTTAACTGAGTGGTAAAAAATTAATACTAGGTATAAATATGAGATGATAAATGATTGGTAGGTGTATTGATTATATATTGATAGTACATATTGATAGGTGATTTAATCTAAAAAAACAAAAATTCAATTTTATAAGTTTTGTAATATATTTGATAATTATTTTTTCAAACCTGTAAATTTGTTGCATTGAACCTCCAAATTGTTTTAATATTTTCGGCATCCATCATCTACGACGATTATCCGAAAGAATATTTTTGTATGGCAAAAAACGTCTTTCCACATCAGCTAAAGTTATGGGGGCATTCTTGAAGTAAATAAGGTCATTTTTCATGTCAATTGTATTAAAATCCACATAATTTTACTAAATATGCATTTTTATGCACAAAAAAAACCATGAATATGCAACTTTTAAGAAAACTACCAATATATGCAAAAATATGCAAAATTTAAATACCAAATTTCAATTCATTAAGTTATAGAACAGATTTTTAGCTCACCTAGCTATAAATAAAAGACATAGAAAAAAATATGCAAATCCTATAACTTCTCATCCCTAGTCATGATGTATACAACAATAGTTAAACGTATCAACAGATATTATTTCAATGACAATTTTTCGGACAAAATACAACCTTAGCGAAGACACGACAATACTATATAAATCACTGTTGCGACCGGAAAAATTATATTACGCGCGCACCTCCTATTTGTGGTGACACCGATTCGGTCAGCCATGCTGTATGTATGTGTGCACGCGTATGTTAAAAACACAACGGAAATGAACGGAGTTTCCGAACGAAGTGTTAGTGTGTGTATGAGTCTATACATGTATGTGTGTATACTTCAACTAAGAGAACGAATAAATAGCTAAAATAAATAAAACATGGTAACAATATACGACACATTACACATACCTTATAGTGTTGCTGTATAGTAAATAATTTGCAGTCATAATAAAGAAGATTAATATAAATTGCCTATTAGGCACAACGATAATAAATATACAAATCAAAATCATTTATAACAATAACATAAATGACCTGTTTGGCATTGCAATAAACTAAAATAAATAAAATAA
Organism: Therioaphis trifolii; assembly: GCA_027580255.1. NCBI lineage: Eukaryota > Metazoa > Arthropoda > Insecta > Hemiptera > Aphididae > Therioaphis > Therioaphis trifolii. The sequence goes on from CM050404.1 coordinate 39,641,588, forward strand.
AAACTCACAGATGTTGGTCGGTGCTCTTCTGGCGAGCCCACTATCTGTACGTATTTAAAACTTCACTAAAACTAACACACGTAAAGAAAATAGCAAAATCAAGTTAACTATAAATTAAATATGTGACAATTAGAATCACCAAGACACAACAGCAATTCATTTGAGTTACACAAAATTATAAATACGAAATTAAAATGAATTAAATACACGACTATTTGAATCGCATCAACTAAAACAAATAATGGGCAATTCGTGCCCGTGTACAAAATTATTTATGTATAATACAACTTTCAATGAAAATTCACGCACAGCAATTCGCACGTGGTGTACGGAACAAGGCAAGACAATAACCGTAGTCCGTATGTAACAAATTTTTCGAGTATAAAATTGAACAACAATTACACAATTAATGATAACTTAAAATTATATCTAATGATTGTGCACGCTGGTGTGTTTGTGTGTGTGTGTGTGTGTGTGTGTGTGTGTGTGTGTGTGTGTGTGTGTGTGTGTGTGTGTGTGTGTGTGTGTGTGTGTGTGTGTGTGTCGTGTGTGTGTTGTGTAATGTGTACGTGTGCGCCGAACGGTTGATGACGAATTTTGATCTTTGGCCATAGCGTGGCAGGGTGATGCGCGCGTAGTTAATTTACGGACTCTCCAACCTCGGTAATTACAATTTACGACGATACGCTCCCGCGGCGTCGAATGTATTCTGAAATGACAAAGCCTGCACCGTGTTAATTCTAAGGAATTAAAATCATAGAAAGTATAATTGTAAAGGTTGATCAATATTTTATGATCATTCTTTACTTTTTTCAATTTTCCTATACTCTCTTTCTAGATCGCTGTCACTCTCTTTCTGTATCTTTTTTCTCTATACATTGGAGTCCGTGAGAAAGAATTTGTAAGAAAGAATGGCACTTGAGGGTTCATTAAGCTCTCATCTCAATAGCTTTTCTAGGCGAGAGGAAAAACAGCCTAAAATAGAGTAAAAACGGTGAAATTCGTACTTTCATTAAATCGACTTTAGTAATTTCGGCATTACTCTAAAAGTAATGTTGCTAGAAACTTGAAATTTTCACCATAAATGATTGATGTATTACTACATACTACAAAAAAAAGTTTGAACAAAAATTATAAATCTTCTTATTATTATCGTGATATGCGGATGCGCATGACAACGGCGACGACCATCCTTATCTGTGTCCACCTTTCCTCGTCGTAAATCGTATGTGAATTTAATAACCGCCAAGGTTCATGTGTCTTATGTAATTATTCTGATTGTCGTATTGTTTTTGTGAATTATCATCTTTATAAATTATTCAAATTATTGGGCGATTGTAAACTCCGCCAGAATATCGGTCAAGATAAAAAGGTAATAATAGGTCTATGGTAAACTCCGCCAGTTTTTTTTTCTTACCTGTAATGGGTATATGTAAACTCCGCCAGTTTTTTTTTTTTTACCTGGTCAGTGCGACAGTACTCACATTGACACGTGCCTTCTCACATTAAATACGTTTGTCGTTTACATCTATTGTGATGATATATGTCAAAATTGATAAAATATTGTCAAGGTTAGATTGATTCAAATTATTAATAATTTTATCTTCATATTATCTGAAATCAGGATTTCCAATGATGATGTCGGCAGTAGATAAGGTACACGTAAAGACGTATACTTTGACGAACATAATCATTCGTAGTCTGCGTGTTTCCGTACGAACGAAATATGTCGCAAGAAAATAATACTATAAAATTAATTACTGGCCAACGAGGCAATTTGTTGGTTGTATTTAAAAATTATAAGTATAATAAAAATATAAAATACGCGTCTGGTGAAATAAAATGGAGGTGCAATAACAAAAATTGTAATGCATTTATAAAAACTGTTGGAGCTGAGCAGCATAATATTGCTTTAACACATTTTGCAAATGATACTCACATTACTTCATGCCTTCCAATTTCCATCCAAACACTAGAAAGACAAGAAATAAGACGAGCGGATCAAAACCACCCTGATCCATGCACATTATCAATTTTTCGTTATCACTATAACACACATAGATAATATATATTTATGATAACACATAACTTTTTTTGGCTGATGATGAAATGTACTGTTTTATATAATTATTATTAATGTTTTAATGTACATTATGGTTAAAAAAACAAAACTACTATTTTTTAATATATATTATTACTTGCGTCCCACAATATTACTTATTCTATCACTCAAAAGCTTCTAAAGACTCGTATACCGTTGTATATTTCATTTGTTTTATTATTTTCTCTTAACCCTTAACTGGTATCGTCGGGTCAAAAAAGACCCATGACATTTTGTTTTTAACTTTTCTACCATAAATCGCGCTTTTTTTTGTTGTAGAATGCATTGTATTTTATCACAATACTTCAGACAACGTATATCAAACGTATATTATCAACAATTATTAAGTATTTCGTTCAAAAAAGCTATTTATAAAGGTTTCGGGTCATAATTGACCTGATGATACCAGTTGCGTAGGTTTTTTCTTACCCTTTTGCCATCACGAAAATAATAGTTATTTTGAGACGAATATTTTCGAACTCCATTACGTGTTGGTATTTAACATGTGTCCAAGTTCTTAAGATACGAAATATTCAAATATTTGTTCTGTATGCAAAAAAACGGTTCGTAAAACACATGGCGTTCAAGTATTGAAATGTGTTACCTACCTAATGTATACGGAGTAAGAAAACATTTTTATTTATTTTTATTTTATAATGTAAGGAACTTTCCAAATATATATATATATATATATATATATATATATTTTTTTTTTATTTGAATTTCATTAATTAACTAACATTTAAAATATATTTTATACAAAAAAGTCAAGTCTTAAATAATAAACTAATACCTAAACTTTAAAATTTGTAGTTACATAAAAAAACGTCGTGAGAGGTACAATAAGTGTTTGCAATTTTATATAAATAAATGTTTTATGTTCTAAATTTTATTTTATTTTGTTGTTATTGTATCTAAACTTAACTAAAAACCAATGGGTAATTCAAATTTGAATGTAAATATATTTTTTAAATTAATTTATTCAAAAATGTATTAATAATCATGCAATTTTGCAAGATTCAAATAAATTTGTATAAAACACTTATATTTTATGAAAAACAAATTGTAATTAGATAAAAAAATATATACATTAAATATTAAAACAGAAATAATAATAATTATATAAAACAGTACATTTCATCATCAGCCAAAAAGTTATGTGTTATCATAGATATATATTATCTATGTGTGTTATAGTGATAACGAAAAATTGATAATGTGCATGGATCAGGGTGGTTTTGATCCGCTTGTGAAATAAGTAGTTGTGTAAAGAGGAAAGCGGTAGAAGATATCCGTGATAAACCGGGTAAATACATTTCAAAACTAATTAGTAATAAAATAGGTACACGTGTCGTATGCTATCAGAGATTGCATACGACACATGTATATAGTCATTTTTTGTAGATGGCATACACCTCTTATAGCTAAAATATTAAATACTGATATATTTTTTCTTTTAGCTAAAATATTAAACATGGGATTAGAATGTTGTAGTAGTACAATAAGAAACTCTACAAATTTAACTTCAAATGACATGTCGTTGGTAAAGAGAAACATGTATAATGCACGTAGAAAATTAATGCCACCAGTTCCAACTTCGCGATCTGAAGTTATTTCTTCGCTTATTCAGATGGCACCAAAAACGATCAGAGATGAAAGTTTTTTAATTTTATCTGATTTCAATAGTGAGATTGTTATATATAGTTGTATTACAAATCTAAAATATTTATGTATCTCAGAAACAATTTATGTGGATGGAACATTTGATTATTGTGTTAAATTTTTTTATCAATTATTTACTTTACATGGATATTTTAATGGACATTATATACCACTTGTCTTCTGTCTTTTAAAAGATAAAAAACAAGAGACTTACATTAATTGTTTCAAATCAATCTGTGAAAAATGTTTAGAGTTAAATTTAGTTTTTAGTCCAACAGAAATAGTTGTCGATTTTGAATTAGCAATTCATAATGCATGCGAAAAAATATGGCCTGATGTTAATCTAGTAGGATGTAGATTTCATCTCAGCCAATCATGGTGGAGGGCAATTCAAAACTTTGGACTGAGTGTTAAATATAAAAGTGAATCAGAAATAAGTAAGTGGCTTCATCTATGTTTCGGATTATTATTTTTATCTCCGGAAAAAGTTCCCGATGTATTTGCATTTACTTTAGAAGCAATCATGCCATCCGACCCTAGAGTAACTAAGTTCTCAGATTACCTTGTTGACAATTATATAAGTAATGAAGCAGCATTTCCTCCTCATTTGTGGGCTGATCAAAATGCAAATTTAAATCGAACAACAAATGCCTGTGAATCCTTTCATAGTCATCTGAGAAATTCATTTTATAAAAGTCATCCGAATGTTCACATTTTTACTAAAGTTCTTATCGAATTTCAAACCAAAACTTATATTACACTAAATGGCATATCTCAAGTAAATCAGCTAAAAAATTCGAAATAAAAAAAAAAATGACGGTATTACAGGATGCTATGAATAGGTATACTAATAAAGAAATACAAGACTTAGATTATTTGCAAATTGTATCACATCATTATAGTTTTCATACATGACAATATATATAACAATTATTTATTAATTATTTATTATATTTTATTATATTATGTGGGCGATTATTTATTTATTATATTTTGACTATGATTTGTGTATATTTAATGTTGACAATTATTAATTATTATTATGAAAAATAGGATTTTGGATTATTTATTATGATTTTTTATACTATGATTTAAATATTGATATGATATGATATGATATTATATTATAATTCTTAATATCATATTAATTTTATACTACTATTTGATTTTCTTCACTGGCGGAGTTTACATAACCTCAATTTTACCTGATATTTTTCAGTGGCGGAGTTTACATGAACCCAATTTTACCTGTTTTTTTTTTCTGGCGGAGTTTACAGTAAAAAAAGGTACTTGTGGCGGAGTTTACATGCGCCCAAATTATTATAGCGATTTATACTTATTCAGCCAACTCCCAATTATTATTTTATTATTATTATTATTATTATTCATAAATGTTACGTGGATTTTATTTTTCGTTCTGTCATTCTATGTCACTCATTGAGAACACACCACTTTTTGTTTGTAGTATATTTTTTCTCTCGTTCTCTATTGCTCATTGAGAACAAGTGCTTTCTTTCTTTCTTGTCAGTTGACTTGCATTGAGTGATCATTGTTTTTTCGGTTGTTATCAGTTTCGGACACAACGTTATACTATATTCTTATTTACTATATATATATTAATATTATTATTTTCATTATACTAATAAACTGCTACGGCGAATATCGTGATCTGTGCAGTGTTCGCTATTCATTACAGTCACCAGGGTTGCAAAACGTTTTAAACAAGTGGTTATGTTTTAAACGTTTTATGCATAAACTATTAAATCGTTTTATTTAAGATAAAAAAAAAAAATATATATATGTTGGAAATTTTTGGTAAATTTTGAGATAATTTGCATGAATTTATAAGAATATTAATTGTTTGTAAAATAAATTTGTGAAATTTATGTAATTAAATGTATTTTTTATTTTTCTTTGATTAGAAGTTTAAACTATTTTTAATTTAAAATTTTAAACTCATTATGTTACAATTTAAAATAATAAAACTTACTATTTCAACTAATAATTACTTGTAATATTGACTATAAATGTATCTATATATCTATCTATAAATAAATATATATATATATATATATATATATATATATATACAATGTTTAGTAACATGTATTATGATGTATTCAACTTTGTTATTTGTTTTCATATTTAAGTTATAACTAACAAGCATTTTTGAATTTTGTGATAAACTTACATTTGCTCTGAGCCCTAAAGTAAAAAAAATGATTTCCTATTTAATAAAGCTGTTTATAGTTTAAACTATGTAACAAACAAAACATTTTTAAAAAAAGTTTAATACACTGTTTTCAACACGTTAAAAAACATTTAAAGCAAAAAAAACATAGTTTTAAACGTTTTATACGTTTGAAACTTTTTTTTTTTAAACTATTTGTTTGCAACCCTGACAGTTACTTTGATCCTGAGCTGAGAAATCATTTATTAATTAGTATTATTATTATCCATCGTGTGTGCTCGAGATCGGAACTGGTGCCTGTCGATCACGTCACGCGCAAGTCCGCCAGCACTCGGCGTGGTGTGTGAGAGGCCATCCAGGTCGTCGTGAAATAACCAGCCGTCATTGTTACCAGCCACAGTTACCTCCAATCATATTCTTTACCTGCCTTAGTTTTAAGTGTGAATTGAGTATTAAGATTTAAGTATTTGTCCGAATTTTCGTGAGGTCTGTGGTCATTGCACCAGACCGATCTGCATACAGAGACCTCCTCCTTGGATACTTAAATTCGACTACCTCATTTCAATTGTATAAATTGTATTTCCCCATTTCCGTGTGATTTTTGACGCTCTATCATTTTCATCCCGTCCATCATCGTTGTTTTCGTTTGTACCTGAAGTGTATTGTATGTTGGGTCGTGAATTCACCACTGGTTGCGGCGTTCACGCGCAGTGACATTGCCTACACCAAGAATCGTCAGGCGCATAATTCAATTTTTGATTATTGGTTAGTGGTGGTTATCGAGCTCGAGCGGAACGCAATATTTGAGTGTTTTGTGTTTCGTTTTTGAAATTTTCTGGATTCAACCGTGAGCCGTGAATTGTTGCTCACGGAAGAGTATGTTTCGGCAATTCGCCAAGCAATTGGGGACGCGCGTTGTGGACGACGAGTCACGCGCGACGGGCGCCGGTGTGACGGTGGACATTTCGGACAGCGGACGACGTCTTATGCACGACAAAGCGGACCCGTGTAGCCACGTAAGCCGTCGCGTACAGAAGTTTGAGCTTGTGGCGAGCGTTCGGACACGTGTGGCCGCGTCAGCCGACGTGCATGGGAGTTTGAGGTGATGGCTTGCAGGGCGGAGGGCTGTGGAACGTCGTCCGGACGTCGACGCGACGGTGACAATGAGCTACAGACAAGCCGATCACAGGGAAGCCACCGTCGGAACCGAAACCGGTGCGAGTGGATGGCGCGGCGGTCGCGTTGGCTTCGACAGCGGCAGCGGCGACGGAGTGGCGTGCAGGACGCGAGTGGTGTCGCAAAGAGCGAGGTGGACGCGGGTGGCAGTGATGGACGATCGCGGCGACACCACCGATCGTCGCGCGTCATGGCTGCGGCGATGAAGAGCGTGGGTCCGAAAAATGTCCGGTACTACCGGCGGAGCAGAGCTGGACGTTCAGAGGCGGCACCGTTATATACGCCGTATCACTTAGACGTCACGGTGGCCCCGACCACTGTGACCCTCACTACGTCTTCAGAGAACGGCCGCCGGTAGCGTTGAGTGGTCACGGAGCACATCGGGTTCGTGCTCCGCGAGATATCCACGCTCGAGTCGGCGACGACCCGCAACACATATTCTCACAGCACCATCAGGCAGCCCCCTGATGCGATAAGGCTGCCCGCTGTCGGTGGCCGAAGTACAGTTAGTTTTTGCATGACGTGTGATGAGTAAAATAAATATATTTATTTTTTTTTTTTTTTTTTTTTTTTTTTAGCTTTTACGAGCCATTTAGGCTCCTTGCTCCTAAAACCAGTTCTCTCCATACGTAGGCTAAATCTGAGTTTCCATTCCAATCCGGCTTTAACTCCTCTATATCTCTTCTAACTGCATCTAGCCATCTTTGCCTTGGGCGTCCCCTAGGTCTTTTCAGATCTATTTGATTCACCATAACCATAAACATGAGGGACCCATCAGCTCTCCACGCATGCCCAGTCCAAGCAAGTCTTGAACTCCTTACAAATTGTACTATGTCCTCTTTTGAATATCGATTCTTCAGATCCTCATTTGTCCTCCTTAGCCATTTTTGCTCATTGTCATCGAAAACAGATCCATAAATTTTTCTCAGAATTTTTCTTTCAAAGACGAGGAGTTTGTTGTAGTCTCCTCCAGTTGTGGCCCATGTATTACAACCATAAGTAGAAATTGGTCTTAGATATATTGTGTACAGTTTCTCTTTGGTCTTTCTAGATAGTAGCTTAGATTTAAACAATGACAACATAGCAAAATATATTTATATAGTGTACTATAATAACTAGGGATGAGAAGTTATAGGAGCTAAAATAGACAAAATATGCATGCAAATATGCGAGGAAAAATTATGATATATGCAACAAAAATTTGAAAATATGCAAAAAATGTATTATAATATGCAATTTTTTCTATAAATAAAAAACGTGTTTTCAATAAGTTAATATATATAAATAATATTTCGTTAAATTTGATTCTATTAAAATATAAATAATTTTTAACTGAGTGGTAAAAAATTAATACTAGGTATAAATATGAGATGATAAATGATTGGTAGGTGTATTGATTATATATTGATAGTACATATTGATAGGTGATTTAATCTAAAAAAACAAAAATTCAATTTTATAAGTTTTGTAATATATTTGATAATTATTTTTTCAAACCTGTAAATTGTTGCATTGAACCTCCAAATTGTTTTAATATTTTCGGCATCCATCATCTACGACGATTATCCGAAAGAATATTTTTGTATGGCAAAAAACGTCTTTCCACATCAGCTAAAGTTATGGGGCATTCTTGAAGTAAATAAGGTCATTTTCATGTCAATTGTATTAAAATCCACATAATTTTACTAAATATGCATTTTTATGCACAAAAAAAACCATGAATATGCAACTTTAAGAAAACTACCAAATATATGCAAAAATATGCAAAATTTAAATACCAAATTTCAATTCATTAAGTTATAGAACAGATTTTTAGCTCACCTAGCTATAAATTAAAAGACATAGAAAAAAATATGCAATCCCTATAACTTCTCATCCCTAATAATAACTTATGTGTTGGGTTTTTATTATGCAATGTATATGAAAAAGATAACGTTCTTCACCACATGGGGTATCTACTTAAACCGTTGGGTCAAAAATCACTTTCTTGAAGACGGTTATCGTTTTGAGTTATATTCATTCTTGATAACAAAAAAAAAAATAATATAAAGAATTTCGATTCAGGATCCGATTTATAAATATTTTAACATAGAAATTCGTTTTCTTGGATAACATACCTAGCGTTTAAGCGACTGTATAATGTCGTAGGTTTATATAGGTAATATAGAAACATAGAATGCAAATGAAGTAGCACATTTTATTTAAAAATATTTCCTTGTAACAAATACAAATTATTCTTCATATTCATGCGAATTTCAAAAACGTTTTAAAAACACTCGAGAGTATTTAGGCCGCGTTCCGCTAGAAATCGTTAACAGTACGCAACAATAATATTAATCGATACTTTCGATTTTGAAACAACGATTTAAAATATATCAGATTATTATATTGACCGTTCGACCACGACACGAATTAGAAACGTGAACGAAGGCATTACGTCCTCCGTGTTTTTTTCGCTCTTTCGAATCACATTCGCATCTCACTGTGGCTAAAAATATAAAACAGCATTTGCTTGCCCAAAGATACAGCGTCCGAGCGCGTATTTTTAACGTTCTTCATTCAAACTACGACTCTCAGACGTGCAACACCGTTTGCGCATCACACTGCTGAAGACAGACGAATCACTGACGATTCTTCGTTGTATTCAGGACGTTATTCATGACATTCCTTCGGAGGAGAATACTGTCGGCAAGAAAAACGGCGGCGTACAGTGGAGCGATTAATAGACAGTGTTCGGACATAACATAATATTTTTATTTTGTTGACGTATTTAATTTGCAATCATGAAGATACTTTTATAATACATATAATATATATATATATATATAATATATTGAGACAATTATTTATAAGTTTATAATAAACTCTTTAAATTTAAAATAAACAACTAGGATTTACAATTATACGACGAGACCTAATTATAATATTTTTTATATACTCAACTGATATATTATAAATTTAAATTTTAGTTTATAGATATAAGATAATAATTTTAAATAGTAATAAGCAAAACTATTATTTAATTAACACTCCCTAATCTCACCACAAGCATTCGCTTATAGAGATTAGGTATTACCTATAAAAAAAATGTGTTAATATGTATTGTATTGTATATCGAATGCTGCGCGTGCGTGCGTGTGTGTGTGTTTGGTGTGTTGG